>CALZFC010000123.1:410000-657500 GCA_945643635.1 Allodiplogaster sudhausi
ATCCTTCAGTAGATAGACAAGTCTTCCTCCGCTCAAGGGTTGACAGCATCAAGTCAAAGCTTTGAACACATAATTTCAAAAAGAAGATAGGCTTAGAAAGATTATTTTCTGCTCCTTCAGCTCGTATCAAAATGTCACAGAATAGAGATGAATGCGACGATAGTTCGACATGAAAATGGTCACGGGAAGAGGCGTTTTGCTCTCAAAAGATTCATTGACGTCGAAAAGTCAAAAAGAGCTTGAAAGGAAAAATTTGTAAACAGTGGGCGGCCAAGATTTTGGAGTTCGTTTTAACGAGAACTTAATTTCGCATGTTTTCGACGGTTTCTTTTTTTCACAATGCACAAGTAGAGGAAAAAGTCAATGTTCATAAAGAGTGAGAGAGAGGGAGAGAGGGAAAGAGAGTGAGGGAGAGAGAGAAGAAGAAGGAGAGAGATCGGAAGAGAGAGGGGGAGACAGAGAGGGAGAGAATGTACGCCAGTCAAGTAATGCAAGTTGTTCTAGATCGGAGCATTCTCAACTGACAAAAATCTATTCGTTGAAAAACCTCTTCTCTTTCTAGCTTCACAAAAATATTCTATGGAATAGAAGAAATGCGACGGTTTAGTGGTGGTTCATCCACTCCGTCACAATCACCCACGTGGTTGAGTGAGAGGCTGACAGAGGAACGGGAGACGCGGAGATGGGACCAGTTCCTGTAAGAGATGGTGATAGATTGTAGGAGAGAGAATAAAGAGAAGAGAGAGAGAGAGAGAGTACAAAGCAAGAGAATATAACAAGGAGAGATCGGAAGTAATGGAGAGGGAGAAATATTCATGTATTGCGAAGAAGGGAGAGCAAAAAAGAGGGAGAGAGACAGAGAGGCAGTCTGAAAGAGAGAGAGAGAGAGAGAGAGAGAGAGAGAGAGAAAGATTACCAGTATGCGCAAGGCCATGCAAGGAACTGAACAACAACTCTCTGCGCTGCTCGGCTGACTTTTCTCTCTTCACCTGTGTCAACCTTGTGCTTGCGCTCTCCAGCCCATGTCACCACTCCTGCCATCTCTAAAACTCTCTATTTTGGATGGCATGTTGTCTGTCACTATTGCATAATCCTGCCTGTCACTCGCCATCTCTCACTCTCTCTCTCTCACTCTCATTCTCCCTCTCACTCTCTCTCTCTCGCTCTCTCTCTCTCTCTCTCTCTCTCTCTCTCTGTCTCTCTGTCTCTGCGATACACGGAACTGCTCCACCAACTCTCTCACTCTCTCTCACTCTCTTTCTCTCTCTCTTCCTCTGCGATACACGGAACTGCTCCACCAACTCTCTCTCTCTATCTCACTTCTATCGATACAGTCACTCACTCCAACTTGCTTGTCATCATTCCGACGGCACAATTTACATATGCATGACACCAAGTAAAATTCATAGAATATCACCCAGTAAAGAACCGGAGAAAGTGAAGATATAAGGAATGAGGTTGGGGCTTGGACGCGCGACAGTTTAACTGGTAGTTCAATGATCAAGGTGAGCGAGTTATTGAAAGAGAGAGAGGGAGAATGAGTAAAAGAGAGAGAATGAGAGAGAGAAAAGAAAGATATGTCGGACTCTCGCGACAGGGAAAAGTGAAGTAGCGGAGAGAACGCGATAAATAGAGAAGAGCGGTTCAATTTTTCCTGAACGAACACGAGAGGTAAGCAATCACGAACGCAGGAGATATTGTCCAAATGGTTCAGTCGTAGAATCGTTTGTCTATGACTGTGACTGACTACAGGTTACTTGCTTCTCTGATTCCTCTCTCTCTCTTTTTTTTTCTCTCTTCCCTTACTCGATATATTTTTTTCCTCTCTTTCTCCCTCTTCACGTGTACAGGCGCTATTTCACCAGATTTGTCTTCCCTTCCGGTCTCACTTCCTCTCCTTTCTCTCCCATTTCCTATTTGCCTAATTCCATCGCTCGTGACAGCGAATGTGGTCTGCAACTGTCGTTTTTATATCATCTTTCCACACCCCGTTATTGGCCATACCCGCAGTCTCTCGTTCCCCCAGGCGCTCTCCGGCAGACTTTCCTGACAGTGCTCTCTTTCACGAGCCTCACTCCCCTATGTATCTCTCTCTCCGTCTCTCTGTCTCTGTCTCTCTCTCTCTCTTTCTCAATTTCATCCCTTCTCCTACCTGTCTTTCGTTTTCTTAATCCCTCATTCTCTCTCTCTCTCTCTCTCGCTCCAGTTTTGCTCCAGCACCCAATTCCAACTAATTATATCGTGGACAGAACTGCCTTTATCATAGTTTCGCAATGTGTTTTTATTCGGCCGTGTCACCGACACAGATCTTCCTTATCATGACGAATCCATAATTGTCACGGTGCTCTTCGATGTCTGCCAGAGACTGTTCTCCTTCTTCTTCTTCTTCTTCTTCTTCTTCAGTAGAATCTAATCAGAAAGTGCAATCTCCGATTAGTTTCACACCCCCGCCTGTCAATTTCGAAGGAGTTGGAGAGGCAGGAAACGAAACGAAAACAAGACTGTTAACGAGTATTTGGCATTTAGCCAAGATGCAATGCTGTGATAAGGTGATAAGGCGGAAAGAAAAAAAAAGATTCTGGCAACAGCTCCACAAAGGCGTAACGGATGCCAAAATACTTCTTTTTTTTAACAATCACTTTTTGCTGTAAAAAATAAGTCAAATATTTTAGTTTTTGTTGCATATTTCAATGTACAAAACTTATGTTCTGTGTAGATCTCCATTTGAGATTTTGTGCTAGAAGAAGTGGAAGAACTGCTAATTAATGTCTTTATCGAGAACACATGCAATTCATAAAGGGAGCGCAGAAGAAAAAGAGCTTCCCCATTTCTCAGTCCTTCTTGAGGAACTGCTGAGCGATCGCTTGGAACTTTTCATTCTTGAAGACGGCGGCGATGACGGAGAAGTTCTTGTCGAGATTCTCCTTCGCTTCCACCGAGAGCGCCTTGTACTTTTCCACTTCGGTCGCCACCTCCAAGGAAATCGCTTTTTGTAATTTTCCTGACCCGCAGTCTCTCTAAATTGCACGCTCTCTCGCCCTCGTGTCTGGTAAAAAATTCAAGTGCGTGTTTTTGGAATCTTGAAATACTACATTATTTCTTCTGTTTTTTTTCTTCCTCTATCATGTCTTTAAATCCTCTCAGCTATATGCACATTCTCTATTTTCGCTCTTTATCACTCTCCTCTCTGTCTCATTCTCTCCTTCTCTCTCTCTCTATCCCTCTCTTCAATTCTCTCGCTCCCTCTTTCCTACCATCTCCTTGAGCTCGTCGATGGACGGAATCTTATTCTCAAGGTAGGCCGAATGAATTTTGCGGCCAGCACCAATCACCTGGAAAGAATTGTTTTGTTTTATTTTTAATAAATACATATTTTATAACGATATTTAAAAAAGTGCAGTTTTTATTCGAAAGACTTAGAGTTGAGGCAGCTTCAATAACAACAAGAAAAAGACGAATATTTAATATTTTGTTAAAAATTATTTAAATAAATAGCAAAAGACGAAGCCAAACCCCTTCAGCGAACTTCTTGGCCTCGTCGGAGAGCGCGTCGAACTTCTCGCGGACGTCCTCGTGCAGTTTCACGGCTCGCTCGTAAAGATCGGGCGACTTCTCCTTGAGCGCCTCCAGCAGCTGAAATTGCTCTTTTCTTCTAGTAACAATGCAAACATGACGGAAGAAAAAAACTTTTGGGATAAAGTCATTAATTGTTTAATCACAGTTGTTACAAGTTTAATAATACTGCGAGTGTGGAAGACTGTTTCTATCGAGTGAGATTGTTTCAAAAAGTCTTATCGTGAAAGAACCAATAGGTGACAATAGGATTTTGTCCGGTACTATAGATACAGTTGTGTTTTACGACCAAATAGAAACAACCATGGCTCAAGAATGTTCATTCGCCCATTCCGGGGATCTCCGAGATAGAAAGTCCGGTGATTCTAGGGTGCGCCTTTTGATGTGATTACCTTGTCAATGTCGGTGTATTGCGCGTGGTTCTTGGCGACCTCGGCGAGTGCGGCCTTGTCCGCGTCGCTGAGTCCGCCGATGAACTCGCGCACCGGCGCCGGAAGGATCTCTGTAAAGGCTGCTTGCAACAGTTCGGTGAGCAACTGGGAAGGTAACAAGTGGCATTGGGGATTTAGTAGGAACACGTGGGGCAAGTCAAAGACGAACATTAAGATTTCTTATAGGAGGCTCTTTATTTGTCTAAATTGATCAAGATTAAGCATAACTTATAGAGTGAAAATGACATCACGGAAGATGGAGAGAAAGGCTATGTCGTTGTTTTTCATATTTCGGAGCATGTATCTATCTTCCCAATTCTTCACTTGCAACCTTGGTATTCGTTCGGCAGATCACTGAGGCTCTTGATAGTCTGGAAGGCAGGCCGAGACGAGACGAGCTCGACGAAGCACACGAGAACGAGGAGAAGCCTCGACAGAGTCAAAAGCATCTTCTGGGAAATTTTTTTAATAATGTAAGTTTTAATTTACCATTAAGTTATAAAAATTCAGCAATGGCGCAATTCAAGAGTATACATTTTGTTTAAAAAACATAATGTTTTTATTGTTATCAGCGAACTGAACAATGATTTAATATAGTTTCGAAAATCTAGAGTACAAACATTCTGGAAGTTCTCAGATTCAGCAGCCACCTGGGCAAGACTCAATCAATGCACAAGAATGACCCAGAGTGAAATCGGCCGATTCTTCACTCTCTCTCTCTCTCTCTCTTTGCCATAAACGTGCGGTCTGAACAAGGCTGCCAGGGTCAGTGAGAGTAAGTGAGGAGAGGGAGAGAGAGAGAGGGAGAGAGAGAGGGAGAGAGAGAGGGAGAGAGAGAGGGAGAGCGGGAGGGAGAGAGAGGGAGCGAAGGATGGCCTGAGAAAGGGTGGTTAAAGAGAGAGAAGTGAGAAGAAAGTGAATGAAAGAGAGAAAGTGAGAGAGAGAAAAGAGAGGTGGAGAAATAGAGAGAATCAGCGAGATCGAGTGGAAAAGTCCGAGAGCAGAAGCAAAAAAATCCATTGCGTTCGAAGAGAGATCAGAGAATCAGAGAAGAAGTGTTGATCTGCCCTCTGGAGACGATTAATCACAGCTGACACTGTGGACTGCAGCGGCTTCTTATATCCTCTCTCTTTCTCTCACTGTCTCGCTCTCCCTTTCTCGCGCTTGCTCTGTCTAAATCTCTGACTCTCTCTCTCTCTCTCTCTCTCTCTCTCTCTCTCTGCACCCTCTGTCCCTCCATATCTCTGTCCTCTGCTCGCTCTTTGCAGTCTTCCACCAGAGATCCGAGTGAAGGATGATGCTTTTCTTGTCTTTTCTTGCACCTCCCCCTCTGAAGCTGCTTCTTCACAAAGCATGGCACCTTATATTTTATTTCCCAGGCAACAAATATAACTTGAACAAGGCAAAATCATGCAAAAACCTGTTAAAAGTATTGAATGCAGCGTCAACAAGCACAAAAATATATTATGTAAACCTATTAATTGGCACAACAAAGTGAAGAAAGTATGGCATGAATAGAAAGAAATATAAAAAAAGATGGCAGCTTAGTTTCTCTTCCCAACCGCGAGTTCGCATCTCTTGGTTGTGCTGTATTCACTTCTTTCCATAGACTTCCTTCGCATTCAACTGAACAATGCATTGTTTTTCTTCTTCTTTGGAATTGTCACACCAATTGAAACGAACAAAAAAAGAACTGTTACTTCTTTTTTTCTCGCAATGACTAAACGATTCAGAAATAATTCATAATTCTATTGAATTATGCATAATCAAGTGTCGTCGCGATAATTTAATGTAAATAAATAACTAAAATTTTGTTCAAGACAATAATCAACTGTTGAATGTCTTGAACACTTTTCCTTTCTTGGTTCAAAACGAAACGTACCACGCCGAGGAGCGCACCGTTCTGCTTGAGCTGGACAATATTGTCTGCCACCTGATCATCACAAAGGCTTACTTTTTTATAGCCATTCCTAATATAACACACTCAAAATATAACAAAATCTATCGATTTTCAGGCATACATCTGCTTACTTCTTCCATAGTTTCATAGCTAGTACAACTGCTGATGCATCATCACAGATGTTTCAATTTAATCAATTATGCTAATTAATTAAACTAATTAATTATGCTAATTAATTATGCTAATTAGTCAATCTAGACCTCGGCGGCGACTCGTAGCTGCGCATCGGTGGTGGATGCGCCGAGATGAGGCGTGGCAATGACGCGCGGGTGCTTCGCGAGTGACCACTTCGTGGGCGGCTCCTGTTCATGTGTCAGGGGAAATAGGACTATAGGATCTTTTATTCATTTATTTTCTTTTTTCTACCTAATTCGCTACTGCCTTCTGTGTTTTTCTAGGTGCATACCACGGATATTTTCAGCTATTATACATTCATTTTTTTTAATTCCTGCAATTTCGTTCCTCTGTTTCTCATCTGTTTCTCGTGTGCGTTGACCTCTCTCTTTATCGTTCCTTCTCTTCTTCACTCTTTCTCCTTCTCTCTCCCTCTCTTTCCCACCCACCTCAGCAAAGACATCCAGCGCCGCTCCCGCGACATGTCCACTCTCGATGGCTGCCAGCAGATCGTCCTCGTTGATGATGCCTCCGCGCGCCACGTTCACGATGCGCACGCCCTTCTTGCACGTCGCGAGCACTGAAATATCAATTTAAAATCTATTTTAAATCAGTCAATAAATAAAATAAATATATAACACTCATATTTTGATTGGCATCATCAATAAATAAAAAAGAATAGGTAGAAAAAAGTAATGGAGATACTATGCTATGGCATATCCTGACCCTTGGCGTTGATGAGATTCTCCGTCTCCGGGATCAGCGGAACATGCACAGTGATGTAGTCAGCGAGCGGCCAGATCTCCTATAAGAACATTTTTGAAGATCTTGAGAGAGTGAGAGAGAAAGAAATAAAGCGAAAAAAGAGTAAAAGAGTGGGAGAGAGAGTGAGATTGAGAGAGAGGGAGAGAGTGAGAGTGAGAGAGGACAGGCAGAAGGGGATTTACCTAGCGAAGATATATTTTGTATCCGTTATTTTTTTGCCTTGTACTTTTATTACGGCTTTTCCGACACTACATATACATATAATAGATATGTACATATATGTATCATATCATGGAGTAAAATATGTAGGCTGAAACTACATGTTTTCTAATCTTTTTTTTAAAAGTATTTTATTTCCATTTTTTTTGTTTATATAAATCTTCAGCCGTCCTGACCTCCAACGACATCGCATCGATGCCAATCTTGGCGGCGTCCTCCTTGGAGACGAAGGGGTCATAGCCGATGACCTTCATGCCCCACGCGGAGAGGCGCGCAGCCACTTCGCGGCCGATCCGGCCGAGTCCGACCACGGCGAGCGTGCGGCCGTAGAGCTGAAGCAAGGATACCGTAGAGAGCTGGAGAAAGGATACCATAGGAGAACACAAAGTTAATGTAGGACCCGGAAATGAAGATACCGAAGGACTTCTGTCTATGACGCCAGTCTTATGAAACTGCATAAAAATTACTTTGGCACTAACTTTAAGTCATGAAGAAATCGCTCATTGTCATAGGAAAACAAAAAGAATTACTGAATGATTAAGGTTCATAGTTCTTTTTTACTCTGTTCAAGTTCATCTCTCTCTCATGTATTATGTATCTACAGACGTGTAAATCCATTAATCAATAAATCAATAGATCAAAAGATCAATAAATGAATAAATGAATAAATGACCACACCTCCTCGCCCATGAAGTCCTTGCGCGCCCACTTCTGCGCTTTCATCGAGGCATCGGCGGCGGCGAGGTGGCGAGGGAGGGCGACGATGAGAGAGGCAGTCAACTCGGCGGCAGAGCGAGAGTTGGCTTCTGCAAGAGAGAGAGAGAGAGAGAGAGAGAGAGAGAGAGAGAGAGCGAGGAAGAGAGAGAAGTGAGAGAGACAGAGACGAAGAGAGAGAGGAAGAGAGAGAAGTGAGAGAAACAGAGACAGAGAGAGAAAGAGAGGAAGAGAGAGAAGTGAGAGAAACAGAGACGGAGAGAGAGAGGAAGAGAGAGAAGTGAGAGAAACAGAGACAGAGAGAGAAAGAGAGGAAGAGAGAGAAGTGAAAGAAACAGAAACAGAGGGAGAGAGAGGAAGAGAAAGAAGTGAGAGAATCAGAGACAGAGAGAGAGAGAAAGAGTTTGACAGAGAAAAAAATTAAACGAACGCGGAGTGTTCATGACGAGCACGCCGTTCTTGGACGCCGCGATGACGTCGATGTTGTCAACGCCTGTCCCGGCGCGACCAACCAGGCGGAGACGGCCAGCAGCACCGGCGACCAGCAGATCGGCGGTTATCTAGAGAAAGAGAGGGACAGAAAGAGAGAGAGAGAGAGAGAGAGAGAGAGAGAGAAGGAAGGAAGGAGGGAAAAAAAGAAAGAGAGAAAGAGAAAAAATAGAGATATAAATAGAGAGAGAAAGCGAGAAATAGTGAAACGATACCTTGGTTGCACTGCGCACAATGACAGCGTCATGCTCTGCGAGTGAGACGGTGAGCTGCTCCTTGGTCTGCTTCGTCTGCACTGTCACCGAGATGCCGGCCTTCAAAAATGATCTTCTTACATATCAAAAATTCTTCTTGAACATTAGTCTAGTTAATATTTTTCAAACAAGTACATAATTGAACGACTAAAAAAGAATACTACATGTAATAATGTAAGTCAGAAAATTTTGGGGAAAAAGTTTACTTGATTGAGCCATTATTGAGATTGGGAAAAGACAGCGTAAAATTCTGAAAAAAATAAATTTCTTTAAAAAAACTGGTGTAAAATATATAGAAAATAGAAGAAAAAGAAAGAGATGAGCGAAACCTCCTTGAGAATGTCGACGCACTCTTGCTCAATATCATCAGCAATGAGGACGCGTTCGATGGTGGGCGTCGCAGGGGGAGACATGGCTTCGTGTGGCGGAGAGGCTGCAAACAGGAACATGTCATGGCTGTGTTTTGTGCCCGAGGCTGCCACAGGAAAGTAATCATTATACTTGCTATTACAAATCGTAATGTTGTCACATCTATATACATATTTATCATGAGGGAGACAATCATTGTCGCACAGAGAAGAACCACACCACGGAACATTCAGTCGTTATCTCCACCTTCTTTTGGCTTGTCAGCGCCAAAGTTCACGGCACGCTTTATGGTCACCATAGCATAGAGAATGCAAGAGGAAAAAAAATTGGCGGAAAATTTTACAATTGTTAATCAATTGCTAATTGTTAATCAATTGTCGATTGTTAATCGGTAGAAGATTGAAGTTGATTGCTTGAAGGAACTATGCACTAGCTACGTTAATCGGGAAAAAGAAGATCGTAGAAGGATAGTTAGAGCAGTATTTCTGAGATAATGGCCACTACAGGGGAACGATTTAGACATGGAAGCGAGAGGGAGAGAGAACAAGAGGGTGTGTGAGAGAGAGATAGAACACGTAAACAGTACATGAATGGAAATGATAAGGAGCAAGGTCATTGTATCCATTTCTCCAAATGTCTGGCCACTATCTTGACTCTCTCTTCCCTACACATTCTATTACATCAACGGGCAGCTCTTTTCCAGATAAGATAAAGAATGAAAAGACGAGGTGGTCAGTCCACAAGGCAATGCGCTCAAACCAAACGGGCAACGAAGAAACTGAAAGATGAATGCGCATAAGAGAGAGAGAGAATGGGAAGAGAGAGAGAGAGAGAGTGAGAGAGAAAGATTGAAAGAAAGAGCGAGCGAAATAAAGGGGGCAAGAGATGAGAAAGGAAATCGGGAAACGAGAAAGGTAAAAGCTTAAGAAATAGAAAAGGAGAAAAAAGGCAGACTGAAATGGATTTCTTTGCAAGGAGAATTAAGAATTGAAGTGAAAATCTACAGTGAAGCAACGTTCCCTGTACGGTCCCTAAATGAGTACGACTCTTCAAGTGAATGGTCGATTCCATGGACTTTGTCCCTCTTGAAGTAGTAATTTAGCAGCTAATCATCCTACATTCAGCAGACCTTGAACACATTGCGCGAAAGTATTTTTCGGCAGTTAAATTAAGTGAGAATTTCATTTTGCTACTTTGTTAGCGGTCAGCAAGTATTTAATATAATATAACCATCAATTGGTTGAAAAAGAGTGAATTGCAATGACGAAAGCTGAGAACGGACCATGCGATAGTGAGATGTGAAACAGTGATCGAAAAGCTATGTATCATCGATGAGATTGAGATAAAAAGATAAAAAAGAGAGAGATAGAGAGAGATAAAAAGAGAGAGAGAGAGATAGAGAGATAAAAGAGAGAGATAGAGAGAGATAAAAAGATAGAGAGAGAAGTACGGAAATGGAATTAGACATGGAAGAGACATTCTGACAATGCGGACGTAAAAGTGTGAACGGCGATATTTGGACGGAGAGAAATTGAGATGCAGACAGAGAGAGGGAGCGATAGAGAGAAAGAGAGAGAGAAGAGAAGAATGAGAAAGAGAAGAAAGCAAAAAAAAAAGAAGCAGAGCAGATTCGCCGCAAACAAATCAAACACGGGCCCCTTTATATACAGATGTTTATATGAATGCGTACGTGCGGAACGAGACATTTTCCATGCGGACGAGCAGACACGGCCAAGGAGGTCGCATGAGGGCAGAATTATTTGTGTGGTCGCACGTAACATCTCATTTCTTAACTGCACAATGTAGACAGTATGTATATACATATGTACAAACTAGACATGATTGAATGGATGTGAGAGAGGAAGTTCTATTTTATCTTTGAAAAACACTGCCCCTCTCCCCGAAAAATTAAAACGAAACAAAGATTGCCACAAATAATGTTTGCTTGACAAAACGTCAGTAGCTACGTAGGAATGATGGAACCTGAACGAAGTGAACTATTCCTCCTCTTTGAATGAGAAATTCAATGAATGATGGAAAAGTGTCCGCTTTCTCATTGTTTCTTTCTTTCTCTCGCTATTTCCAAGTTTGCCATTAAAACTCTAAAGGCAATCCATTGAACTCATCGAGAAATAATTGTGCGATAAACTTTGCAACTTTTTCACGCACTATCAGAAAGGCTGATTGTAACCAAATATGTATGTATCCTTATTCTTTTGCATAGATTAAAAGAAAGACTATTAGAGAAGATGTGAGTTGGCGTATTGAATGACAGTGCCCAGCCAAAGTTTGAGTTCGGCATTATTCTTTTTTATTATTTATTTTCTAATATCTGTCATTCTTTCATTATTTCCCGAAAATTGACGGAATTAAAACGTGAGCTCTTTTATGTAGATATCTTCACTGATCTTCACCTTACGGTTAGTGCTCCAACCTTAGCATTTTACAGGTACAACTCCAAATTATGTTTTTTTCACGCTGATCAATTGTTTCTTCGCAAGCCATCGACTGATAAAATACTAATCAGGCGGCACGAGAAAGTAGACTCATTGCATAGTTATGATGTAATGTACTGGCTCTCCATAGCATCATGTCGAAGGTAGTCAAATGTTTTATTTTCCCATCCGCTTTCGTGTAGAAACAAAGAAATAAAGATACTCAACCGTAGATCATTTTTAATAGCAACTTATAATTCAATTGTGTAAACTTTTTGATCACATTAATGTTGGCTTAATGTTAGAATTCTAAAATTTATATTTTCAACTACATATTAAATTCCGTTTCAACTGTTTTCATTAGAGCTACATTTGAAATCTTATGCAAATTACTTAGAATAAGTTTGGTATAAGTTGCTAAAAAAAAATCAAGAAATCTAATAAAGCAATAAATCCACCTCTTTAGTTCGTAATTCATTCAAAACAAGCCGATTGTTCAACTGCCTTTTAACGGTAGCAGGCAGTTGGCAGGGTAATTGCCATCGTATACCGTTAAAAGGCAGTTGAACACACACATATGTACATACATGATA
Organism: Allodiplogaster sudhausi; assembly: GCA_945643635.1. Lineage (NCBI taxonomy): Eukaryota > Metazoa > Nematoda > Chromadorea > Rhabditida > Diplogasteridae > Allodiplogaster > Allodiplogaster sudhausi. The sequence continues at coordinate 421,917 of CALZFC010000123.1, forward strand.
ATAATGTTTACTCATGAGTGAGAATATCATGTAGCGAGCATATGTATGTAAGGGGAGAAAAGTTAAATATCATTATAAACAACTTGAGTACTTGAAATTCAAGCAAAACCTATGAAAAAAAGGCATCGAAGAGGTGCAATGTTAAGGAAGCCAACTTGCTTGCGAGTTTACAGAAAGAATCTCTGATTCTCTCAGTTTCGCACTCTCTTTTATTAATTCAAGCAAAGCAGGTGCAAACGTTTTCTTCAGCCTCGGTGAATGCCATTAAAATAACTTTTACACCAACGAGAGAAGGCCAAAGAGAGCGCGCGATCGAGAGAATCAGTGCAGAGGCCGTTCTGAAATATTCACTTACGAAAAAAAATAATATGAAAAAACAGAGATTTTGTATAACATATGTACACATTAAAAAAAGAAGGGAGCTCTTAGGCGATTTAATTTTCATGGACATCCTGAGTGCCATTTCGTGTTACGTGGCTGCGGTAGTCTGGTCTAGGTCGCCGAATACAAGGCAGAAGAGAGAGTGGGAAGTGGACGTGGCAGCTCGGCGCGGCTCAAGAGATGCAAGTATTCGGCGCACTCTTCTTCGTTGGTGCGCACTGAATTGATCGGACGCTACTCGTCCGTGATTGTCGGTAAAGAAAGGGCCGCTGGAGGACGCCGACGACAAATGTTCGATAGGACGGCGTGAGCAGAAGCATGCAAAGAACGTGCACCGGCGAGTCAAACGCGTATATGAGCACCGAGAGCGGAATGCGAACTGGAAGAAACAAAGAGACATCGCCATTCGAGCAAATACACTAAAGTAATATTTTTTCTCCAAAGATACACACAGCGCAGATAGTATTATTCATCCGTACTATCAGAATGGACTATTTAGTTTATTATCTCATGTGAAATCAGGCAATTGCCCACAACGCCCGCAAACCCTCCCTCCTTCGGTTTTTACCCTGACTGGTATTATAGTTTGCCCAAGGCGAACTATTAGACTGAACTTTTCGCAGTATGGCAATAGTTATTAACTATCTGCGCTGTGTGAAATTGCGGCTTTGAGTCTGCGGTAGTTAGTAGCAATGTAATTCAAGAGGCTTCTCACCATCGTCATCCTCTCTGCTCATGAAGGAAGACGCCCCGAGGAACAAAGGCACAACCATTAGGAGACTTGGCAGAAGAATCAAAAAGGAAAGATGTGGTACCAAACAAGTCGTGATATACAAAGATATATATACATATTTATGTTTGATATACATATGAGTATTCATATGCACTATTTTAGCTCCTTTTGTCTTCTTGAGATTACCGTCAACTCTTGCCTCTTACCTGAACAATGAGAATCTTCATCATGGCCCAATGTTAGGCGCGCGTGCGCTCGCTAAGATGCGTGGCGGCGCTGCGAAGTGTGTGGAAGGTGTGTGCGGTGACGGCGACTGCGAGCAGCAAGAGGACGAGCATGGCTCCCAAGGTGTAGCCTTCAAAAGGAGTTACAGTACCGATCACGAACCAGAAGCGACTCGAGCGATTCCGAGCAGCTCAAGCTAAGAGCCAAGACTATTTAGTACTCGTAAAAATGATTGGCTGGATTTTGTAAGTATTATTGACTTCAACACAATCTTGCGCATTCATAACTCTCAAAAAGTGCCGAAAATTACTCACAATTGTCTAAATATGATAAAATTCGAAAAATTCAGAGGCTCGTGACGTCACGAACGGCTCCGAGCAGCCAACGCAATTAAAATTTGATTTCTTCACATATTGACATTTTATGTATTTTCTCCGATTTTTAATTCAAATTATCTCGTACGGCTCGAGCCGTTCGGAGCCGCTCAATCCGTATCCCGTTGCCCGCGGCGGTATAGCTTCGTGGAAAGAATCACCAAATAAGCCATGCAGAACTATTATATGTATATACATCCACTGCCGCCCAACAACTTAGAGTGTTGGAACTTTCGGAAAGTTTCAAAATATTGCAAAATGTTTCAAAAATGTTCAAGTTGTGCGATTCTCCTGTCGTGTAGACCTAGAAATGTGACCAATTCGTGCTGGATTTGCATAAATCTAATGCAAACCAGCGATGAAGACACTCGACGTGCAAAAGACCGTTTCCATGCACGGATGTCCGTGCGTCCAGTTGCCGGCTTTCTGAACGTCATTTATTTTCCATTTCTTAATTTTCGTTTTCTCTCATCTTCTTTTTATTAGTTTGTTATAGCTAATTTGTAGTTAATTTAATCGGCAAATACAATAAAATAAATTACATTATGTTAGTATTAAAGGAGGGCGATCACCGAAAAAATATGTGATATTTCAAATGGCCGCGGCTCTTCGCACTCTCATCACTATTTTCCCGCAGAGGGTTTGTGCGACCTGCGAAATAGCACGCGAGAATGAGAGTGAGGAATCACAGGGCAGACGCGGCAATTCGAACCTGCATTAAATATTTTTCGGTGATCGCCCATCTTTAATCGATCTTTTTCAAGTATCGTAAGAGATGTAAGAGACGCGGATAGAAATCTATAGATATTGTGTCAGCCGTGCCCTGGAAGAAAGAAATGATAAACTCATCAGGGAACTCGATCACAAAATCATTTGCCGTTAATGATAAGATGGCTTCCTTCTTACTCTCCTTCTCTCACCCGCAATCTCTCCTCTTCAATCCGTACAGTATCGCTCAACGGCGAGGGGTCAATGCTGCGTCGGCTATAGCGGACGCGGCTAAATGGGCCAAGTGGAATATTTCGCCGCAGAAAGCGTTTTCAGGCAGTTCTCAAATTGATATGTGATTTGCTGAAAACGCTTTCTGCCGCGAGATATTCCACTTGGTCCATTTGGCCGCGTCCGCTGTAGCCGACGCAGCATTGACCCCTCGCCGTTGAGCGGTACTGTATGTACTTGCCTGATGGCGATAGAGAATGCAGTAACCAAAGCACGCGACTATTAGAATGGCTGCAGTGCCGAAGAATGCCTGAGTGAACTGATAATAGATATATCTTCAGAGATAGAAATTACTTACAATAGTTAGATATAACTAATCAATCGATAATTCAATGGGGGATCAATCAATAATGCATGAGATATGATATGATGTTACTTACAATTTGGTAGGCCGGACCAATGAAGTGCGGCTCATGGACTAGAGATGTTGCCTCCCAAAGTTCAACATGTAGTAACTCGACAACCTACGATATAATAGACGAAACCAAATACACATGGCAATATGGGCATGTCATATAAAGAAAAACATACGAAAAAATGTATAAAACATAAATCTGGCATCCTCCCTTCGCTATTCATTTGGAACAATTTGTCCTAGACATGTCTTCCAGGCGTCTCTGAAATGTCTTGGACAAAAAATTGTCGTCGACATGGCAGAGACGCTTGTCTGTGTCCACGAGGAAGAATGATCGCGATGCAGGATTCCATGGTTTAGATCAAATTCCAATTCTTCTGTTTCTCATCGAAGAACATTCTTAAGAGTGACAACACACAAAGCTTGTTTCTTTATTCCTTCGATGTGATGGTGTGGGGATGGTCTTCAGGGATTGTACTCGATGGGGAGGTTCTTGCGGCGGACCATTCCATCGCCCTGGAACCACTCGCGACGGAACTGCTTGGCGGCGCCGTCCGGGGTGTTGGTCCACTCGATGGTGATGCGGTCGTTGTTGGTGTCCTCCTGGTAATCATGTTGAATTATATTTAGGTTTTTTTTAGTTTGAAAATAATATTAATGTTTCTTTTCCGGTTAGACCATACCTGGCCGTAGGCGAAGGCGTCGCAGGAGACAGCAACGAGGACGGGCTCCTTGGGGTCGAGGACGCCGCTGGCCGGGTCGACACCGAGACGCTTCATGTTAGTGGTCTTGAAGGCCCAGCCGATGCGGCGCGCAGAGGTGTTGACCACCTGAAAATTATAAACAACTAAATATTTTGTGGTTATTCCTATTGAAGCTTTTAATTTTTCAAAATGAATAGGAAGGGACATGGTGGCTAAACAAGAGAGTATGTAGATAAAGAGCGGAGAAACCAAATTGGAGGGATGAGGAAGCTAAATATAACAAACCTTGATGTGGTAGGTGTGCTTGTCGTCGTAGGGCGCGTTGAAGACGACCTTGGCGTTGGGCTGAGTGACGATGTCACCAGGAGGAACGGACTGAGCCATGGTTTGGAGGTGGAGAAGTGGAGAGGAGAGCAGAGAAGCACAGTCGACGACTGATGGAAATGCCTCTGGACAGCCCCTTTAATAGGATTTACCCAGCCGCAAAATTTTAATTTTAGCTAAAGTGCAACCAACTAATATGCAGAATTCTCAAGAACAAAGAACACAGATGAAAGTTTCGTAAACATCTGTGCGAAAGTCACGAACTCGGTGACAAAATTTATGTTGAAATATAAATAGTACATTGAACTTTGCAAAGGCAAAAAAGACAAAGACCTAAAAGTTATGAAACTTTGGTCTTTGTTCCGTGTTTCTGAGGAATAAACGCGAATTTGGTTAATAAAATTGCTGCACTTTAGCGAAAATGTAAAATTTCAGGCAGAGAAATTCTTATAAAAGGGTGCTTTCAGAGGCATTTCCATCAGTCCTTGACTGTGCTTCTCTGCTCTCCTCTCCTCTTCCTCCAAGCCATGGCTCAGTCCGTTCCCCCTGGTGACATTGTCACTCAGCCCAACGCCAAGGTCGTCTTCAACGCGCCCTACGACGACAAGCACACCTACCACATCAAGGTTTGTTTTCTTCAGCATCTTAGGCTCTCCAAATTGATGTCTCCAATCTTCATTTAGTTTGGCTAAAGAAGCAAGATTTTAATTAATCCTAAAATATAAAACATTATTTTAATTAATCCTAAAATATAAAACGAAAATTTTATTTAATTGTTTCTAATTTTCAGGTGGTCAACACTTCTGCGCGCCGCATTGGCTGGGCCTTCAAGACCACGAACATGAAGCGTCTCGGTGTCGACCCGGCCAGCGGCGTCCTCGACCCCAAGGAGCCCGTCCTCGTTGCTGTCTCCTGCGACGCCTTCGCCTACGGACAGGTATGTTCTAACCGGAAAAGAAACATTAATATATTTTTCAAACTAAAAAAACCTAAATATAATTCAATATGATTTTCAGGAGGACACCAACAACGACCGCATCACCATCGAGTGGACCAACACTCCGGACGGCGCCGCCAAGCAGTTCCGCCGCGAGTGGTTCCAGGGCGACGGCATGGTCCGCCGCAAGAACCTCCCCATCGAGTACAACCCTTAAGCGTCCCCCTTTCACCACACCGCAGAATAAAAGTAACTACAATCTTCGCGGGATCAAAAATAAAAAAATGCAAACTTGTGAGCGTTTTAAAACGCTTTCCTTCAGAAACTGACGGAGAGGAGACTAAAGTGTACTCTGAATGGTTTTTTTTGCCGGTTTTTCCTCGCTTGATGGAAGCTACGAAAAATATCGCTTTTATGAGATATTGATTAACTCTATAATATATGGTCGAACATAAAAATTCGCAAGAAAAATAACTAGTTTTCAACGAATTCTAGAAACAATCGTGGAGGCACATATATTCCAAATAAGGTTCAGACTTGCAAATGCGAGAAGTGTTATTTTGAGTGGAAAAGAATGTGCCACGGAATCAAGTGGATACTGAGCTGTGAGCATATTTATTGTCACACGAAGAAGAAAATAATACATATGTAAGAAATAACCATGGGAGCAATGCAGCAAATAAGGCAAACTTGATTGCAAGCCGATTTGTTGCTTTCTAGCTCTTGATTTATCGTTGCTTATTAAGGAGGCGGAGTCGAATTTTTGCGGGTAGGATCCCCCTTTGCAACGGCCTCGTTCTTCTTGTTCTGAAATTCTTACATTGTTGGAGTACATTCATTCTTACAACGACATAATTCTAATTTCCAATTTTTTAAATTATTTTGTTCAATGAAAAATTTCAGCATAATATAATGTACTAATATGTTTACTGTTCAAGTGAATAAATCAAAAAATATTTTCAGGAACTGTTATTTCAACTTTTCCATATCTTTTTTACAGCGCACGAAACGAGAAGAGAGCCGAGGTCGCGTAAAGAAGAGAAGGAGCGAGGAGCGACTTTGGAAACAGCGCAATGACTAATCTTGCACTTTTAAATGTATTTTATTGTATTTGTAAACATGCATTTCTATCAGCCCGATTCAACGATAAATTGAATAGAACTCAAAAAAAAATTGATAGTAACGAAAAGCATTACATCTCAAAAATAAAGTAGATCATTAAAGCACCAGAGTTATCGCGATTCAAGGAGAAGTTTTAAAATTTTCAAGCTTAAATCCGTACACCTTCTGTCAAAAGTCAGAGCATATTGCCGCATTTTCTAACGCCTTTATAAAAGCTTTTCCAAGGAACGCTCTTTTTTCTAAATAGAACATTTGTAATATATATATCTTTTTACTTTTTGCGATTGTTGAAATTAATTGATTGAAGTTTAGTTCAAAAAATACTGACACTGCCGTACAAGAGCGACAGAGGGCAGAGAGATAGAAAGAGGATGGAGTGAGAGAGAGAGAGAGTGAGAGAGAGGAGAGAAATGAAGGGCGGAAAGGAAGATCGGTGCGTTAAATCTTCAACCTGATTGCGCGCACATTACGTCGATTGGAGCAAAGTACACATGGAACAGAGGACTTTTCCCGTTATTTAGTTTTTTATTGCGATGTTTCAGAAATTGAGTTAACTTGATAAATAAAAGTATTTCGATGAAGAAGTCACTATGAATCAGCCTATTGAATTGTCGCAAACAATCCATAAGGATGCTGAAAAAATTCAAATTATTATAGATTTTTTTTTACCATAGAGACTTTTTTTCTAACGCATTTCGCAACAAACAAAAATTACTCGCGGATAATGGCTGTCAAACTGATTTTAACGATAAGATTCATGGGAATTAAATGCTTTCCAGATCTCTTTCTGCCGAAAGAGGAGGAAGGGAAAAAATGGAGAAAAGTAAAAGTGAAAGGATCATGCAGAGCTGAAACTATTGGTTCACGAATTGAAAGGGGGAAAAAAGAACATATAAATATGTATGTACATGTGTGCTTGAAAACTGAAAGCGGTTGCAGAGACTCTGAGAAAATTGGGAGAGAGAATAATAATTCGTATCGTCAATGCTCTATGACCTTTTGTTTTTTCATGCTATTTTTCTTCAAAATGGATGAAAGTTAATGCAATTTTTCAGGGTTGCTTCTTTACACTGTCAGACCTAAATAGCGGATTATTGGTTTCACCATTGAACTGCTATTAATTTACAAAAGAAATCAATATGGGAGAGAGCGTGAATAACTAATTAGCGAAAGAAAGAAATATCGAGAGAAAAGAAGTGATTGGGGTTCTGACAAGTTTGAAAAACCCATAGAACTTAAATTTTTACCCGACGAGTGCGGGGTGGACCGGGAAAGAAACAAAAAGTTGAACCGAAGAGCTTCTCTTCTTCGCTGCCCGAGGAAGGAAGTGAGAAAAAGGATGTGCATAACTGTTGTATGTAGTTAGATGTAAATTAATATGCCCCAAATGTTTTCAATCAAATAAAGAAAAGCATTTCAATAAATAGCAACAATTGAGCCTAATTAGTATGCATGCACCCATGGGCATGAAAGCAGGGCCTATAAGTTAGCGGAGAATAAAATGACGCCCGAATAAACCTGTCTCATTTGCCGGGCCCGGGCCGGGCCTGCATTCGTAGGCCCGGCCCGGCCCGGGCCCTACTTCCAAAAATATCTGGCGGGCCGGGTCCGGGCCGGCCCGCTGCCTGTCGGGCCGGGACGGGCCGGGCCCTGATTTCCAAGGCCCGGCCCGGGCCTGGCCCGGGCCTGGCCCGGGCCGGGCCCGGGCCAGGTTTTCAACCGTAAAATTTGCTTAGGTGGAGCAAAAACACGGGCGGGTTAAATATAATGCATCAAAAATACGTGTAATTTTTGCAGACGTTGCCCAAATCTATCAAAACAGGTCAAAAACGCGAAAAAACAGGATTTTGTTTTGTTTAAACCATCATATATTCGGCCTTATTTTTGGATGCCGACGTTTCATTAGGCGTGAAAGGCTAAAAATTAGGCACGGGCCCGGCCCGGGACAAGCCCGGGCCGGGCCCGGATTTTAAATTCAGATGCGGGCCGGGCCCGGGCTGGCCCGCGTTCGATAAGGCCGGGCCCGGGCCGGGCCTTGTACCATTCGGGCCGGCCCGGGACAGGCCCGCTAATTTATATTAGGCCCGGGCCCGGGCCGGGCCGTAAAAATCATCAGCGGGCCGGGCCGGGCAGGGCCGGGCCGCGGGCCGCCCGCGGGCCTGGCCCGGGCCGCCCACCCCTGATGTCGGCTGTGATGATCATTTTCCAATATGAAGGCACCTTTTCCAATATGGTTATGCTTTACAACAAATTATTTTCCGTTGCTCATTGTTCTATACTGTTCTTTCATGCGGACAATGAGCTATGCTACATATATTTCCGATTACGAAGAAGCCACCTTTCTCTAATTATCGCCCGATCACTTGTATGTTTTCATGGCTTTTCGAGAAGCTTTCCCGGACGTGCAATTCGGTTTTCGTCATAAGCGCTCCATAGAATTTCAGCTGTTAGATTGTTTAGAACATAGATCTCAATGGTTACACCAGGGCAATTCTACTGGCATTGTTTACTTTGATCATGCTAAAGCTTTTGATAGGGTTAGTCATCCCATACTTACTTATAAGCTCAAATGTCTATTTTCCCACCAATTTAGTTAACTGGCTGAGAATCGTACTTTCTCAGTTCTGTTACATATATAAGACCCAATCTAAGTACTGTCCTGTAATAATCGGTGTACTTCTTCGTTATTGGCCCGCTTCACTTCATCTTTTAGGCTTCTCTCATTGTCTTCTCGCTTCTTCGCTAACGATCTTAAAACATTTTGGTCTTTCACTGCCTCTCACACCAATCCTGATCTATAGTCCGTGGAGGGGGAGGGGGGATTCTCTTTGGGCTGATACCTGGGAGCTACCCTCGCCGCTAACAAATGATCTGTCCTCAACATCGGTAGAACTAATCCACAGACTCCCTCCCGTCGATTCTTTCCGCGATCTAGGCATAATTATTGATAACCGCTTATCCTTTTCTCTTCACTGTACTAAAATTGCCAATATCGCTCTCTCAAGAGCATATCTTATCCTTCGGTCCCTTCGCACTCGTAATCAGAGATGCACGCGTCCACGCCGGTCCGGCCCGGCCGGCCCAAATTTCCAAGGCCCTGTAGGGCCGGGCCGGGCCGGGCCCAACCTAGGGCACGGCCCTGGGCCTGATTGGGCCCGTTTTTCGCACATGTGTTAGCAAACATGATCATGACCGACTGAACTCTTATTGATCATGAGTAATTTTGCAGTTCAGGAGTCGTATTCCGCATCAGAATGAAATAAATGAGATGCATTTTGAACAGGAAGTATTGAGAAACAAATTTCGCTACGAAAATGACGAATTAAAATTGGAATCGGATAATTTTAAAAAATCGGGCCGACCGGGCCCAAAATTCGAGGGTCCAGGCCGGCCGGGCCCAAAATTCAAGGGCCCTAAAACTGCGGGCCGGGCCGAGATTTTGGGCCAGAAGGGCCGGCCGGGCCCAAAAAATTTGGGCCAGCGTGCATCTCTGCTCGTAATATGCACGTCATCTTATCTGGCTGCACCATTTATGTCCATTCCATTCTCTCTTATTACTAAAGAACAACCGCGTTTTAGAAAAGGTTCGAAATTATTTTACGCGTATTTTCTTCCGTCGTTGTTTGGGTTATTCTGCACTTACCGTCCGAGGAACCGCATCCTTTCCCATCGTTCTCTTGAAGAGCACCGGGAAGATTATGAATTTACTCTTATTCGTCGCTTGGTATTTGGCCATAGGAAAGTGTGCTTTAAATACCCCAATCATTTCCACTTCCGTCATTCCAGAACTGGTGACCTCTCTTTAAAACTTGCTTACTAATTAAATCGCTTGAAAGTTTGTTATCATTTTTATTTTATGCGCCATTCACCTCTATTGCATACAGTAAATCTTCAGCCGCGCCTTCATTCTATGGTAAAAGTTCCGGGAGCGGTGCGGGAACTTTCAGAATTCCCGCACCGGTCCCGGAAAGTTCCTGGAGAAAATCTTGAGTGGTGCGGGAAAGTTCCCGGAGAAAACAGTGTGAATTACATTCCTTTTTCATGAAAATATGTATTCGTATATTTTATTACTTTGATACACATTTTCAAATTAGAATATCGTCGTAAGCTGTTCTTCCTACTGCACTGCAAAGAAGGTCAAACTTTAAATAGGATAGAAAAGAGGTTATTAGCTTGTAACAATGACGACTTGATTTTTTTTGCATTTTTTTGGCTCAAATTACATCGCTTTTCTTCAGCTATATTAATAATCATTTGACGGAGAACCGGATGAATTCTCTAAAAAATAAAGAGAGAAAATATATAGTTCTTGAGAACGAAGGAGTAACTTTTCCGTTGGAATTCATAGCTTTCTGGAAAGACGTAAGAAAGAAAGTTTGAAAGAAAGAAAGAAAGCAAGGATGAAAGTAGGAGGCAAAGTATGAAATAATAAAAGAAAGGATGAAAGAAAGACAGAAAGTAAGTAAGAATAGGTAAGTTAGAAAGTAAGAAATAAAGTAAGAAAGAAGGAAAGAAAATAAGTATGAAATAAAGTTAGAAAGATAGTAGGAAAAAAATAAAGAAAGATAGTAAGAAACAAAGCAAGAAGGAAAGAAAGAAAGTAAGTAGGAAACAAACTAAAAAACAAAGAAAGAAAGAAAGATGCCGTAAAAAAAATCCCCCGGACCTAAACGCGACATGGGTTCGAGGGTCGGTGAGCGTTATTTCTTTGAGTGCGAGAGAAAACTAAAGATAACCAAGAAATGAGAGAGGCCAGACAAACCATATCTCGAGTAGGTTTGTCTGCGCCTCCACCTTTACACGCTATTTCTCACCATTTCAAAGATGCGGGATCTTTCCCGGAGCGCTGGGCGCATTTCGGTCCGGTATCTTTCCCGGAGAAAATCGGTCCGGTATCTTTCCCGGAGCGGTCAAGAAAACCTCCGAGGTTCCATGCTGTAGCATATAAAAAGTCCGGGAAAGTTCCCGCACACCTCAGAACAATTTTTTTTGAGTTCCGGGACCCATCACCGAACTTTCTTGAGAATGAAGGCGCGGCAGTTCTACAATCTGTTACTATGTACTATATTTTTGTTCGCATTATATTTATTTGCATTACTAAATTTCACTACTACATCTCACTACTGTCTGCGTTAATAATTAAATACAGATTGATTATAGAGAATCGTCATCGCTTCTGACAATGAGCAACCACGAATTATTGACAATTACTTATTTTAACCTACATATGTACATATATGCATGTATATTATGTACATTAAAAAAAAACAGAAATTTTCAAGATGTTGCAAAATGAATTAAATTATTGATTCCTTATTTCAGGATGTCGACACAACGATTTGCGCTTTTCGTGTGCTACTTCGACATCACGATTTCCGCATCGCTGGCGTGCTTGGCGATGAAGCCGACTGATCCGGCAACAACAAGGTTCTTCTTTATTTTACTTTTTATTTATAATTTATTACACCTTATTTGTGCCCCCCCGTTCAATAAGGAAGGGAACTTTATTTATATTTTTATTCTCATACAAGACACAATTGCAATGGAATTTGCCCTTATATGCACTACAAAGACAGTTATACAAATAAATACGAACCTACATAAAAAAATTTAAACACGCTAAAGTTGCTAAATCTGTTTCAGGAAATGAGATAGAAAAATTCCTAGCAAATCATTACAATGGAGAAGATATATCTTTAAACCTGTCAGGCAAATAATTTATATAAGTTGAAATTGAGGTTAAGAAATCACTATCTGATAGACTATTGAAAAGCGAAGACGAGAGGAATAAGTTTTAAAGATCTACCTCTTGTGCGTGAGGCTTTAATATTTGAAAAGTAATGAAATCGGCAAGTCAGAAGAGCCAGAGCAAATTGCATTGCCACCATTAATTGCACATTATTGGTTTCATTGAAATACTAATGAGCGATAAAAAAATAATTCAAAATCACCCAGATTGCACATTAAGGTGCAGCCTTAGTTCATCCCTGGCTACATGTGGCTTCAAGAAATATAAGAACGTTTGAACGTACTTCAGGAGTGGAATAGTTTGGTATCCTACAGGGTAGGAAAGTAAAAACAAAAACTTTAAGATCGAGTCAATAATATCTTTAGTCGATAAAGAAGAGCGTTCAGCAATTGCTTAAATCCCAAATAGCAAATTAACCGATGTGAATGAGCTAGAAAAGCAAGCTGACAAATGACGGATTTTGTCACTTTTTAGGTGATTTCAATCGTTCATTCGTTTATTGAAGACTCATAAAGCCGGCGATGAACTAAGGCTGCAGAACGTGGAAAAGACTATTAGCTATCATAATAGATATGCAAAACCGTTTTTTTTAACACGCACCCCTACGTAGCATCACTTTAAGCGCTTCCAGTCTGTCTACAAAAGTTAACCATATAGTTAGCTTGTAATTTCCACAGTTCAAGTAGACGTCTAAAGAAGTTCAATGATTTTCTGAGAATATATAAAAGTCATAATTATTATAGGCATAGTTGTAAATGATCATATTGTCCTGCTGAACATTATGCATCTCATGCCGAGTGCATGAATCTCGAGCTGATCGAAGTCATCATGTAACAACATGATATAATATCACAATTAGACCTTAAATTATCGCAGGAATTTTTTATAATGCAGCTAAACCATCATTTTTATAAAAAAAAACCTACCCGAACATCAATGAAACAAATTATTTTGCAATGCACGCCTAAATATGCAAGCTGTGTGATTTTGCATTGTTGATTTTTTCTCGCTCACTAGTGGATCAATGAAAACCAATAATGTACTATTAGTAGTCGGACTATATTAAGAAGAAGTATGTAGATCATGAACCGAATTTACCGCATAACAAATTTACAAATATAAATGTTTCGAACGGAAAATTTTTGAAAAATATAAAATACTGCCGAGTAGTATAAGATATGTGATTTTCGTTACTTGTATCGAAAAAGTATCCCAGGGCACAGTAGTACTCGGGCCTGCTCTCGTCTTACATTAGAGAAAGGTTGTCTAAGAAATGTAGCGGACCAAGTACATTAACATGCCCAATTCCAGACAGAACTTTAGTGGGCGAAGACAACAAACTGTCTATAGAAACAACTTGGGAACGGTCACATAACCAGTACAATCTCATTTGAGCACAAGGTGGAGCGACCAGCTTCAAAGAGAAGAGAAAGCGAATGAATTAAAATATTGTAAAAAAAATTCTTTCTTATTACTTCGTTGTATATGACACATACCGAGACATGCAGGCTGCCGCCAGAATCCACCACAACGACATCGATGACGACGACGGCAACCGTGACAACGACGCCAACTTGTACATGTACGACAGTCGCATATCAGGTATATGTAACTATTATTATTAGCTCAACAAGTCGTGACATAAACTTCAAGATGGTTTTTAAAGAGAGCCTCTCATTGTCATTAAGGCTCCAGTAGGCCTTGCCCTATGAAGATGCAAGATGGCGGATCCAAACATTAAGAATGTTATAAGACGTGACCACCTTTTGAGCACACCACAGGAATACCTTTAAGTGTGCTAAAAAGTTTGAAAATTCATATCGAGCTTTAAACTCAATTTTTTTCATTTCGTTTTCCTATTCGATTTCTCGTCGAATGCTTAATAAAAAGTAACTCAGGACTTTCTTTCGAAATGTTTCATTTTTGTTGTTAAATTTTGTCTAGATTTGTTTTCTAGATTTTTCGGTCGTTGAGGAACTAAACATCATTTGGGGGGATTTTTATAAAAGATTAAAGAGCATGAAAAACTTAACATTAAGCGGTACAAGTCCCGTTCAACCTCTTTCCATAAGCCTCCAAAAGGTTATGCGAATAGGGCAACTTTCACCGGAGCGGATATGATAATATGACGACAACGTGCCAAATTTGTAATTCCCACAGAGGATAAGTAGACAGTTTTATTCAGCATCTGTTTCACTACAAAAAGATGTCTATGACATTCTTTCACAAAGCGTATTTTATTGACAAAATCTTGAAAATTCAATTTTCATTCATTTTGAAAACTGGATGAAATCCTATTTCATGAAGTATAGCGCGCACACGCTTCCTGAGAGCAATATCTGCGCCATTTTATCTTGTAAAGCAGAAAATTATACACAACAAATATTCTCAGCACATTATTTTGATTTCCCATTTGATTCGAAAAGTTGATTTCCAATTGGCTGTCCGTGCAAAATTTACCATCGGGTGCAGTTTATAATTGATTTAATTTTAGAACTAAATAATAATGTTTCCCTCGTTACTGGCATCGAACAACCCCCTCTTGGCCAAATTTATGGGAAAATTATTTGTCGACTCTTCTTTGTCCATTTCGCACTAATTTTTTCCATTTTTGGCCGCCCATAGCGAAATGTGCAGTCAAAATCGAAAAAAAAAGTTTCACCCAGATTTTACCTTGTTTAACTAGAGGGATTGTTTGATACCAGAAATACCGGAAAGGTTGTTATTTTGCACGAAAACATCGATTTCCACAGTTAACACATTTATAGACGAATCCGGAGCAAAATTTTGCTTGGACAGCGAATTCGTAATAAACTTTTTTTATCAAATTGGAAAGCAAAATAATATGCTGAGAATGTATGTATGTTATGTAGAATTTTCTGCTCTAAAAGATAAAATGACGCAGATCTCAGCAAGCGTGTGCGCGCTATACTTCATGAAATAGGTTTTCATCCATTTTCAAAATGAATGAAAATTGAATTTTCAAGATTTTTTCAATAAAACACGCTTTGTGAGTGAATGCCATAGACATCTTTTTGTAGAAAAAAAGATGCTGAATAAAACTATCTACTTATCTTCTGTGGGCTTTTCAAATTAAGCACGGTGTCGCTATATTCGCTCTGGAGAGAGTTTCCCTATTCGCGTAACTTTTTAGAGGCTTGTGGGAAAGAGGTTGTTCTTTACTTGTACCGTTTATTGTACAGTTTTTCATGTTCTATAATCTGATATAAAAATTATGTTGTTTAGGTGCACAAATGATGTTTAGGTTCAAAACGAGCGAAAATTCTAGACAATAAAACTGGACAAAACTTAACAACAAAAATGATACTTTTCGAAAGAAAGTCTGAGATACTTTTATTAAGCATTCGACGGGAAATCGAAAAAAAGAATAGCAAAAAATGTTGACTTTAATGCCGGATATGAATTTTAAAATTTTGAGCACAAATTTTGAGTATTCCTGGATAGAAACATTTATAGAAATTATCCCAGAAAGTTAATAGAGAGGTCCTTGGTCATGTCTGATAACATTCTTAATGTTTGGATCCGTCATCTTGCATCTAGGGCAGGCCTCCTGTGTCTTACAGAGAGGCTCTCTTAAATATATTTTAATGCTCTTCTTCTATCGTTCTGTCTTTCAGGCTCCCGACACTACAACGTGTGGATCAATGGACCAGTTTTATTGCACAGATGAAGAGCTCCTCTCGACGACCGCCGACGTCTGCAAGACTGCGACGTGCACAAACGGAGCCAAGCTGATAGCGCGAAACGTGAGCATCTTTCTCTCTCTCTCATACTCCCTCGCTCGCTCTCGCTCTCTCATTACTTTCCACACTCTTTCAAATTCCCATCCCTAATGTAAGCCTCACATTTGTCCGCTTGACTTTGCTTCGTCTCTAAGAATTGCACGCTCTCTCGAAGATCGGTATGATAAACTGGAGGTAAATCGACACTTTAAGTCAGCCGGTTCGTTCGTCGAAGTTACGGACAAGCTGACATGCGCTGCCGCCACACCGGCTGCGTATATTGACGGCGCGAGCCAGCCGCAGTCATTTCCGGATGCGACGACTGTTCACTGCAAAGCGGGTACGTGGCCGTTTCTTTTTGAGTCGTATTGGCATGATGATTGGTTAAGGTAGTAATATATTGATTAATTCTATATGGCAATTAACTTATTAATAATAGATTGATTTCCTTTAAGTGACTATTAACTGGACAGTTATGCAGTATTTATTACGTCTGCCTGTCTATGAAGAGAGATTCTCATACACGAGCGCGTAGTTAAAATTTTAACTTTTTTTTCTTTGAATGACTTGTGCATCATCATGAGAGCTTCCAAAACAGTTTTTTTTTCTTCAAAGAAACAAGTATTCATGTATAACTACAGTATTTACCCAAAATGTTCGAGTGATCATACATTTAAAGTCAACCAAATTTAATTTAGATGAGGATTTTTGTTTGTGAAAAAGTCATAAGGACTTTTTTTATGCGCCTTCCAACTAGCAATTGATAGAACTGTTCAAAATTTGTTTTGGTCAACTAATAAAAATCTTTATGGCAAAGAAATAATTTTTGGAAAAAAATGGTTTTGAGCAGGTCATACCATTAGGATGCTACACATACCATGTGAAGGATAATTGAATCAAAAAATATTTTTGTTCCTCGCACCCTCATCAATGAGCATGGTCAAATCTCTCAGATTCACGTACGCTCCCGTCGATAACATGCAATCCCCGTGTGCCCGGCTACGTGGACGACAAGGGCACGCCACTCACGAAGAAGATCGGCTGCTGTCAGTCTTTCTCTCTCCTTCTTTATGCTAAATTCTCATCTCAAGTCTCTCTCTTTCACGTAGTCGCTCGTTATCTCTCTTACATTCTCGCTACTTACCCCTCACCCCTCTTTCTCTCTCCCTCGCTCGCATGTTAGTTCACTCTCTCTCTCCACTAATCTCCAAACTTTCAGCAAAATAATTCTTGAATCAATTCCATTACAGATGACTGCATATGCCTCTTCGACGACGACGTCCAAAACCCAGTTTTCTGCCCGGCTGGTATGTAAGCATTTCTGTATTCTCCTAGCCTTCTAATACATAGGCAATCGTTGGCATGACAGCGAGTATTTGTCAAATAAAGTTAAAACAACAGGTGCAAATAAAATTTATAGTTTAAAGTTGTTTTCATTGACTCGCAGGATTCTTCTGCCCCTCCGACAAGGTTCCTGCCAAATCCCTCGCGAAATGCGGCGCACAATGTCGGGCCGGTGAGACTTTGGTGGCATCGGTGAGGAGAACTCTTTATCTTAAAGCAGGTCCGAGGCGAATAAATAGTGTCTTTTTTCGCCTTATTTGATCAGGTTGAGCTAGAAACTTCGATTGCAAGTGTTCCTAAGTGACTAAAATCTCTCTGCCTTGAGGAATTTAATTGACTCTACTTTGAATTCGCGAATATTTAATTTTCCCGCCATTTTCAAATAAAAATTTCGCAGAACAAGTCCGTCGTCTCTGCGCATCAGAGGCCAGGAGCAGTAACACCATTTCTGTGGATTCTTTACATTGTACTTTTTTTTTACAAATCTGTCCAATTCTGTCAGGGACTTCGTGGTAGAAGTTTTTCCCTAATGGTATCCTTTAATCTAAGGAGCGTGTATTCAAGATGACATTCTAACTTGGGCTCTGCTGGAATAGAAGCGGGTGAGAGAATAATGACAACAACTAGCCTTCTACATTTCTTCCAGACAATGGGCGGTCCGCCCGAGGGCGTCAGCCTCATGGCGCTGGCGGCCGACGTCGTCTGCGACGCAAATAACGTTTGGCAGCCCTTTGGCGCCCAGAAGGTGTTCAACACGGCGTGCGCAGTGCCAGGTCTCAAAATGATCAATCAATACATTATTGTTTTTTTTTTCTCTTTAAGTTTCATCTAGCCGTAAGATTGGTGGATGTTATGTTCGTAATTATTTGAATAAGAAGGCTGCTTACTGTACTCCAAGTCTCCGTTCTTCTTTAACAGTTGCCTCGCTGTCCACGCAGCTGCCGGCTGGCGTGCCCGACAGCTGTTCGCGGGGGTTCACCGCACTGGCCGGCGGCAACTTTGACGATGTGCGTTACTTCTTTGATCAAGCCGGCACCGTGTACGCCACATGCATAAATGGCATGATCACTGGTGTTAGTTGGCATTTACATTTCCTTCAAGTACTCACCAAGAGCCTGGAAGAAATAATGTTGTTCTAGCGAGAAATGTGCACGTAAAAATGTATGTAATATGTATTGTTGGGGATAGCAAAATCAGTTTATCCAGTTTTACTTTTTTAGGTAGGTTTTTTTGCTTGCTCATCTGCTGGTATTCCACTTGTTTCCCGTAGTAAGTGTGTTTCTAGGGCACCGCTTTGTTTCCCTATAACCCAGCCACCGAGGTATATTGCAGTGAGGGCACACGCTCACTGTAGCGGGCGTAGTTTTGCAGGTTGGCAAACTGGATTTTAATAATCATTTTTTTATTGTCCATTTTTATTTTTCCGTAAATAAATATAAGTCTAAATATGAATATAAATATAAATAAGATATAAATATAAATATACACAAATATAAAAAAATATAAATATATTTAAATATATATAATATCGTCTACAACTCCACCATTCTGAAGGCGACTTGCAAAATGGATGCATGTATGACACACTTGACGAAAAAAATGTACATGATGGTCGATTTGGACAAGCTGACGGTGCAGCGAGAGACTGCCGGGCATTGCAGCGTTTCGTGCAGCACACCAGGCGCGAAGATTAAGTTTACGGTGCGCATTCTTCTTTCTGTTCTTCTTCTTTCCTCTCTTCTTTTTCTAACTTCTAGCTAGGCGAACTTTGTTCTTCTTACCCAAATTCATAGGCATTATAAATAAATAAATTATATATATATATATATATATATATATATATATATATATATATATATATATATATATATATATATATATATATATATATATTAAGCTGCACACAGTTCCGCGGTGCTGAAAGTATTACATGGCCACACTATCAGATGTGTTTGAGTCTTCAAAGATACTGTTCAGATAGGAATGCCTTCTTGCACAGGTGAACGGGCAGGCCTTCGAATTGGCACGCGCGACCGTCACGTACATTGCACCGGATGGCACGGCGGCCGAGATTGCGCCTGGCTCCTTCACGTGCTAGCACGCAGCGAAGTGGACAAGATCACTGAGCCGTCAATAGCCTTTTTTGAGCCCGAAAACTGAATTACTTGGAATTATCACTAGAAAGAATAGAAACAATGACAGCATTTATTTAGATAAAGTAGTAAGGTGAAGTTATTTTTCAGTGTTCTTGTTGTTATTTTTTTAAGCGTCTTGTTGCATTGTCGATAATCTAATAAAATTACTCTTCAAACAATGTAAACCTCCCAACTGGATGAGCCCGCTACAAATTTTGAAATTTGAAACAAATTTCATTATTTCACCATCTCACATTCCTTGGTGACAGTGGGTGCTAACTGTATGCGGCCAGGAGGGCAGGGACTTCCTCCTCTTCCCACTTCTTACACTTCTTCTATGTTTGATGACGCGCCGTGTGCATCGATAGAGACGTTTTCTGCAGTATTCTTCTTCGAATGAAAGAAGGATCTTGTTATAGCGTGATCGCTTTTTTTGATTTGTAAACATGATTACTATTATTATAATAAATTACGTAATTCTCCTCAACTGACATTTAAATGCGTCATAGATTAAAAAATAAACTGTCAAAAGCGACTTTAACTGATTTATTTGCAGTTTGGACGTTTACCCTTCGCAATCGCATGTTTTTCGTTCGAGCTCACAACTTTTGCGAACCTATCTTTAAATAGCATTGTATTCATTACCGAAGTAGTCCATGCAACTTAGCTCTCTTCTACGGCTGGTTGGTCGGCCGTGCCGACGCTGCCGTCCGAGTCTCAGCTTCGTCATGCAGCCGAGAAATGTTTGGGCAGCATGGTCATACTCTCTCTCTCTCTCTCTCTCTCTCTCTCTCTCTCTTTATACCACTCTCGTTCTCTCTCTCACTCTCTCTCTCTCTCGTTATACCTCTCTTGTTCTTTTTCTCTTGCCCTTTCTCCTCTCTTGCTCTCTATTCTCTCGCTCCGCTCGCTCGCTCTCTCTCTTATCCTCCATCCCCCTTTCCCTCTCATTCTCGGCAGATCCACCATGATGACCTACCTCGAGCCGAAGAGCGAACAATATTTCAAATGTAATGAGTCCTCCCTTCAGCCTGAAGAGAAGACTCATTAATGAGAAACAGAGGGAAATGGAGAGAGAAATAGAGAGAGACGGAGAGAGATAAAGAGAGAGAAAGAGAGGGAGAGAGAAATGAGAAAGTAGGATATAGACAAAGACGGTGGGAACGAATGCAGCAGGTAAGGAGATGAGAGCTGACTGAGTGTGACTTTGACTGGGAAGTGAAGAGGGGAGAGTAAAGCACCCGATACCTTTCACCGCCGACGTTATCAGCAAGGAGGTGAGACGGTTAAACTCTTTCCCATCTTATAGATCCACTTAAGGAGGACGATGACACGAAAAATAATTACTTGCCTCGTTCTCAGTGGGAGTAGGTTCTCTCGTTTTTGCGTGCTATTTCGTAGGGTCGCCATAACCACTGCATGAAAATAGCATGAGCGAATGAGAGAGCGAAGGGTCGCAGCAATTTGAAATCTCACTTTATTTGTCAGTGATCGCCTTCGGTTAAAAAGGCCTATTGTCACATCATGAGGAAACATTGAATAGATATGTATGTAAATGGCTACCTTGGCTGTTATAACATTTTGGCCGATCCTGACTATAAAACATGTCACTGCTCACCAATACGTTGAATGTCGTACATACAACAAACTACTTAAATTCAAATTAATTGCGTATAGAGAGACGAAATCGGCTCCGGGCCATCGTATTCCCAACTCGAGAGGAGTTCACCACCCACCATAAGCGATGCGATGCTAAATGACTTGGCCCCGAGCAGAGAACATTCATTGTCAACTTATGATTTGTACTTTCAGGACGACATGTTCACGTCAAATTCTCTTGATGAACTGAGGACTTTCGAGAGTGAACAGAATGTCAAAAATTTGTGAATCAATTGGAAAAGTCATGTCAACGTTCCTAGACCAACTTGTACTTTAAGAACTTAATTCGCATATCGGGCCAATGTGTTTGTGATGGAATACATTTGGATCTATCACATGGAAGTGGGAGATTGATGGGCACCGGCGGGTTCGTCGAAGTGACCGACGAAGATTAGGCAGATCTTATCCCGGCCAGCCAACGGTTTCTCCGGGAGCAGCGTCGATTGATAGGAATTGAGGATGATCGAGCGCGGGTCGGGGCGGGGGGAACAGTAGAGAGTTTCTCATGATCGACTTATACATTTACACTTCATGGTAAGTATTTTATGTGCTTAAATACCGCGAAGAGACGAGAAAATTACTTTTTTTTAAACATAATGAATGTACATATGTATTTAAATACATACATGCATACAAGTCTTGACTCTTGCAAGCGTTTTAATGATTTTATTCAATTTGTTTTGTTACCAGAAACCGAATTTGTACTCTTCTATATATATATCAAGGACCCTCTCTAATTGAATGTATTCAGGACTCAGTGTTTCTATGGAACATTTTATTTATTTACTTTTTCTTGTTTTCTTAGCAAAAAATTACTTACTGGATTCAGTAGACTGATGTACATATGTTCTATATTATTGATATATTACTTCGAACTTTTAAACTAATACACAAAGATCACAGAAACTCCAAAAAAATTAAATGCAACAAATACATACATATATGTACCTTATTTTTTCATCTCTTTCTCTCCTTGACAGTGTCAGAGAGAGAGAGAGAGAGAGAGAGAGAGACGGGATAGAGAGACAGAAAAGAGAGAGGGGAGGGAGGGAGAGGGAGAAAGAGAGACACAGAGAAATTGAGAGAAATAGTTTAGCACATAATTGACACATTCTTTTAAAAGTAATGCAGCGCTCTGCTTCTCAAAATCTCCATCATTCTCGCTTTCTCTTTTTCTTCCTCATAAATCTCTCGATGTATTATATCGATCAACAATGTTTTCTTATTCTTAGTATCTAAGATAAATTACAAGAAAATAAATTTGTTGAAAACGATAAAATAATATCAAGGTTAAATTTCCAATCCTGCTCTCTCTTTCTCTCTCTCTCTCTCTCTCTCGTTGTGAGTCGCGGTGGCTTTACTCGTAAGTGCCACCAACGCCGGCAATCCTATAATACATTGCGTGACCCAATTTAATTTCGTTGGCATTTCATGCCATATTTTGTCAGTGGTCAGCGATGGTTATTAATATAATATAAGCATCTATGGTTGATAAAGAGTGATAAGCAATGATGGAGGCTGAGAACGGACAATTTGATAGTGTAATGTAGCACAGTGATCGCATAAAATCGATGAATCGATGAGACGAAGAGAGAGAGAGAAAGGAGAGAGAGAGAGAAAGGAGAGAGAGAGAGAGAGAGAAAGGAGAGAGAGAGAGAGAGACCTCTACTTGTGAGAGGAGCAGGGTGGTACCAGGACGACCCTGGATGAGCGCAGCAGCTCGAGCCCACAGCTGGTGCGCGAGGTGACCCTTTGGGCTTGACGGAAGGTCGGGCACGTCCATTCCCCGGGCATGTCCATAGACTTTTCCGTCACAATCACATTCACGACAATTAAGCACGAAAGAGGAGGAGACAGAGAAGAGACATTCTGACTAGGCAATGTAGAACAATGATCGGCAGAGAAGAGATATTATTGGACCGACATGGGAGTAGTTTGAGATGCAGAGAAAACGAGCGAAAGAGAGAATTAAGAGAGCCAAGGAGAGAGAGAGAAGAGAGAGAAGTGAGAGAGATGGAGAGATATAGGAAAGTGACAGAGGAGAAAGGAGCAATTGAAGCGGGAGTTAAGCTAGAGAAATGAACCAGCGCTTGCCGCAAGCATTACTCAGACATTACATCTTTTTATACAGTTATGTACAGAAATGTGTCGTGCGGAACGAGACAAATAAAAACAAAGATGTGAAAGGAGGCTTTGTCTTAATTATTTTCTTTTTTTGAAAAGAAGCACTAGCTCCTTTTTCCCGAAAAGATGAAAACGAAACGAAATTGACACAAACAATTTTTAGTTGACCAAACTTTACGGTTTTCGAAGCTGGGAATACTGGAAAAGTGATCGAGGTCAACTATGTATGCCCTCTCTGTGTGAGAAATTCAATGAATAATCACCGCTTCCGTCTTCCCACGGTTGCCCACGTTTTTTTTTCTTCCTCGACACTAACAATTTTCCCAAAAAACTATAAAGTCAAATCATTGAAGTTATAAAAAAATTGTGCGCTGTACTTTTCAAACAATGAACTGAAACAAAGATAAGGCTTACGAGAATTTTTTTCATTTCCATCTGACAAGCAGCTGACCGACTTTCATTCTCTCATGGCCTCTGTCTGTGAGTACAGAGTCTTAATATAGAGTTAGCACTTGAGGAAGTAACAAAAAAGTGACAAGTTAATTGAGTCCTCCCAGAGTACGTTCATACTCTATCCTTTCAAACGAATCATTTATAAGGAGAAGCCCAGCGGTTGTGCTCTTATCTAATTCTTTTGCTTTGGTGAATGTGGTACTCTTATACTAGCAAATAAAATCAATGTCTTAAATCTAAATCGCATTTAAGAATGACGCACTTCCTCTTCTACTTGGTGTACCTCGTGGCCGGCTTTCCAATCTTCCTTCTCTATATCTCCATTCTCGCCATCGTTTCCACGGCGCGATTCCGAAAGATGCACCCCTTTACATCCTCCTTCTACTTTCTCTTCCTCGTTGGCGGCATACTGGTATAACATAAAAATAGTTACTAAAGTACATATATTTTTAATCTGAAAGTAATAATTTACTGTATTGAGTGATGTGAAGAATTTTATTGTTCGAGAAAATTGCAAATAATTAGTTAGAATTTGGACAAATTCAGGACTGTGTGTACTATATCGAAGTCATGTTCGTCTACAAGCTGCCGTTCTTGACTGAAATAAACAGTTTCTACGGCAACATTAGGTCTTCTTGGATGACGACTGTCTTATATGCGTGAGTTCAGAATGAAAAGACTAGGCCAAAAATAACTTTTATTTACAAAAAAAAACACTCTGAAAAAGAGACAAGGACCAGGAGATTTGTTGTCGAGAGACATTTGACAATTAAGTTAATTTCTTCCTTTAGCCTCAAGCTATACTTTCCGTACTCGCAAGATCTGCTCAACTTTGCAATGGCTTGCAACAGATTTACAGCAATAGTAACTCCGGCAAAGCATAAAATGGTTCGTTCTTGCATAATATAACTCAGGTCCTACTCAAAAGGCCTTTAGAGAATCTACCATTTTTTTATTCCAACCATAAGGTATAAAAGTACACATTTTGAGGAATATCAGGTCCGAGCAAAGTGTATTTCTTGATAAAACATGAAGTCGAGTATATAAGACGTTCTAATTGTAAGAAAAGATTGTTAATTACCACCTGGAATACAGTAATATCCTCGTTATCAGCTCCCGTTAAGATCTGGCGTTATCTCCTGCCACTGACGCCGCCTGCCGTGCTGGCCGCTGCCTACGGCCTCTCGTGGTTTCTCTGGGATGTCAGCGCGAGTTTCGTGACGAATGAAGGAGAGGACGGCAGCGAGACTGTCTACCTGCTCTATTACGACTCTGCATTCCGGCCATATGTAAGGCTTTCTTTATTTTATTTTATTTTTTTTTTCTAGAATTAAATTTTTTTTAATTTTAATATCTAATAGTTGCTCTTCATTCTCTCATAATAAAAGAACCGTAACATGAAACCCACATGCAATTTTTGTGGCTAATGCATTTCAACGTGTGTATGTTAATATAAACATGCGAATTAGCGCGAATTCAAAAATGG
This sequence comes from Allodiplogaster sudhausi, assembly GCA_945643635.1. Lineage (NCBI taxonomy): Eukaryota > Metazoa > Nematoda > Chromadorea > Rhabditida > Diplogasteridae > Allodiplogaster > Allodiplogaster sudhausi. Next base: position 446,764 of record CALZFC010000123.1, read on the forward strand.
TTTTGGATTATCTTCTCATCATAGATTGTGAACCCGCGCATTGCTGTGACCGTCTTCACGGTCGTTCCCACGGTCACGCTCGCCATCTACATCTTCATTGGCACCACTCTCAAGAAGAAGATGATCGGGCACGATTTTGTTTTCTTATCTTGACTTCAATCTTAGGCAACTAATTTATAATAAGAAAACGGAAACTAGTGCGTATAATAAATTTAATTAAAAAAATTATTGCTTTTCAATTAATTATCAACATTGAGCACAAAAGGGATAGAATGCATAAATGACAAAGTGATGCTCGAAATTTTTAATGAAATTAAATATTGATCATATATTTTAGCGGTCACTCGGCTCGCCACCAGAAACAGCTCGTTCGTCTCGGCGCTGCAATCGTTCTCGTCGATTTCTCCCCCGCAGTTATGCAGGTGAAGGCTGGCCTCTTTTGAGCCTCCTTAGATGAGCACAAAATTCAACAGTCTATTTCAATCTTCCTGGCCATGGTAGGGAGGTCAGGGGAAATGGCCCAAATTCTAGATTAATATTTGTTTCCTTTAAAATCCAATATTTATTCATATATACATATATGCAAAAGTAGAAATGAAAAGAACTTAAATTATAGAAAATAAATGAAAAGAACGGAGACAACAATAAACTTGGATTCCAAAAGGAACTGAACAATTATTATTATTATTATTATTATTATTATTATTATTATTATTATTATTATTATTATTATTATTTAATTCCTGAACTGATGGGAGCGGTGCTTAAAAAAAGATGACTGGAAATTAAGTGTTCTAACCTTAGGTGCTGTTCATCTTCTTTCCCAAATTCCCAACCGTGACTTATCTCTACCGCGTGATGCCCGTTGCCTGTGACATCAAAGCGCTCGCGCCCGCTCTCATCTGTCTCTGCAATCAACAACTTCGCAAACGAGTTTGTTCTTCTTAAAGGAGGTCGATCACCGAAAAATTATGTGATATTTCAAATTGCCGCGGTCCTTCGCACTCTCATTCGCGCGTGCTATTTAAATGCAGCAAGTTAAATGCGCCCTGCGAAATATCACGCGAGAATGAGAATGAGGAATCACAGGGCAGACGCGGCAATTCGAACCTGCCTTAAATATTTTTCGGTGATCGCCCATCTTTAATCGATCTTTTTCAAGTATCGTAATTAATCCATAAAAAAATGAAGATTTGTTAATTCCTTCTTTTCATACTTCTATTATAAAACCACCAAAATATCTTGTTTTCTTCAGTAGATACATATCGTTCCAAGAGGAAAATGCCATAGCATTTTTCTACAATTGTGGTAATATTATAAATTATAATTATTCACATTAATTTGTTTTTCTTCAGTACCTATCAATTGCTGGCGGATTCTTCCGACAACCGAGATCGCCTGTCATAAGCTACGTAACATAAGTTTCTGTTGAGCGTAAATCATTTTCGCTTTCTCACTTTTAGAAATTTGAGCTATGTACATATGTATTGATCTTGTATTACTCTGGTTTATGCTTTGAGACTTGTTCTTCCTGGAGCAAATATACATAGTATCTTTTTGGAGAGTAGATTCGAGCAAAACCATCTTTTAAAAATCTCCATCATTCTTGCTTTCTCTTTTTGTTCATCATTGATATAGTAAGTATTCTTTGATAGTGATATTTAAGCCTATCACATCCCTTCCACCTCCACATAATTCTGGCGGCCTCATTATCATACAATTGCATATTTATTCATTCGATATTTATTTGTTAAAGATGTGACAACATATTCAAATATAAATAATAGCACTTCATGCTAAGAGATCAGACTAGTGAGAGGGGGGGGAGGATGTCTTGCAACTCAAAACCAGCTGGCACATGACGGATACCAATGCAGAATAGATTCACTACTTTATGGTGGTTAGGAAGGGAATGGGGAAGGAAGAACTAGGAAGCCGCGAGGGTGTATGTCTTGGCAGCGAATGGAGGGGTGGCCGTTGAGATGTTTACAGTACAGCGACGCAGTGAGGCACCTCGCAGCCGCACTGTAAACATCTCATTGTCAGCAGCCACCCCTTAATTCAAATAAGGAATAAAAAATGTTTTGTGTTCTCAAAATAAAGTCGTCAAAACTGTAAAAAAAAAATTATATAAAAATAACTTAAATAAAAAGAGAGAAGACAAGAGATAAATGAGAGAAGAAAAGATAGAAAACGAAAGTGACAAAAAGAGAATGAAAGAATAGAGAGATCAAATTAGGAGAGATCAATTACATATGTTGTACATATTCTAAGCGTGTTAGTTTTTTTTAATAAACAAATTATTTCCGTTCCAATCAAATATGCACATACGTATACATACATATGTGTGTGTTTTGTACCTGGCTAAAATTAATCATGTCTGTGATTAACGACATTCGAGTTGAAGCATGGAAGCGGAAGAGACAGAGAAGAGACATTCTGACAAGGCGATTAAGAACAGTGGTCGGCAGAAAGCAGATATGATGAACCTTACATGGAGAGGAATTGAGATGCAGAGAGAGAGAGAGAGAGAGAGAGCGAGCGATAGAGAGAATAAACTGAGCCAAGGATAGAAAAGAGTGTGTCAGAGTGAGAATGAGAGACATAGGGAAGAGAAAGGAGAAAGTAAGAGCAAGAGAAGTGAGAATAACGCTAGAAAAAAGAGCCAGAGCAGAGTTGCCACAAACATTAACAATCCTTTATACCGTATTTTCTCTATTAGTACCCCCGGGGGTTCTATTTTTCAATAGCCCTGCGAGAGGGGGGCACTATTAGAGGGAGGGGTTCTACTGGAGGGAGGGGTTCTATTTTTCAATGTGAGACACTAAAAGTTTGATAACAACATTTTCTTCTCAAAATAAGAAGAATCGTAGGTCGAATTCATAGGAATCATCACTGGAATATCCATTTTACCACATATTTTGAATGAATTAGCAATGATTTCATTGGAGAGGGCATCCCATACCTCCAGGATCCATTCGAGGTACGTCTCGAGCTGAGATTTTCAGGCTGTTAGGGGGGGGCACTATTGGAGGGGGGGTTCTACTAGAGGGAGGGGTTCTATTTTTCAATGGCTTTATCGGAGGGGGGTACTATTAGAGGGGGGGTTCTAATAAAGGGGGGGGTACTAATAGAGAAAATACGGTATACAAATAAGCACATCACTGCGTAAGTTCGGTACGAGATATTTTTCGCGATGATTACACCCTTCCGCACAGACAATTCAAGCAAAGAGCACACTTGTCATACGAGAGGAGTTCGTATGATAGTGATTGTGGACAGACTAACATATTTATTCGGTTGAACGTAGCATTTCATTCATTAGGTACACGATGCAAACAGCATAAAACTAGCCAAGCAGAACTTTTTTCTATTTCTTTTTCTTTTCATTTTTTTGAAAGAAGCACTGACTCTTTTCCCCTAAAAATTAAAAGGAAACAAAATTGTTTTATGGACGGAAGTCACAGATCAGCCGATCGGAATAATGGAATGTGAACAATGTGAACTGTTTCAACTCTGTGGGGGGAGTTCAATGGAAGCTTTCCCAGTTGTTGCGCTTTTCTTGGTAACTATAATACTAACAATTCTTTTTCCGAGAAAACTATAACGACTATATCAGGAATACGGTAGACTCCTCATTATCAGTTCCCATTCAGATATGGCGTTATCTCCTGCCACTAACGCCGCCTGCCGTGCTGGCCGCTGCCTACGGCCTCTCGTGGTTTCTCTGGGATGTCAGCGCGAGATTCGTGACGGATCGAGGGGCGGACGGCGGGACTGTCTTCCTGCTCTATTACGACTCTGCGTTCCGGAAATATGTAAGGACTTTTTTTTTCTTTTTTTAAATATTTATATTTAGTTTTTTTTAATTAATGCATTCTTATTTTATTCGCCCATTATTGCGCTCCATTCTCACATAATAGGAGAGCCGTAAACGTAAAAGGAGAACCATAACATTCAACTCAAACGTAGCCTTTTAGAATTTTCTGGATAATGCAGTTCATCGTATATACATATTTACATGCCCTCCCCCAATTTATTATATTAGGGAAAATGCGCGAATTCAAAAGTGGGTTTTCGGATAGTCTTGAACACTTGCAGATTGTGAATCCGCGCATTGCCGTGGTGGTCTTCACGGTCGTTCCGACTGTCACGCTCGCCATCTACGTCTTCATTGGCTGCTCTCTCAGGAAGAAGATGACCGGGTACGATTTTGTTTTCTTATCTTGCCTTCTATCTTAGGCAACAAAATATATCATTAAAAAAAGTAAATAGTTCGTGAATATAGCAAAAATAAATAAATAGAAATTTTTAAGTCTTAAGGTAAAATAAATGATGAACACAAAAAGAACTAAAAATAAGTCGTAAGCAGAACAAAAAATAATAAAATTTTGTAATAATTTTTAATGTAATAAATATGAATCATAAAAATAATAATAAAATAATAAATATTTAACAAATTTTAGTGGCCACTCGACGCGCCACCAGAAACAGCTCGTTCTCCTAGGCGCTGCAATCGTTCTCGTCGATTTCACCCCCGCCGTCATGCAGGTGAAGGCTGGCCACTTTTGAGCTTCCTTAAAGGAGCAGGAAATTCAACCTAAACTATTTTATTGTATTTTTTTCATTCTGGGGTGTCATGGCAAAAAGGCCCAAATTCTAGACTGAAATTTCTATCCTTTAAAATCCAATATACTTGAAAAAGTAGAAGTGATTAGAACTTTGGCCTCGGAGACAGCAATAAACTTTAATTCTAAAAGTAACGAAAATATTTAACTTGGTGAAGAGTGCTTTAAAAATATGATTGGAAATAAATTTTTGCACCCATAGATTCTGTTCATCATCTTTCCCGAATTCCCAATTGTGACGTATCTCTTCCATGCCATGCCCATTGCCTGTGACATCAAAGCACTTGCTCCCGCTCTCATCTGTCTCGGCAATCACCAACTTCGCAAAAGGGTTTGTTCAGCTTTTCACGAAATTATTAATTTTTAAACTACAGTAAATTTATTTCATACAATGGTTTCTTTATTCCTCCTCTTCAAACGTCTTTTAGAAAGTCACCAAAATATTTTGCTCATTTCAGTAGCTACATTATTTTCTTAGACGAAAATGAGATGATGCCACAGCATTTTCCTACAATTATGGTATTAATATAAATAATTATTAGTCAAATTAATTAGTGCTTTTTGAGTACTGGTCAGTCGCTGGCAGTTTCTCCCGAAATGCGAGATCGACTGTAACAAGCTACGTTAACTAAGTTTCATGTAGGTGTGACTTACATACATACATATGCACATATGTTGTATATTACTCTGAATTTTGATTGCACTTGGCAATAATTATTTCGCGCCGTGAATAACCGTTTTGATAAAAGAATAAAATTCTATGAATTGTTGCATAGTTCTTATGAAACAACATTAACTTTAAGTGATAGTATACATTCTCTTTTTAAAGTCAACACTTTGAAGTGTCGATTTGAATTCTTCAACAGTCACGAGTAAGTTCCATGCGTCACGTTGGCCAGCATGCTCAGTGAGATTCTTTGAAATTCTTGAAAATGGTTATCGTATTTGTTCTATTCGTAACCCCATGGATACCATTTTCAATACCATTGCGTGGGGGCAGTAATAAAGGGGGATTCTATTAGAGGGAGGGTACTATTTTTTAATGGCATTTTTAAGGGGGTACTGTTAGAAAGAGTGAGGGGGTGTTCTAATTGAGAAAATACGGAACATACATAGATGTGTATGTGCGCATGTGCCAAAGTGAATGGTGACCACGTGAGGAAGCAAATACATGTGACAGTCGCATTCGAGTGGCCCATTGCAACGTATTTTCTGTCTTCCATCTTGATAACGGGCCCGATTTTCAGCCTATCGAGCATTCACGCTATGACGTAATCAGGAGAAGAAGGCACGAGAAGACCATGGCTGACAATGAGATAAGCATGCGATTTCGAGACTAAAATGTTAATATTTATGTTATCTTATAAGCCTATGTGCAAACGTATCTTCAACTAAAAAAATTAAACATTAAAAAAATTCGCTATTGTTCCTCGACTGCAAGGAAGCGGCTTACCGCAAAAGACGTACTCAAGCAACACTGGATTACGGTGACGTACATGCGATCCTGAAACAACATAGCACTTGCACTGGTTGAGGCTACTCATTTCTTTTCTCCTTGCCAACATAATACTACTATTAGCGTTTAATGGTAGAATGCCGTACTTCTGAACTAGTATGAAAGTGCAAGAGGAAGTTTGAAAGTGGACATATGTATTTTTCCTCTCCTTTATAATTACTGGGATAGACACATACTATGTACAGTAGCGCCCAACATTTCAGGTACATAGATTAATTAGATTAATTAGATTAATCTAAATAATCTCAATTGATTTTTCAGCGCATAGGACGCATTTCAATAGAGTTTTCAGGTTAATCTAGACTAATTCCACGCTGCTAAATACGTTGGTAACATTATTTTCTTAATACAAATTGACACTAACGAGAAAATTCATATTGTTGCCAGAAACCTGTTTGAAAATGGTGCACAATGTGCTGCATTACATGCGCAATGCGCTGCATGTTTCGAACGGGTTTCAGCTAAAATGTGAATTTTCTAGTTAATGTCAACTTATTTTGAGAAAATAATGTTACCAAGGTGTTTAACAGCGTTGAATTAGTCTAGAGTAATCTGAAAACTGTATTGAAATGCATCCTATGCTCTGAAAAATCAATTGAGATTATTTAGATTAATCTAATTAATCTAATTAATCTATGTACCTGAAATGTTGGGCGGGACTCTATGTACAAGATGAAAGGTTCTTTTTTCGCAAAATAATGGTTAATCAGGGGCACATTATAACTGCGTGCTTTGAGACCTTTCTAGAGCGAGAAGACGACAGATAAAATGAAAGCGAGTAATGAGAACGTTATAAAAAAAAATGCGCCGTAATAGGTCGACGAGGCCTGGAACATAAAGAAACGAGATTGGTCTTGCAGGGTGCTCTCACAATCAGTATACGGTCCGAGTGACAAAAGTGTGCCTGACTAGTTCAACGGTTGGACATACAACGTTCAGAGCTATTCTCGTCGTAATCATTACAAATATGTACGTGGCCACGGGTCAACATTTTCTGCAATAGACCGTGATTTACTTTATATATTTTCTTGTAAACTTCTTGAACCATCGACGTCTGCGTTTGCGTTCAAGAAATGACGTCATACCGTCAGTAAAAGTACGTGAAGCGTGACGAAGAAGCGATCATGAATGGAGAAGATGAGTAGTAGATACACTTGCACTTCGACGACTTCATCTTTGCACTGTAAGACTCGACCATGTCTGTATCAATCAAGGTCTGCCATGGGAACTTTTTATTTATTCAAAACATGAAATCATACACATATCTTATACACCTCGATGAGCTCTTCAAAATGAGCATACATTCTCTATGGGTCGCTTTCCCTATGAAGTAGGTAACCGTAACCTTAAAACTCTATCGGACTGCAAGTCCTTTAAAAGTGTGTTTTCAATCATAATGAAGATACCGATCGGCAGCGTTTTACAAGCCCTTCAAAGTTTATCGAAAGAAGTTGTTTTTTTGTGAAAATTTGGTTTTGACAAAAACGTTCACCTCGAATATTGTGATGAGGCATATTGAAACTACATTTCCACAGACTGACTCTCATAATCGATCTGAAAAAAGGGCATGAAATTTCCTTCAAAATAAAATCTTTTCAAAACAATTAAAGGTCAGAACATTTGCAAAAAAAGCCAGGAAATCATCTGATGCTTACGGCCGATGTCCGTCAAATATCTCAATAAAATGAACTGATTTTGAGGCGTTACGGTCGCGATTCGCCGTTTTTTTATATTCCATTTCACGGGCAATGAAAGATGGTGCTAGTAGGCAAAACGCTGTGCATTCGGAGGACTCTCTCTCTTTCTTTCTCTCTCTCTCTCTGCATAGAGAATATTCGAGCAGAGAGGAGATGTTTCAGACGAGGATTTCGTATGATAATGAGTTTGGACAGTATTATTTGCTTTTTCACGCGTAGCATTTCATTCATTTGATGCGCAATGCGGTCAGTTCAAACTAGACAAAGGATGTGAGATGAGGCTTCCTTTTTTTCTGAAAAGAAGCACTTTGTCCTTTTTAACGAAAAGTTGAAACATACTAAAATTGCTATAAATAATTTTTACTTGAAGATGCGTCACTGTTCAGGCGCACGGGTTGATTGAATTTGAACGATGTGAACTATTTCTCCCTTTATATACGAAATTCAATGAATGACGAGAGCGTTTCCGCTCACACTGTTACGGAAGTTTTTTTTTCTTCCTCACAAAACTATCAAGTTTGCCCTCAAAACTCTTTCTTGAAGAAGTCATGAGGATAATCGCTCGCTGAACTGTAGAATGAATAAACTGAAACAAAATAAGTCTGATGAATCTTTCCCATGTCCAAATGAATGGCTGACTGAGTTTCTTCTCTCATAGCCACTGTCTGTGTAGTGCTGTGAGGAAGTTGATCGCTTCTTATTCCAGGAACAATAACAATGAGTAACATTTATAGTACCGCATCAAGTTTTTTTTTTATATTTTGTTCATGGTACAAACGCACGCCCATCCAAGATACATACTATGTCTTGCAACGAATTGAACACAGACTTTGGAAAACGGTCTTGAGCAAGAAAAAAGCGACAGGTTGCTTATATGTAGTTCCCCCAGTTCTTTTCATAATCTACCGTGTCAAGCGGACTATTTATGTATAAGGACTCCAGCGATAGTGCTCATTTATCGTTAGTATTTTATTAACAGTCGCTAAACATTTCTTGCTTCGAATATTGCTGCCTTATGATGATGTTAGATGTTGCGGAATGGCTCAAATAAGACTAAATCTAGCTTATCCCGACCAAAGGTGCTTTTCCTTTCCTTTTGTGAAGAGAATTAATTGCTTTTGCTCTTGGGAATAAAATTATACGCACCAGACAACCATCAAATTGAGAGACAAACTGCAACCGTTATTGAATTGAACGCAAGAAAAAAAGGAAAAATTCCATTTATTCATATATATGTATGTATGTACTTTATGCCATAATACTGTCGTGTATATGGAGAAATATCACGTAACAATATTAAAATAGCTACACTAGCTGCCCTACAAAAGTACTCCATCCTCCAGTCCTATATACATAGTAAACCGCTGTCTGGACATTAATAAACTGTGCTAACTCTAGTGCAAGTCATTCCTAAAGCTGCCTAGCATTCAACATTACCAATATTTTAGCACAGCTCACTTCACCATCCTGAACTATCATCAGTTATCTAATTTTAATTTTCCGCAAGAAATTCTGGCACGACTGACTCATCTGTTATCGCATATTTCATCCCGAACATACTCTATATATTTTTTCTGCGTTTTCGCATGTGCAATTTTGCCTTTCAATTTTGCATTTTTTTTCTCAATAATTAATTAACCAATTTAATTCGCCAATTTTTTAAAATCTAAATGGTAATTAAGAATGACCCACTTCCTCTACTACTTGGTGTACCTCGTGGCCGGCTTTCCAATCTTCGTGCTCTACATCTCCATTCTCGTCATCGTTTCTACCGCACGATTTCGCAAGCTGCAACCCTTCACATCTTCCTTCTATTTTCTCTTCATATTTGGCGGCATATTGGTATCGCCTAAAAATTTATGCTCAAGTATATTTTTTTAATGTGAAAATAATAACCTAGTTTATTGGATGTTGTGACAAGAAGGTTATTAGTATTAAATAAAATGGCAAATTTAAAGCAGATTTGACCTCAGGATTGTCTATACTATATCGAAGTAATGTTCGTCTACAAGCTGCCGCTTCTTGCTGAACTAAACAGATACTACGGCAACATAAAGCCTTCGTGGATGACGACTGTCTTATTTGCGTGAGTTCTGCATTAAAGGAGGGCGATCATAAAAAAAATTATTTGTGTTTTTAAATTGCCTCCGCATTTGGTCCTGCCTACTGCCAGAACAGAACCTTTTTTTTTGAAAATTTTTTTAAATTAATTTTTTCTTCTCGTCTTTCAGACTCAAGCTTTTCCTACCGTATTCGCAAACCGTTCTCAACTTTGCAATGGCTTGCAACAGGTTTACAGCAATAATAGCTCCAGCAAGGCATAAATTGGTTAGTTCTTATATACGATGACTGCACTCCCACTCAACAAAATTGCTAGTTTCATTTGAATTAAGTAAAATTTAAAGTTTAAAATTTTATTTGGTACGATCTTGCACGAATTCCTATGATCACACACACACAGATAAAACAAAGTCAGATGTATGTATGTAGTTATATGTATAACGCTGTAAAGATAAACAATATTTTCTAAAAAGAAGTTGGAGCTGGCAATGAAATTTCGCGCATTAAGGGAAGTAGAGTATTGCCCATGTCGTTTCGCTCTTTGAACTGATACATCCGACTCATACTCGTGAAAGCCGTTCGAAAAATATGCATGGTATCGATGGTGCAAATTCCAGACAGATTCAAATATTTTCTACAGTACAAGCGTCTTTAGTTTGAGAATTGTACAGTTTGAGCCAAGAGAATATTACCTGATTCTGTCTCGGTCTGGAACCTCTGCTAATCTCTGCGAATTCTCCAGGCTCTCTTGGACTGAATGCTAGATTCTAGAAGACTGTTAAAAGCATCTTTCTTAGCTGAATTAAATGATAGCCCAGGGTCTAATTTTGCTGTGTTCGAACTGCAAGAAAAGACTAGCACTTCAGGAATACGGTAGTCTCCTCATTATCAGCTCCCGTTAAGATCTGGCGTTATCTCCTGCCACTAACGCCGCCTGCCGTGCTGGCCGCTGCCTACGGCCTCTCGTGGTTTCTCTGGGATGTCGGCGCGAGATTTACGACGGATAAAGGAGATGACGGCATCGAGATTGTCTACATGCTCTTCTACGACTCGTACGTACGTCCATATGTTAGTGGCGGGAAGTTCTGGTTTTTGAATTTATTAAAATTATTCTTATCTTGTGTATTTTCTCATAGAATGGCTCTAGTATGAAGAGCATTGATGAATACTAGACTAAATCATGACGCAACTCAACGTTGCCGTTTTTAATTTATTCTCGCTATTTTAATGTACATATACATGTATGTGTATGTAAATAAATGGTCCCTGTCCATTTAAGCTCACGCGGGGGCGCGAATTCAAAAAGGTTTTTTTGGATGGTCTGGAACACTTCCAGATGGTGAATCCGCGCATTGCTCTGACTGTCTTCACGGTCGTTCCCACGGTCACCCTCGCCATGTACGTCTTCATTGGCAGAACTCTCAGGAAGAAGATAACGGGGCACGATTTCTTTCTTATCATTTATTTTATGCAGCCTTTAATTAAAAGAAAGCGGAAACCTTTGCGTGAACATAACAAATAAAAATATTAAAATAATAAATATATTGAACAAATTTTAGTGGCCACGCGGCTCGCCACCAGAAACAGCTCGTTCGTCTCGGCGCAGCAATCGTCCTCGTCGATTTCTCGCCCGCCGTTATGCATGTGAAGATCGCTTGCTACTTTTAGAGCCACCTTAAAATCTAAAATTTATTAATATTACAAAAATTGGAAATTAAAAGACATTTTTGAATTTGGAGTCAAAAATCGACTTGCACCGAAACGTGTACAAGTTTAATAAACTTATTGGAAATTTGCCTGAAATTTGCTAAAATTTTCCGAAACTGAAACATCTCGTAGGCTAATGGCAATATTGCGTCTTCCTTTGATTTTTCAACAAAAAAAAAGTTTGGAGGCTTAATAAGCTTTAAAAGTAAACGTTGCCTCCCCTTCGAATTGTTCTTGTTACTTATAGACGCTGTTTAACTTCTTCCCTGCCATCCCAATCGTGACGTATCTCTACCGCGCGATGCCCGTTTCATGCGACATCAAGGCGCTCGCGCCCGCTCTCATCTGTCTCGCCAATTATGAACTTCGAAAACGGGTTCCAATTATCGATTATTAAATACCGTAATTGATCGATAAAAATGAGGATTTTATACGATAGTTTGTTCATTAATTCAGTCATATTTCCCAAAATATCTTGTTTGTTTCGGTAGATGTACATACATACATTATTATTTTTCAAGAGGAAATAGTTATAGTGATAATAATGAATGATTATTTGCAAAATTAATTGATGCAACTTGAGTACTGGGCAATTGCTGGCGGATTCTGCCGACATCCGAAATCGTCTGTCCAAACAATAAGCTACGTAACATAACTTTGTAAGCTAATTAGAAGGTCAACATTTTTATTTTACTTTTTGAATGTTAAGCATTTAGATTCCCATTCTACATATACAGTTATTTAGTCACTATTAACCATAAACTTTTTATTACTCTGATTTATGATTTCTTTAGACACGAACTGTTTACAAACAACCCCCTGTCATATTGGCAACAAGAGTTAAGTTATACAATCACCTTTAATTACTTACAGAATAGTTATTCTTTTTTGAGCTTATTGAAGAATACATTTTTTGATTCCGGGATCGGTCAGATGAAAATCTCCCCGTGTTTGAAAAAGAGTGACAAGGAGAAACACCGTTCTTATGTGATCTATCGGAGAGGACATCACTGCCATGCTAGAAAGCATTTTTTGAGTATGGAAGAAAAGATTTCACGCTCCTCTTTCTCATCAGGTTGTGCGGTTGGTCCCGGATAAAAAATTGGCTCTCGCGGAAGTCATATATCGTATGGCGAGACACTCAAACTCTGTGCTGTATCTCTCAAGAGTCCCCCCAGGGTTAGTTTATCTCTGTCGCCTAACACTCTCCCTGCACTCTCACTTCCCATACTCTTTTCCTTCTTCCCTACCCTCATTCCTCGACTCCAACAACGCCGAAACCTACGACCAGAATATTGAGTTGATGCGATGCGGGAACAACCGGTGACACAAGAAGGGAAAGATAGAACTCGTGCTGTTTATTTGCGGCTAGAAATGGTGTTTATATATGGACGGAAGATGTAGCGTTCCTTTAGGGAGGCTCAAAAGAGGCAAGCCATTACCTTCATGACGGCGGTAACTAAGTCGACGAAAACAATTGCCACGAGAACGAGCTGTTTCTGATGTCAGTGGCTGGTAAAATATGCTCTCTTCCTTTCGTTCGATTATGTTGTCTAATTCGATAATGTAGGAGTCATCTGGATCTGATAGAAACAGTGCGGGATGATGCTCAGCTTGTTACTTATCATCTTTCCGAGACTCTTTATCTACGCCGTGTCGTCTTCGTAAGTCCTGAAGTTCACAGCCTCTGCCCTTTCGTAGTCGCGCCGCCTGCGAAGTCTGCAGCCTTCCGAAGGACTATGCCATCGCGGTCACAGCTCATCCAGGCAGGCAGATGACACGTGGTTTGCTCATCGTGCCACTTGAACTCAAAACCGAGATGTTTGAATCCTTTAGCACAAAGTGCAATTGTACTCTATCTAGATTTGTTCACTGTCGGATGATGAAATCTGCTTCCGTCACTTTGTTGAGTTCACTCACGCATCTGAATTGTCAAGGACAAAGATGCACGTTATCTAGTCCATTTTGTTATTGTCTGAATTGCATTTCTGAAAAGTTGCGTTGTTATTGTCGGAATGTTGTTAGATTAATGTAACCTAAGCTCCACCTCCTCCCTTCCTCCATGACACATTACATTGAGCACTGCATTGACTGCACTGATTTGATCGTTACCTTCAAGTTCTCCAATAGCATCTTTCCATTGTCTGACTGCAATTTCGGCTGACTCTTCGCTTCCTTTCATTTCCTAGTGGAGGAACTTTTCTCTTTGCATGCTTCATTTCACACCTTTAATTCAATTGTTTGAAAGACGAGCAGTAGAAATAGGAATGAGCCTCAAAGCTTGTCACTTAATACTTCCAACAATAGGCTCTTGATTAATAGTGCCTATCGTGTCTCTCCGATCATCTGAATAAACCTTGCTGAATTTGCTCTTCTTCCGTCTTCCTATCAAAAAAGGGTTACCTTTGGGAAAGGCTAGCAAATCCACTAAAACGCAACGAATGAAGTGAAGCATTTTATGAACGAAAGGAATTCCATTCAACTGGTTATATAGATAAATAATTCTAATCGGCATTTGGTTAATTCACTATCTATGAGTTTCAGTGCTTCAATAGTCTTATTTGAGTACTTATTTATTTGTACATCGGTTTTTTTAATGCAGTTCCTTATTATTTCGCTAAAGCAAAACGATATATAGAAGGGAGAAAAATGAAACGCGCTTTCACTTTCGAACATTATATCAAGTGACTGTATATGCGGGGGGAAGGAAGAAGTGAGCATTCTTGGAATCGTCCATGCATCCTGCTACTCTCGAGATTCTCTCGACCTTTTCAGATTGAATCTGGTGGGAATTGGAGTTGTTATTGCTGCGTTGGAGTGGAGAATTCTTCTCATGTCTAGCTCTGTTTTGTTTTGCAATAGATCCTACAACACTTTGTGAATAATATTAACGCTCACTTCGACACCAGAAAGGCAGTACATACATATATGTATATAAATTCGTTTAACTGACTTGAAATTCAATTGGCGACCAATCTTTCCCTTAAAGAGGCTGTTCACGGACTTTAAAAACTACCGAAATCCTCGAGAAACGAAAGTAAGAAGCATACAGTAAAGTATGGTAGATTTTAAGCACCTTGGACAGCCTCTTTAATCTGTCAGGAAATGACATTTGTGCATTGAAATCTTATTCGTGAGTGCGAAAACACATATTACTCTACGTGAGGCATTTGGGAAGGTCAGTCAGTCATTATTGCCTTGGATGCGCGAACAGTAAATTTCAGAGTTTCATTAATTTCAGTGTTTCATTAATATTACGTTCTTGATTTTCTGTCTCTCTTCTATTCTCTCACAATAAATCTCGGTATCCCTTCTCCTTCCACGATTCCTTCATCTCTTCGCAGTGAACGGCGAAGATCTCGCTGGATGCCCTGGGACCGCTTCGTGGCTACGTCGTCGTCGGCGGCAGTGGCATTGAAGACTACATAACAAGCTCTCGCTTCAGCCATAAGCACGCGGCCAATCAGAGCTTCGAGTAGCCGCCGAAGAAGCCATTCGATTTCCACTCCACGCGCTGTCGCCTTTCGCCTGAGCGTACAGGCAAAGTTTGTCCTCTTTGTTTTGTTTTGCACAACTTAAGAAACATCTGATTTTCGTCTTTTAGAAAACAGTGCGATTTTAGCGCCCCTTGCTTCACCCAACATATGATTGTTTCAGGCAGCAACATGAGGCTTAGAAGAGACGGTTAAAGAGCATGTATTTTGAGGAGACTCTGCTCAAAATGAGGCAAGAATTCTTAACTCAAGGGGACCAGGTCAAGATTTTGAGTCTCTTATTGAGCGGAATCTCTTCTAAAAGCATGCTCTCTCACTTTGTCTCGTCTTAGTCTCATATGGCTGTATGACGTTAGCCACAAAATCATATGAGGCTAGTTGTGAGGCGATCATAAACAAGAAGAGTTGCTCAGAATGAGAGAGGTACAGAGAATTAACCTAATGTCACTAACCACATCTCCAGCTGCGAAAAAGAGACACTTTACTACGGCGCCAGAGATGAATAATAGCAGACTGTATATAGAGATTCCTATAACTAACATTATATTGGTTTACTGCTTACATGTCTTTCGCAATTATGTCATTCTATTCCTTTTTATTTGATAAGCTTCCCCTAATCCTAATCGAGGGAATTGATTAAACATACGGTTACTCTGTTTTACTTTATGCAATTTCCCATTTCAGCATTTACAGTTCTCAATACCCATTATTGGTATATACTTTTTGTTCTGAAGTGGATCTGAACTTATTTGTTTCAATTACTGGTCTTGGAAAGAAACTATGTAATTCTAGGTAGATTCGGCAGTTGGAATTAATAACTTTGCGCCACGATAGGACAATCACTTATTTCCACCAGGTTCACTTCCTTGACGACACTTTTTGACTACAGCAACTTATTTGACATGGAATTTCACATTGTGTTCCTTGCCGTCTTTGACCACGTCGTTTTCGGTCAGTTGAACGGAAATTAAAAGTGAACATTGCCTTAAATATATATATATATATATATATATATATATATATATATTATTTTTCCAGCAATCTCGGCAGCCGTAAATGTTGTGCTGATCCTGCTAATTGTGAATCGATCGAACGTACGCCTCGGCCGATACAAGTATCTACTGCTCATCTTCTCCATTCATGATCTCTTTACCACCACACTTCACGCACTTTTGCAGCCGGTATGGCACATTATTTCTAGGTTGCCTACAAGGTTGTAACTGGCGGTTCACGAAGTTTGCACACAAAAATGAAAGGAGGTAAATCAAAATCTTGACCGGAGGCTACATCTTTGTCATGGCAACGACGGGAATAGCACGATGCGTTGTAAGTATGGATGATCGTTGACCTATTATTAGGATTCAGACACACTTTTGTCACTCAATCGAGCACAACAGAAAGATTCTTGTTTCCTTCTATTTCAGATTTCGACGGCATTGTACGGCGCATTTTTTTCTGGATCGTTTACATTACTCTCTTTTCATTTTATTTATCGTCTTCTCGCTCTGACAAGGTCTATTAGCAAGGATTTATAATATGTAACTTTTGGTATTTTAAAATCCACCCAAAAGAATAAATACCACTTTGGCATTATATTAAAAATTAGGAGCAAATGTAAAAAAACAATTCCCACTTTATTGCAGTCCTCATCACCTCAGCCTATTTGGACGCAAATGGTTCATTGCAATTTTGGTGCTGTTCTACAACGCAGAGGTGATCGATCTTTTGTGAAAAACGAACCTTTCATCTTCATGCATATGTATATTAAAATAATTAAGTATGGACCGATGCGCTTTTTTATAATTCCAAAAGCAAGCTTTATCTTCCTTTATTCTACAAAGGTTCTGCTATGGTTTGGCTCCTGCTATTTCTTGGTGACGACCGATGCTACTGGTTTGGAGAGCATAGAACCAGCCTTTCTGCAGAAGTACGGCATTCTTCTTGGCGACGCTGGTATCATGGCAACCGTCTACGTGGTCAGTGCAGATACTTCACGCAAAATTTCTGTTATTTTGTTCGTACGATGTTTTTCAGTCCTCATTGATAAGAAGAACAATTGACAATTGCTCACAAATATGTAAGTCTACTTCACACATGAGAATTGTGTTAATGCACCCTTTTTGCTCGCATGAGAGTCTGATAAACGAGACGGCAAATAGAAAGCGTTTAAAAAAACATATATGGAAAATAGCCGCGAATTGTTCCTTTTTACCCCAAAATATGTAACATGTCTGGCCTTTCAGGACGCCGCGGGAAATTCCTATTATAGAGTAATCAGCGAATTGTTCCTTTTTACACCCAGTGATAGATAGTTTACATTTAACCCTTTTAGGACGCCGCGGGAAAGTTGAATCTGAAGCATGTCCTGGCGTTCTCGGTGTGCTCGTTAATGATGGCGGTCAACTTCTCAGTGATCTTCGTCTGCTTCCGCCTCATTGTCCACGCGTTCAGACATGCCACCATCTCCGCCAAGACGCGATTGCTGCAACGACAGCTTTTCGTCACACTTTGTATTCAGGTTTTCGCAAATAATGAAGTGATCTTGCTCGACCGAATAATATTTGCGGTCTATGTATGTAAATTGAGTGAAAAAAACGAACCTACAGCTATAGAACGCAGCCTAGGGTCCCAAGAATAAAACGTTGAGGCACCCTGGTGATGACTTTATAGTTAAAATTATAAAATCAGCCTTAAGTGTCCAGGCTGAAATCCAAATTGAATCAGTTGCTTGCTGCGCTCTCACTGACGCCAAGTGAAAATTAGGAAGAAAGAATATTGGACCAAGAACCATTGAACCAAAAATCATGGAACCTTTTATCAGATCAAGTTCAGTAATACGTACGTGACTGTTCGCAATTTTATCAACACATTAAAAACTTCAAACTCAACTGATGAAATTCGGTTTCTATTGAGACGCTCGTTCCGTTCGTTTTCCTCTCCTTGCCTTGCATGGTAACAATCACCGCGCCACTCGTCGCATTCGACATTGGCGACTTTGGAGACTATTCAATTGCGCTTATTCAGGTTTTTTTAGTTTTGCAATTTCATCGGATTATGACCGAAAATGTGCTATCTCATCCATAATCAATGTGTTAAAAATAATATATGTATATCAAATATTTTTATTATTACTAATTAGAGCAGTAACTTGATCATTCAGATATACATATGTACATAATTTCTAAAATTTTCATTGTCTGCCAGCTTTTTCCTGCTGTCGACGCCTTTGTCCTTCTGTTCGTGATCACGGACTACCGACGCGCGCTCTTCTCACTTTTTGGCTCGTTTCGTCTGCTACCGTAATCTTTTTTAAACTTTAAAAGTTTTTCTTTTATGTTTCAAAAAATATTCATATATTTATTTATATCAGATTATTTATTATTATTATAAGATTTCATAATTATATTATGAAATCTAATTTATTTACACTTATTTTTGTCTCCAAATCATATATTTTCAAAGGAAGATATCCAACTCGGGTTTTCGACATTCAAACGATAAAGGAGGCAAAGAAGCGCAGCAGATTTCTGACCCGAACATAAAGGAGCCGTTCACGAAATAATGTGGTTTTGTTAAAGTGAGTCTATCCGCATTTGTCTAAAACGCACTTCCAGAAAGTCTGAGCCATTTTTTCCACTTGTTACAATGTTGTAAGCCCGCAAAATATGGGTCGACCAAATTTTTTTTAAACATACATAAAAAGAACTGCCCATAGACACTCTTCTATTCACACCCTTTTTAGGCTGAAAAATGGCCAAAGATATGAAGGCGCTCTTCAAAATTGTCCTATTGTACTACTGTAGAACGATTCGGTTCAAGATTCTTCTAATTCTTTTCATGTTTGAGTTTTGTATATTGAATAAAACATTTTTTTTTCGCGTAGAGTCAAGGAGACGTGTAACTTAGATTATGAGAAATAGAAGTCATATAATTGAATCGTACGGAGCGATATACGCTTACAAGTACCAATATATATATAACACCTTTTCGGCAATTGTGTTAATGTCGTACTCGCGTAAATTTCTTAAATGAAGAAAGAAATTCAATTAATGTCAACTGGTAACCACGTGATTTTTAATGTGTAACATTTGTGATATCTCTCCCTCTTAGCACGTGCAGGGTACATTGGTAAAGTGTACAATATGTACCTACATACATATGCTTGCTGTCCAAAACGCAAATTAGCAGTACGTTAGGTAGTTCGTATGCTTATGTTCCTCGATTATTCTTTTTACAGACATAAACATAATTTGCAATGGATATGGCATTACTATTTTTTCTGCCGAAACTCTTTATAATTCAATTTCAAGAAGATCATCATCAAGTCAGATTATCCCTTTCGTCATGCTTGCTCATCTCAGGATACTCTCGATAGTTAATTTCGTCGTATTCTGTGAGTTTGTTGCCTTTTCTTGTCTTGCATGAATGCAAATATTATGATTACTTGTATTACAATTACTTTTAGCCGTATCCCTTGCTGCAAACGTCGTGCTAATAGTAAAGCGGTCAAGTCCAGCGATTGGAAAGTACAAATTTCTGTTGCTGTCGTTCGCCATTCACGACCTTTATTTCACGCTACTTCACGTGATCGTGAAACCGGTAAAATATCCGTTTTGCTCATAGAAAAAAATTCTCTTTATGTGTACAGGACCCACGAGTTTTATTATAGCAAAGTTATTGCCTTTTTGCGCTTATTGTTATATATATTTTCATTAGAAAATATCCTGTGATGATCGAGCCGCTGTGTTGGTGACTACCACGTCCTTTCGAAATATCGTAAGTTTGCAATCACTAATATTTTTTCATATTTTAGATTAGATTAGTACAAAAAAAAAATTCGGTGTCTTATCTCTATTTCATTGCCCAAACGTGGTTGCAGATTCCTGCATCTCTTTACAGTGCTTCTTTTTCGAGCTTATTTACTTTGCTCTCTTTCCATTTTCTCTATCGACTTCTCGCGTTGAAGGGGTCTGATTTAAAACATTCTCATTAGCTTGAAAGCACATTAATTGGACAAGACAATGGATATCAACTTTGGAATAGATGTGCCATAACTTTCAGTAGCCGTCATCTCAAACTGTTCGATCGCCCGTGGTTTGTAGCCCTTCTTGTCATCATCTTCTTCTCCGAGGTGATCTCACAGCCAATCGAACCAAAAAAGACAATAACTTTTAGAGCTACAAGAGTAACGACGATTCCGAAAGAGAAGATAAAAATTATAATGTGAGAAATGTTCTAGGAGATGGCTTGGTTCGCGTGCTGCCAAGGCTTGTTCAAAACGGACTCATCCGGACTTGCCGATTTGGACAAGGCCTTCTTTCAAAAGTATGAAATGCACCTTAGCGACACGAATATCATGGCAGCTGTCTATGTGGTCAGTGACGCCATTCTTTTTCTACTTCTTGAATTCAAATTGAGAGAGTTCGCGCCAAAATGTTGGAAAAACCGATCGGTAAAAGGAGAAATAAAGTATATAAGAACGACGATGGTCAGCTTAATAAAAGGCATCTTCTCGCATCAGCAATTTCTGGTGTTTTGATGTTCGTAAATTTTTCGGTCATCTTGGCCTGTCAATTCATGATCCTCTGTGAAATGAGAAACAAGAATCTAACTGCTCGGACGCGAAGCTTACAGCGGCAGCTCATCATCACGCTTTGCATGCAGGCAAGGCAACGATCCAGGGAGGATGAGTAGTGCCAATATGAGGCAGAGAGGGAGAGAAGTAAGGTGGAAGGGGGGGGGACATGGATGGAAATGAACATGAGTATGGATGGTATGTATATGTAAATAAAAAGTTAACAGTTAACGAAAAATAACGAATAAATGTTTCAGAAAGTTCTCTTCTCAACATCCCTTTGCAGACACTGATCCCGTTCGTTTTCCTCACGCTGCCCTTTTCCATCTCAGTGACATCGCCTCTAATTGCCACTGAAAATCACGACTTTTGCGACTACGCCATCTCAATGATCGAGGTTTCTCTCTATATTTTAGCCACAATCTGAGAGTGTGGTACATATTTTCAGGTAGAAACACAACATTATACTAATATTGTATTTATCAATCATGATGAACACGTCTTGTTCAGAAATGTTTATATCCTCAAATATAAAATAGCGGAAACCATTATTTGATTAAAACTTTGGTAAAAAAGAAATACGTTCTCTCTGAAGATGTTCCCGCTCCTCGACGCCTTTGTTATGCTTTTCTTCATCGCTGACTACAGAAGCGCAATACTTGAGCTCATCCGCCGAATGTCGGTTGCGGAAGTTTTCATTTTAGGTTACATTTTCAGACTTGCAATTTGCTCTATACATATATGGGAAAGAAGCGATATGCGATTGGAAAGAATACACAGACGTATGTATGCATGTATATGTACCTACTAAAAAATATCTACAAAAAATGTGTTTAAGCATTTTCTTTCACAGAAATCAAACTTCCCCAAGCAATGTGAGCTTCACGCAATTCCAGAGAAGCCCAGGCTACAATGAGCGGCGATAGAAATGTATCAACCCTTTGATGGAGGAGGTTTCTTTTTTTCTATGAAAAATGCACCTTCTCGTTTTTTTTTATCATTAAAAGTTAAAACGAACTAAAATGCTATAAATAATCCTTCTTTCTGACTATCCTTGATCATCCTTCTTTCTGACTATCCTTGAGCATCGACAATGATTTTTTTCTTTCTTAGCTCACACAAGACAAAAACTCATTGGCGAAGAAAACCAAATAAAATTTTCTGGACATTTTTTGGTTCAATTGAAGGCTCCATATTCGACTCTTTCATGCTTTTTCAGCAGTGGCACGTATATTCAGCGTCCACAACTCGAACTCGGCGACAAGTTTGATGCGAGGGGGCGGAGCCTTAGTCATAAGTGGACGTGTGGGAGGAGCCTGGAAAGAAGACGAAGCCAGTGTAAGAGAACGACAAACAACGGGCTACAGTGATCGACAACTACAAGTTTACCTTCTTTCTCGACACCTTGCCTTCTTCCCTCTCCCCGCATCTTCCCTCGTCTTCTGATTCCCCCTCTAACTCACTTCGAGCATTGATAAAAATAATATGTAAAAATCAAGTCCTCTGTCATCTCCACAAGGCAAACAAGTGGGCGGAGGAAACCAAGAGATATTGACACTTGTCGTTAAACGAGAAAATTCGGTATACTCATTTTCGATCTCGAAGTAAGGAAATTCGGCAAATTTCTTTGATTTGTGAAAGTTCAAGCAATCCTTATTTAATTAATTTTTCATATATTGTTTGACAGTAAATTTATTTATTTATTTATTCATACATCGTTAAGATGTGACGACATTGAAAATAATCAATAGAAAGTGGTAGTTGTGATGAAAGGGGAAGGGGAAAGGGAAGCTGCAGCAGACCGCTCACGATTGGGAGTGGCAAGTTCCCGGAGATGGGGTGGACGAGTTCCCCTTGGAGGTGGCAAGGCTGGGAAGTTGACAATCAAGGGGCCCTTATCAAAGAGAAAGGGGCCTAAAATGGGCCCCAAGAGAAAGGGGCCTCAAATTGACCCCCAAAGACCGAGCAATCGGAGGTGTCAGGATGGCCACTCAGCGGACCGACATGCCGGAGGCGTTGCTTTCAGGCGGAAGGGTAAAGTAGTCGAAGAGAAGGCCCAAGAGGCTCCGCTTTCTGTCACTGCCACGCATGTTCTTGGAGAGGCGCGAGATACACTGGAATAAAAAGAGAGAAAGAGGTAGAGAGAGGGGGGAGGGCAGAGAGTGAGAGAGAGAGTGGGAGGGGCAGAGAGAGAGGGACGGGCAGAGAAACAAAGGGATGGGAGAGTGAGAGAGTGGGATGGTCAGTGAAAGAAAGGGAGAGAGGGGAGAGAAAGCGAGAGTGGAGTACAGAGAAACAAAGAGATAGAGAGATAGAGAGAGAGGAGAGAGAAAAAGAGAGAGAGAGAGAGGGAGAGAGGTAGAGAGAGGAAATTAAATCGTAGCATGAAAACTCCTTGATTTCGTAGAGATCATCGTAATGAGTCGCGACGTTGTGGTAGACCTCAAAGATAGAGAAATTCGGAAATTCTCTCCGTCTATCTATCTCTCACTCCTCTCTTTCTCTCTTTTCCTGCTCTCTGTCTCTCCTTCTCTCTTACCTCTTTCTCTCTTACGTCTCTCTCTCTCTTCCTCTTCTCTACTCTCCTGCTCTCTTATCTCTCTCTCTCTCTCAATCTCCTCCCTACCTGTCAAATAAGTACTCTGAAGCTCCAAATGTCGCTCGTATGCGAGAACTGTGCCTTGCGCAGCACCTCGGCCGCGACGTAGTTCTGCGCAACCTTAAGAATTCAAGATACGCTCTTCCTAAGAAAATACATTCATTCTTTTAGACCAATCACAGGAACGGCCTCTTCCATGCATTAACCCATCTCTCCACCTACAGATACCCGTCAACTATACCTACAGTAACCCAACCTCTCCACCTACAGTAACCAATACATTCCACTTACAGTAGCTCATTCCCTCCACTTACAGTAACTCATCCTTCATCAACAGTAACCAATCACCTCCGGCTACCGCAACCCACCCCTTCACCTACAGGAACCAGTCCGCTCCACCTACAGTAACCTCGTCCCTCCCCACCAACAGTAATCACCTCCACCTACAGTAAGCCATCCTCTCGTACCTCACCGTAAGCCGAACTTCTCTGTGCTGGAGTTTGGCCGTATACTCGGGGTTGAACTGAATACAGTGACCATATCCCTCCCCACCTACAGTAATCACCTCCACCTACAGTAACCCATTTCCTGCCCACACACCGTAAGCCGGTCTTCCCTGTGCTGGAGAGTGGCCGTGTACACGGGGTCGAAGTGGCGGACGGCGCACGCGCGACGCCAGCCGAAGAAGCCGGCGAACATTCGGCCGTACTCGCCGGCGCCCAGCTTCTTCTCACTGGAAGATGAAACGAGAGAAGAAAAATATTGATCAGTTTTTTCTCGTTCGAATTAAAATGATTTATTGTATGATCTTCAAGGGCGATGGTCTACAGAGGCAGTATGATCAACATAAGCAGAATGATCTACATGTTGATCTCCTCGCCGTTCATCGGCGCCTGCCTGGCAATCGGCCGGTCGAGCACAACGCCCGCCACGTCCAGCGGGGCGCCCGTGCGCTCATGGTAGTAGATGAGGCCTTGGCGGGGGTCTATTAATCTAGAATGGGGTCAAGTATACCCCACTTGCGGGGGGGGCTCGCACAAAGAGACTGAGGGGGTCTATTGAGCGCGAGAGAGGGTGAGATTCAGGCAATCAAGCCAACGAAGCTCGCCGTGTCGAAGCAGAACTTGTACACGTAGTAGACGAGCTCGCGTGGATGGAAGAGGATCGGGAACTCGCGATAGAAGCCCCCCGCTGGTTCGTGCAGATGATGTAGCGTTCCTGTCGGGGAAAAAGAGTAAATTAGTGTAGGTTTGAATTGCGCGCCCTAGAACTCCTGGTGGGAAAGGTAAATTCATTTTAAATGAATCAACTTTAAATATCGATTGTTTTGAAAGATGTAACATTTCAAGCAAGAAATAAGGCAGAATTGAGTTCGGTCCGGCGAAGAGCACACTTAGGAATCCGCCTTTCGCTGCTTTATCAAAGAAACAAAAATTCTTCATGTTCTTCATATTATACTTCCAATTCTTCTGACGTTTCCCATCAGAAGTATGACTCTATCTTCTCTCCTTCTTCATCCATGAATCTTCTCCATTTCTCGTTCTTTCCTCCCTCTCTCCTTCTCTCTGTTCTCTCTCCTTCCCTCCCTCCCACTATCTTTCACATCTCGCACTTTCTCTCCCCTGTCTCATTTTCTACCCTTCTTCCATCTCTCTCCTCTCCCTCCCACTTTCTCTTTCTCCATCTCTCATCCTTCATCCTCAATTTCTTCTTCCTCTCATTCTGCTCTTCGGCTTTCGCCTAGCGAATGAGAAAGTCGCCGTTTTTCTCCAGAAGAGGCCGTAGATGTTCTCTTCTGATGAGAGAATGGAAGTAGTCTTCTTTCTCAATGTCCACGTAGCCGCCGGCCTGGAAATTTATTCGTTAACTAATTGATCAAAATTAATTGATTGATGACAAATATTTAAAATAGGCACCTATCACATTAATGTTTTTCTTCAGTAATATAATGAAACATTCGAGCCAGAAGAAATGGAATATAGCCCATTTTTTCATAGTTCCTCAGTTTCCGCCAAATATTCTACCTCAGCCGTTGCGATCTTCCGCAGCTTTTCATTTTCGACTTTCTCTTCTTCCTTGTCTTCGCGAACGCTTCGCTCCTCTTCATGAACGCCGGTGGAGATCTAAAAAAAAAGAAGATTTTTTTCATTTTTAAAAGAATTTTTTATCTTGAAAAAAAATAAACTTTCAACTATTAAAGTGTTTTTGAACAATTTTTATTATAAAACCTAAGAAACTTTTTATTTAGAAAAAAAATGTAAAAAAAAATGACCTCATCGTCATTGTCCGAGTCGAGACCAGGCGCCGTCGTCGAGTCTTCCAGCTTATTGTTCATCTCTCGTCAGGCTCCGCCCACCCGTCCACCAAGCTGAGTGACTTGAGAAGTGGCGACCACTCGTGAGCGGAGGAGAGATGAGAAATGACTCGTATTCTTTGTCCGCATTCCCATCGAATTCCTAAGCATTTTAAAGCGATGCAAAAATTTCCTTTACTTGCGCTTCTCACATTCACTATTTTGAAATATGCGAAAAAGAGCACAAAAATTCAAAGTGCAAATTGCACTTTTAGGAAAACTAAAATTTTGCAACCGTTCAAAAAAAAAATACTGTTTAGAGAAGAGTACATCGAAGAAGTTGAGAACCAGAAGGAAGCTCGATTCGGGAAGTACAAATTTTTGAATAAAGAGGTATAAAAAGTGAATCTTTCCATATTCATCGTGTACTTTGATCGCATTAACCTTCGTTAACCTTCACTCAAAATCCGTATAAAAGGGAAGAATTTCGGAAGGAAATCATTCCATCATCGCTTTCCGCTCGTCTGAGGTCGACTTCGCCTCGCTCTCCTTCTCCACCATACTCTCTCCTCTCTCCTCTTTCCTCTCTCCTCTCTCCTCTCTCCTCTTTCCTCTACGCCTTTTCCTTGCCTGTCGTCTCTCTCCACTCCTCTTTCCATATCTCCGCATCCACCATTTGATTGTCATAGATATAATATGTATGTATGTATATCGTCCAAGGTTGGTAAAGTTTGAATAACGAGTCTAAAATGTTCTCGGGGAAGGTGAGCAAGCCAGCAAAGATCGATGCAAATTTCGTGAGTTTCTTCCCACCAAATGCGCAAAGAAAGTGAAAACCAAAATTAATTAAAAAATAAAACGCAGTATATATCATGAAGTACATAAATAAGTCCGGCAGTAAGCATGTTAGTAAATTATAGTAATTACTGTAAGTTAAAAAATAATTAATTAAATTAATAAATTTTTTTAAATAAATAAAAACCGACG
Source organism: Allodiplogaster sudhausi (assembly GCA_945643635.1). NCBI lineage: Eukaryota > Metazoa > Nematoda > Chromadorea > Rhabditida > Diplogasteridae > Allodiplogaster > Allodiplogaster sudhausi. Next base: position 473,321 of record CALZFC010000123.1, read on the forward strand.
TAAGAGATAAGAAAAAGAGAGAGAGAGAGCGAGAGAGAGAGGGGGAGGGAAGTGAGTGAGAGAAAAAAACAAGAGAGAACAGAGTGAGAGAGAGCGAGGCGAGAGAGAAGAAAGGGGGAGAAGCAGAGTGGTTCTCTCTTTTTTCTCTTCTGATTTTTTAGATTCTCTATGCAATGATTCTCCTCGTTTGCCTGCAACTTTCCATCATTCTTTGCTTATGCACCGACCCTTCAATTCAAACATCCACTTCTACTTTGGACATTTAATTCACTTCCTTTCCTCCGTTCTCTTCTCTCCACCAGAGCTACGAAAAAGCCCTACTCTTAGGCTATCCTGCTGTATTAGTAAAGAGCACTACTTTAATCTGTTTATATCTCTATATATCTCCACACTGTCTCTCTCTCTCCGTGTCTCTCTTTCTCTTTCTCTATCTCTGTCTCTCTCCCTCGGTCGTATTTGTTATGTAATATCTCTCTCTATTTCTCTCACTCGTGCCTCCTCTCTCTCCCTCTTGACTTATTTCTATATTTTGACAATACTTCAGAACTCATAGATACATATGTATGTATGTACATACATAGATGCGATCGTTCACTCTTATCGACAACATCATTCATGAAAATCCCGATCTCGTTGGAGAGAGTGATCCTTCCTGCGGAGAATTCAAAATTACCATTGCAAACAGCGTAATTAGATAGATAATGTTACAGTGAATATGCGATTGCTGTGAGTACATGCAGAACAATAATGGCGGACGAAAATGTTGTCTTTGAATAGGCAGTTGTGTAGAGTTGATCCTGACAATGAGAAGGCATCATTGAACACAGTCACATTTTCACGCCAAAGGATCATAAGGTTGCGCTAACGAATGTTCTCCATTTGTTTAGCCTTATATTCTGTCGGGATATTCACGGAGAGAATTAAGTAAAAAGTAAAGTAATCCTCAGCCAAATGAAGATGACCAGAAGTTCCAGGAAGACCTTGTAATGCTCGCGCTGCGTCTCGTCTCGTCTCATTCAGTTCTTCTATTTGAAATGTAACGTAAACTATTCAATGATGACAGTACAGGATTCTCTCTGCAGGAGCCAGACCCTGGATGCTACCATCTTTCACGTTCTCCTGCACTATTCCGTTGTTCGCGTTGGAAGCGTCCTTGGACATGGTCTCGCATATGCGCATTCCAAGAGGAAGGTTTGGCAACCTCACCCCTTCTCTTTCTCTCATTCTACTCTCTCTATCTCTTTCAACTCTCTCTCTTTATCTCTCTCTCTCCCTCTCTCTCTCTCTTTTCTTTACCCCACTCAATTTTTGTTCTCCTTTTTCTCTATCTTTTTCTCACTCTTTCTATCTTTCTATCTCTCTCTCTCGCTCTCTATCTCTCTCTCTCTCTCTCTTTCTCGCTCTCTCCATATATCTCCTCACTCTCGCATTGTTTCAGACTCTAAACAACCACAACACTTTCCGCATGTGTTTCGTATTTTTTTATTAATGAATAATTAACATTATATCAGTGAAATAACATATGTACGCTGTCGCTACACCCCTCGACGACATAAATTTGTAACCGCGGCTTGTAGTTTCGCCTTTGAATGGAGAGAGGAGAGAGAGAGAGAGAGGCGGACACAGAAAGAGCTAACCATAAGAGAGAGAGAGAGAGAGAGAGAGAGAGAGAGAGAGGCGGACAGAAAGAGCTAAGAGAGAGAGAGAGAGAGAGAGAGAGAGAGAGGTGAAGGCAGATGGGACTCTCTTTTTCTCTCACAGTCTCTCTTCGTTTCTCTGTCTCTCTTTCTGCGCTTCTCTCTCCACTGTCTCTCGCACTTCTTCTGTCCTCCATGACCTTCTGTCTTTATTTCTCCAGCCTCGTCTACCGATATCTTTACTAGCGGTAGTTTCAATTTTGATAACAGTCTCTTCCCGAGAATTAATTCAGACGATTTTACGAGAATGAGAGAAGAGAGAGAGAAGGAAAGAGAGAGAGAGAGAAAGACAAAGAGAGAGAGAGAGCTAGAGAGAGGGAGAGAGAGGCAAACAGAGAAAGCGTAAGAGAGAGAGAGAGAGAGATGTGTATCTTTTTTTTCTTTCTCTCGAAACTAACAAGTTTGTCTGCAAAACTCTAAAGTCAAGAGCTTATTGTTAGTCGAGAGCGACAACAAGCTGATAGAAAAAAGAATAAAAAGAATAAAAAAACGAGAAAAAAATGTCAAAATTAACTCTATTATGAAGAAGCCTGGTGTAGAACAGAGGCGCCACTCCAGATGATAGAATTGGATCCGTTGCTTTGAACGATGCATCGACACCGCTCACAATCAGCGCAGAGAACTCGAGCAGAAAGCCTACGTTTAAGACGAGGAAATCATCATATTGAGTTTGGACAAAATTATCATATTGAGTTTGGACAAAATTATTTGTTTGGACGGACGTAGCATTTCATTCATTTGTTGCAAACAATACAGACAATATACATACATAAACTAGGCAATGGATGTAAGATTTTTTTTTCTGAAAAGATGCACTTTCTCTTTTTTTATTAAAAGTTAGAACGAACTAAAATGCTATAAATAATTTTGACTCGAAGATGCATCACGGTTCAGGTGCGCGGAATGATGGAATTTGAACGACGTGAACTATTTTTCTTTTTGTATGAGAAATTTTCCATGATAGACGAGAGCGCGTCCGCTTTTTCACTGATGTCTATCACTTTTTTCCTTTCTTTCGAAACTATTAAGTTTGTCTGCAAAACTCTAGTCGAATTGCACTCATGAGAATAATCGCCTGCTGAACTATTGGAATGAATAAACTGTAGCAAAAAAAACAAGAATGTCTTTTTCGCCTCCATCATAACGGCTGACTGAGTACATTCTCACATGACCGCAGTCTGGGTAGTGTTGTGAGAAACTGGCTCTCTTCTTATTCCAGGAATTCCTGGAACAACAACACAGAGTAACATTTATAGTTCCGCAACCCCTTTTTTGCTTTACGGGTGCTAAAGCACGTGAGTCCAAGACATTTCTCTTCAACACTTGAAGAAGAAGTCTCGCTCTAGAGTAGCAAAACGCGACGAGTTGCTCACCATTACAGTACTTCCAGTACTTTCCATATTCTATCGTTTAAAACAGCCATTTGTTATTACTCCAGTCGCAGGTATTTTTTTATTCACGCTTGCTAGATAACCTCGACCAGTGCGCCCTCACGAATTGCGATCTTGCTCACTACAAGCGTTGAATATTTCTGCCTTTTGTTAATATTGCAAATGAGCGTAGATGTTGTGGAATGGCTAAAATATGACTATATCTTGCTTATCAACACCAAGTGTGCATTTACCCTGCTCAGATGAATAGAATTTAATTGGATTTGCTTTGGCGAATACAATTATACGCAACAGACATCCAACATAATGAGAAACAAACTGCAAACCATACTTGAATGGAACGCAAAAAAGCCAAAATTCCAGTAGTTCAAAGAAGCTTTTTTTGCAAGGCTTGCGTCTGTTTTCTCCATAATAGTTTGCACTGCTCACTTCGCCATCCTAACTTATCATGATTCCTAATTTATTTTATCTGCATGTATGTAATTGTTCCATGGCAGATTCATCTGCTCAATCGCAGAGTTCATCCAGCTCATGTACCATTATTTCTGTTGTCTTCCCAATGATTAATTGGCCCGTATAGTATAGTATTCTGACATATAAGAATTATTTGCAGATAAAATAAATTTGGTATCATGATAAGTAGGTATAGAAACATATGTGTGTTGTTTAACTTGGAATGTTTGAAATTGAAAGTAAAATTAAGTATGACCCACTTCCTGTACTACTTGGTGTACCTCGTGGTCGGCTTTCCAATCTTCGTGCTCTACGTCTCCATTCTGGTCATCGTTTCTACGGCGCGTTATCGCAATCTTCACCCCTTCGCGTCCTCCTTCTACTTTCTCTTCATCTTTGGCGGTATTCTGGTGTGTTTAGACGAAAAAAAAAGGAAAATTAAGTAAATATAAGATAGTGTAACGATAAATGAAAGCCAGACAGGACTGTATTTTCACAATCGGTGAAGATGTGTATTCAAGAAACTAGTGAATAATTAAATTTGTTTTGCAAAAACGATAAAAGAAGCAAACTATGTACTTGTTAGGACTGCCTGTACTATATCGAAGCAATGTTCGTCTACAAGCTGCCGCTTCTGGCTGAACTAAACAGATACTACGGCAACATAAAGCCTTCTTGGATGACGACTGTCTTATATGCGTGAGTTATGCATTAAAGGTCTACACTAATAACTTTATTAATCAAATACTTTGAAAACGAAACAGATTTTAGAAAGAAAGCTTAAATATATGTTTCCTTGTCTTCCTTCAGCCTCAAGCTTTACTTTCCGTACTCGCAAGATCTAGTCAACTTTGCAATGGCTTGCAACAGATTTACTGCAATATTATCTCCAACAAAACATAAAGTCTCACTCAACAATTATGCTACTGAAGTTGAACTTAAAAAAAAAACATAATTTTTGATTTGGTCTTGTTCGAAATTCTCTTCTTACTGTAAGGACAAAGTCCAATAGAGGTTTACATTTTGCATTCCATTATAATTCCATTAAGATCAACGTTTTCACAAATAATATTTTCCCAAAGCAAGTTTGAGTTTCCTGGGATATTTCCCGGCCATAAGGGAATTTAGAGTATGCCAATATTGTTTTTCTCTCTATAAAGTTCACAATCGAATAAACAAATGATGGGTACAAGTGACCTGGAAGATTCATGTTTTTTTTTCTGAAGCACGTTTTGAGAAAGGTTTGAGCTAAGTGTATTTTTTTATGAAACATGAAATTCTCTCGCATTTTGGAAGCACAGCTTATCTGCGAATATTTCAGGTTCTAGGACGCTAAGATCCATTTCCAAAGTCTATTAAAATCAATGAAATCAGCTAAAATAAAGAGCATGAAATTCAACGATAATATGAATTTTACTAACTACTTTCGTCGCGTCTCTCACAAGCTTTCTCGCCTTTGTGTCAGGCGAAAAAGGCGCGAATTCAAAATTAAGTTTTGGCTAAACTTAGATCTGGCGTTATCTCCTGCCACTGACGCCGCCTGCCGTGCTGGCCGCTTCCTATGGCCTCTCGTGGTTTCTCTGGGATGTCAACGCGAGATTCGCGACTGATCGAGGAGATGACGGCATCGAGATTGTCTACATGCTCTTCTACGACTCGACCGTGCGGCCATATGTAAGGTTTTTTTTATTAAAAATAAATTTTATTTAATATTTTTAACAGTTTATTCTTATTCATGTAGAACAGCTCGCGTAGTATTAAGAGCATTGAAGAGCAGACTGAAGCATAACACTAACCTTAGCGCAATATATTCTTACTCATGTTGCGAAATGGCGCGAATTCAAAAAAGATTTTTTTTGTTGATTTGGACTCTTCCATTCCACAGATTGTGAATCCGCGAATTGCTGTGGTCGTCTTCACGGTCGTTCCGACTGTCACCCTCGTCATCTACGTCTTCATTGGCTGCTCCCTCAAGAAGAAGATGACAAGGCACGATTTTCTCTTTTCATTGTTTTCTATTTCGGACAACAAATTTATAATGTAAAAAAAAAGAATGGAAACTAACGCGGGAGCATAACAAAGAATAAAAAAAAATATTTTTTTTTATAAGTTAAAATAAAAATATATCACAGAAAAATGAAATTCGCGCATGAGCATGTCAAAAAATATAGCGACGAGTTGTTATTTTTTGTTAAAATAAATATTGAACATATTTTAGCGGCCACTCGACTCGGCACCAGAAACAGCTTCATCTCGGCGCTGCAATCGTTCTCGTCGATTTCGCCCCCGCCGTCATGATGCCTTGCCTCTTAAAAAAATCCAAGAGTTACTAAAACATTACAAAACTAGAAATGACAAGAACTTAGAAATCCGACACAACAATCAAATTGCTTTCAAAAGCAACGAAATAACAATTATTATTATATTCCCGTATTCGAGAAAGAGTAAGATTTTGATTTGTCTAACATTATTAAAATCGAAAATGATTAAACAATTAATTAGAATAGGTAAACCTAACATAACTAGAATTTGCCTTACATAATTAAATTCATGCAATGAGTCTTACTAAATAGTGTTAAAAAAGTGGAAGTTTACACTCCTTCCATGTCATTGTTGTGCCCATAGACGCTGTTCATCTTCTTTCCCGACATCCCAATCGTGACTTATCTCTACCGCGCGATGCCCGTTGCCTGTGACATCACGCCCGCTCTGATCTGTCTCTGCAATCATGAACTACGCAAACGAGTTTGTTTACTGTTACACCGAATTTTCGATTTTTAAAGACAGTAATTTATCAATTAAAAATGCACTAGTTTGTTTATTCTTTCTGTTCATATTAGTACCGTGCTTATTTGTTCCATAGATATCTTATTTTCAAGGAGCAAAAGTGATGATGCAGGCGGCATCATGCAGTATCTTTAGCATTTTCATACAACAATGGTAAATAAAAAATTATAAGTCAAATTAATTTGTGCAACTTCAGTACTGGTCAGTTGCTGGCGGATTCTTCCGACAACCGAGATCGCTTGTGATAAGCTACACAACATAACTTTGTAAAATCATTAGAATGCCAATTTTTTTTTACTTTTAGAAAGTTCAGCATTTACATTCACATTGAATACAGTTACTTTTTCCGATTAAGCTTATTATTACTCTGATTTATGATGGTTGCTTCAGACAATAATTATATAGAAATAACCCCTGTAATATTGACAACAAACGTTTGGTGTTAGTATCACCTCTAATTAATTAAACGATTGTAGAAGATCTTTGAGCACATTCCTGAAAAGCATTAATCCACACATACTCGAGATGACCATCGAGAGAAAGAGTGCTAACTCGATTGTTGTATTGAATTGCAGCGTCTGCCCTGGGAGTAGGCACTCTCATTCTCCCGCGACAAAATAATTTCTTTTTATATGATGATACTGCCCGTAATCTCGGAGGTTGTTGTATGTAGAATGAATAGATTTTTTAAAAATTACTTGTCAACTAAAAATTTCGCGGTGTTAGATAAACAGATGCAATTAGAGATTGCAGTTGTTCTGTCGTGAATAGGAAAATCATTTGCAAGAAATATCATTTGTAGATGAGAAGACCTTGTGTGTAGAAAGGAAACATTTCAGTCTTAAAATGGCGTCAACTATTCTCACATTTCAAAATGATAGTCCTATGTACTTTGTTGAAAATCTTCTTTAATAAACAAGTGTGTATGTCAATGCAATGAAGAAGATGAATATCTACATATATGTACATACATACATAATACATACAAAAGAGACAGGTAATTGAGGGAAGTACATATGAATGAACATAAATATGTGCATAGGTATGTAATTGAAGAAATTCCAGACATAATAGTGATTCTAGCGCACCTCATTTCAACTCTTGTTGTTGTCAACAGGAAATTTGAACAATTACCACGCACGTGCTATTTGCCTTAATTTTGAATTTGCCAAAAAGTGGCGCTTTATTGTCTCGTATGACACCTTCTTTATCACGTTGTGACGCGCTATTTCAGTTGCTTATACAAATATGTACACTAGATAACCCGTATGTCGTTTTCTCTGTACATATCCGGACAATTTCTGCCTATTCCATGATCCTACCCATGAGAACTTTTCAACCTCAATCTTTGTTTTTGCCCAATTTATACATTGCTCGTGTTTGAATTGCCTCTTTTCAAATTAAATCCCCTCAGATGGGTCTGGTTCTCCTGTACAGTGGTCCAGACAACCACCGTGCCTTGGACAAGGAAAGCCTTTCAAACGTACATATCTGTGAAATGTACTAACACATACGAGACACATACATTATCGTTGGAGTTTGCTTACGTTAGACTATACAGAACACATGTCTCGTTCCCCCAAAAAAAATCTGCCTTGTAATTGTCGAAAACCGCCTTTTTTTGTTCGATAAGATTCAAATCAGATAAATATAATTTGCCATACTTAAATTTTTTTATACTTATAATTCTCTATACGAACTTGTATTCGCCGAAAACTTCCTCATGCTGGTCTCCTCTCACTTTCCTCCCCAATCTCTCAGCTCTCGGGCAAGAGGTCCACAGCGTCATTCGAGGTGGTGCCAACGAGGTACATAAGCTGGACAAAACGGATACTGCCCTGCGGCCAGTGGTTGAGGTCGTTGATGCCGACTTGGCGCACAATGAGGCCGTGTTGGCGAAAGAGCTTGAGGGGGCACTTCGCTCCCCTTCAAGCTCTTTCACAGCGGTATACGGATACCGCTGTCCCCGAAAAGTAAAATAATTTTACAAAAAGAGAGACGGATTATCACCGTACATATGTAGTTACCATACAACTTTCCTCTAAGCCAATATCCTTCTCTTACACGATCGTATCGTGCTAAAATGTTGAAATATAAAAAAAAAAGATTCAATATCGAAAACTCTCTCTTTCTCTCTCTCTCTCTCTCTCTCTCTCTATCTCTCTCTCTCTCTCTTCTCTGTCGCTCTCTTTCTCTTTCTTGATTTTTTTTATATTCTCAGGTCCGCTGAAAATCTTATAAACTAAGGCAAGAAGAGATATTGTTGTCTGTAATATATCCTAAATGACGTCCGTATATTGCAAGAAAACACCAAGGCGCACCCAAGGCGGAAGACCACTGAGGCTACTGTATCCCTCTCCTTCCTCCTCATTCGTAGCCAGGACGTACATACTACATATGTACATTTGATAGTAATTTAGAGCCATTGTTCGTCACATGCTTTAAAGATGTAGATAAACAATTAAACGATATCCGAAATGACGTGCAAGAAACATATATTGTCATATTTCAGCATGATATGCCAACTTTGTTGACAATTTTCTTTAAAATACAGTTAAATGCACGAATGAAAATGTTAATAGTATATGGAGACCTACATCAGGCACGTGAACAATGCATAAGTATATACATTACAGACATCACGGAGTCTCTCGTGCACTACATATCAACTCTCATTGCTATTGGAACAATAGAGGCCTTAAGAAAGCCTCTCCGTATGCCTCCAGTAGTTCCTGCCCCAGATCCAGATGTTGGATTTCGAGAGCGAAAACGTTGTCAGACATGGCACTGGGCCCCAGTAACAAGATTAGATGGCAAAAAATTTTTTTCAAAAAATATACTTGCGTGAACAGTTAAATGTATGGATAATATATGATTTGATGTATCTCGCTTCAAAATCAATATTTTTCAATTTTCTTTTTTTTATTAGCATCTCCGTTGAATTCTAAACGAAAACTCTATTGATGTATTTGATCAAATATTATATTTTCATATCGAAAAATAATTTTAAATATTTCAGTTTGACCGTTGAGTACCTTAAACTCAAAAAGTTTTGGGTGCTATATCTCAAATTGTAGAGCGTTAAAAACTGTATAACATATCTTCTTTTCGTTTCATGTATCCTTCCCTAGAGGGGTTAAAAATAGGCTCAAATAAGGGTACCTCGGCGACATCGGATTCAAGGAATGAGTGAAAAAAGGTTAAATTATTGTTTTAGCATAAAGTGAACCACTTCATTCAATTCAGCGCGTGTTTCTTGTCAGAAAAGTTATATGTCAAAATTCATAAAACTATCGTTTTTCACGAAAAAAACTCATTTTTCGATTTTTCTATCATGGACAGAAAATGACCTAAAACTATTCGAATCGCTATATTTTCGTCAAATTCAAAGACTACAGAATGTGAATAGTACTATGTTGTACGCGACAAAATTCTCTACAAAATACCTCATTTACATCTGGATAGGACGTCCCTACCAATGACTGTATCTATTTTCCCATGGCAGTCGCGACAAAACTGACAGATCCGCATTTTATAACTTTTCGTTCAATCTTAATGTTTCCTACTCATCCAATACACCATTCTGCTCCACGAAGCATCCTGAGTTCAGAACCGATGTTTATTTTGCAGATTTCATATGGTAAAAGCCCGCAAAAGGGTTTGCACGCGCGCGGAATTGAACCTGCGACCCATGACATCCGACATGCACAACCAATACGACAAAATTACATTTAAAAATTCATTTCTTGAGACTGCTTGAACCAATTTTAAAGGTTGAACTATCAATCGATAGCAATTTTTGCGCTCTATCGACATAAAAATATCCGCCAAAAAGTGTAAAATGATGGTAAGGCCGAATAAGACGACAAAATATTCGAACACAAAAAAGTAAATCAAGCAATTTATTCATGAAGAAGTGATGTATGGGACAGTTGTTCGTATTCGCGAAAGATATCTATTAGCATATGAACTGTGGTGATAGGTTGAATATGCGAGAAGGAGAGGCTGCGGAATTGGAATCCCAAAAAATAAACTTGTAAACCCCCTCAGGGCACTTATCCGGTGCTACTAATATCAATATTGAGGATATGCCGTGCCAGCCATTATTATTATTTTTTTGCTATATCTCAAATTGTAAAGCGTTAAAAACTGTATAACATATCTTCTTTTCGTTTCATGTATCCTTCCCTAGAGGGGTTAAAAATAGGCTCAAATAAGGGTACCTCGGCGACATCGGATTCAAGGAATGAGTGAAAAAAGGTTAAATTATTGTTTTAGCATAAAGTGAACCACTTCATTCAATTCAGCGCGTGTTTCTTGTCAGAGAAGTTATATGTCAAAATTCATAAAACTATCGTTTTTCACGAAAAAAAACTCATTTTTCGATTTTTCTATCATGGACAGAAAATGACCTAAAACTATTCGAATCGCTATATTTTCGTCAAATTCAAAGACTACAGAATGTGAATAGTACTATGTTGTACGCGACAAAATTCTCTACAAAATAACTCATTTACATCTGGATAGGACGTCCCTACCAATGACTGTATCGATTTTCCCATGGCAGTCGCGACAAAACTGACAGATCCGCATTTTATAACTTTTCGTTCAATCTTAATGTTTCCTACTCATCCAATACACCATTCTGCTCCACGAAGCATCCTAAGTTCAGAACCGATGTTTATTTTGCAGATTTCATATGGTAAAAGCCCGCAAAAGGGTTTGCACGCGCGCGGAATTGAACCTGCGACCCATGACATCCGACATGCACAACCAATACGACAAAATTACATTTAAAAATTCATTTCTTGAGACTGCTTGAACCAATTTTAAAGGTTGAACTATCAATCGATAGCAATTTTTGCGCTCTATCGACATAAAAATATCCGCCAAAAAGTGTAAAATGATGGTAAGGCCGAATAAGACGACAAAATATTCGAACACAAAAAAGTAAATCAAGCAATTTATTCATGAAGAAGTGATGTATGGGACAGTTGTTCGTATTCGCGAAAGATATCTATTAGCATATGAACTGTGGTGATAGGTTGAATATGCGAGAAGGAGAGGCTGCGGAATTGGAATCCCAAAAAATAAACTTGTAAACCCCCTCAGGGCACTTATCCGGTACTACTAATATCAATATTGAGGATATGCCGTGCCAGCCATTATTATTTTTTTTTGCTATATCTCAAATTGTAGAGCGTTAAAAACTGTATAACATATCTTCTTTTCGTTTCATGTATCCTTCCCTAGAGGGGTTAAAAATAGGCTCAAATAAGGGTACCTCGGCGACATCGGATTCAAGGAATGAGTGAAAAAAGGTTAAATTATTGTTTTAGCATAAAGTGAACCACTTCATTCAATTCAGCGCGTGTTTCTTGTCAGAAAAGTTATATGTCAAAATTCATAAAACTATCGTTTTTCACGAAAAAAACTCATTTTTCGATTTTTCTATCATGGACAGAAAATGACCTAAAACTATTCGAATCGCTATATTTTCGTCAAATTCAAAGACTACAGAATGTGAATAGTACTATGTTGTACGCGACAAAATTCTCTACAAAATACCTCATTTACATCTGGATAGGACGTCCGTACCAATGACTGTATCGATTTTCCCATGGCAGTCGCGACAAAACTGACAGATCCGCATTTTATAACTTTTCGTTCAATCTTAATGTTTCCTACTCATCCAATACACCATTCTGCTCCACGAAGCATCCTGAGTTCAGAACCGATGTTTATTTTGCAGATTTCATATGGTAAAAGCCCGCAAAAGGGTTTGCACGCGCGCGGAATTGAACCTGCGACCCATGACATCCGACATGCACAACCAATACGACAAAATTACATTTAAGAATTCATTTCTTGAGACTGCTTGAACCAATTTTAAAGGTTGAACTATCAATCGATAGCAATTTTTGCGCTCTATCGACATAAAAATATCCGCCAAAAAGTGTAAAATGATGGTAAGGCCGAATAAGACGACAAAATATTCGAACACAAAAAAGTAAATCAAGCAATTTATTCATGAAGAAGTGATGTATGGGAAAGTTGTTCGTATTCGCGAAAGATATCTATTAGCATATGAACTGTGGTGATAGGTTGAATATGCGAGAAGGAGAGGCTGCGGAATTGGAATCCCAAAAAATAAACTTGTAAACCCCCTCAGGGCACTTATCCGGTACTACTAATATCAATATTGAGGATATGCCGTGCCAGTCATTATTTATCTTCCCATTCTATACGCATTCCATCATAATTCCCCATGAGAGTTTCTAAAAATGCCGACCAATCCCAGACCAGCCTCAATCTTCGTTTTCCCACTATTCATAAATTCCTCGTGTCTGAGTCGCCTGTTTTCGTATTAGATATTCTCGCGCCGCGACAGGCTGTCTTAAACAGTGGTCCAGACAACCGATCGTTACTTAGACAAGGTAAGCCTTCCAGAAGTGTCTGAGAAATGTCCTTACACATATTAAAAGCTCATGTACATATGTAGTACATTATCGCAAGCCCTTTTGCAGAGTATATGGGACACTTGTCTCGTTCCCCAAAAAACTTCCTTATACTAGACCAGAAACGTTTGCTTGTTTCATTGATCATTACCAATCACAAGGGTCAGACATTTTCAAGTTACAGTAATGCATCTCTTTTGTTCTCATGTTCAAAAATGTCTCACTTAAAAAGAATTGTTGCCTATGTGAAAAGGCATTTTTGATAGAGTCAGTGCAGAGTCGGCGGAAAATTTTTGTTGAATTTAATTTAATGCTTGTGGGGGTTTTCCAACAAAGACTTTTTAAATGTGGGTTTTCAGTAGCTTATTTAATACACTCTTTTACTATTTAATCGTATAACCTCTCATGTGGATATTTGAAGCCCCATGATATATCGGACAAAGAACAACTTTAATACATTTGTAGCTGTTTATAAACGTGCCTGGTAATTCCTGGCAATACCAACCCATTCCTTTCATCTTATTCCCCTTCAACTAAAAGTTTGCTGAAATGATTATTCCTCAAATGAGTTTTTTTTCACATTTAATGCCCTTCAAGTTTTTTTTACATTATGCGGTTTTAAATGAGCCAGTAGTGTGAAATTTTATTTTTTTCGAAAAGCTCTTGCTAGCAATAATAAATCAATGGCTGCCCATCTCTTCTCTTAATAACAATAACCCAACAGCCATAACGGAGCCAAGCGCGCCCTTATTCGCACGTACTACACTTCTTGTTCGAGGGCTTCTTCGGTGGCTTCATCTCATTCCTCATCGCCATCTTCTTTGGCACGGTCGCCTTCGCTTGGCTCATCCCTTCACATCCTTCTCGATTCACAACTAATTAAGTGCGTCTTTTCAAGCCTGCATGCATATGCATACATACATATGTATGTTTGACGGTGCAAACTAAAAAAGTCTTTTTCGCGTTTTCGACCCGTCATGCACATTTGCGCAAGAATGTACACGTACTTTTTGACCAATTTGGTAGAAGCTTGCAGCATATGCGGAAAGGTTCATACATTTTTTTTTGTTCAAATGCACATAACGGGTCGAAAACGGGGTTTTTTTTAGTTTGCACCGTCGTGTATATGTACATATATGTATATACATTTGTATGTAGGAAATAGCCGCACAAATCGCACCTTCAGCTGTTGTTCCCTGCCGCTATCTTTTCCTAGATGAAGTAATCTGGACGAGAGACAGAAGGGAATCGTCGGTGGACATGCCGGCTAACGACTTGCCGCCCTAAGTCATCCAGGTTTTTCCACATCTATGAATTCACTGAGCGCACTCTGTCCTCTAGCAGTAATCCGTTTGTACTCCAGGCGGCGCTTGACAAGATTAAATACGAACGAAGTGCTTGTGATTAAATACGAACGAAGTGCTTGTGGTATGTTAGGTTCACAAAAAGAAGAAAAGACGCTTGGAGATGTTCTCTTCCATTCTGATTATGAGGTTCTGCTCAGGCACGGGGTTGCGCGTGGCCTGTGTCGTCTGCCATCTTCACCCCATTGTCAGCGCACGTTGCATCTCTGACTCTTTCCCTCTCCGCCACATCGTCCTTGTCGATGCGCCGACCTCTGCTGATGAGGCCTGCTTGGACCTTACGGCCTCCTATTTTTTCTCTAATTCTGATCGGGGATCTCTATGGACGAGTAACTATAGACGTGTAAAGGAATCAGCATTTGACGCCTGCACCAGGTGCAGTAAAAAAAAGTCGGCTTTTTGAGACTTTTTTTTTTGAATGCCTTCTCCATGAAACGCAAGGGCTTTGGTGGACCTGGCAAATTGACTTTGCGGCCCCTGGAGCTTTTTTCTTTAACAGTTTCTTCTTTTCCTTTGCCTAGCCTTTTTCTACTGCGTTTTACAAGCGTTTATGGTAATTCCTGCAATTACCTGCTCATTTACCTCATCTCTCTATCTAAATACGATCATTCATCTCGATTTATTTGCAGTAAAAAGGCGTATGCCTATAAAACGGGCTCATTTAATTTTCTTCTTTCTAGCAAAATTCAGTCGTTATTTGCTGCTGGTGTTTTTGTCAGACTTGTAGCAGAATGTTGTCAATCCGGAAGCATGTCTTGCCGCGTTGCATTCCCTATAGGCCCTCACTTCACCTGTAAAACATAATATATAAATATAAATATACCTATGTATATTATATATATATATATATATATATACATATAATATTTTATAGATTGCAGTGATGCGCTCCTCTTAAAATCTGTTATGAATGCAATGAATGCAAGTGAGTAAGCAAAAACTAATTACTTCTCTAGACAAGATTCACGGAAGTAAAATATATGCCAATCTGCTTTTTTTTTCTCTCGATCTGAGGTGATACTTTGACTACATATAGATTGTTTTATCTATGACTCACATACATATTTCCTCCTAATGAGCATACTGATTTCATCATTAGCAAAGATTCTGATAAACAGATCTTTTAACTTTGATTGTGTCCATATACATACATAGACAATTGTAAACTCTTTTCACTGAACTTTGGAACTCTTCTTCAATATTGTACCTTTCATTATTGAGCAAGTGGTTCATCAGGTTCGCTAATGACCAATGCTTACCACTACTTGACATTTTGTTCTCCCTCCCCTTCCAGGTATCCGTTCTTGGCATGAATACATTGCTCTATACTATAGACGCATACTAAACCTACTCAAAATCATTTAGTATCTTTTCGCGATACTACCAAGAAATCATGCTAATTTTGTAGCTTAATTTCTTTATTGCATTAAATTCCTTCTTTATTCCTGTTCCTCTCCACCACGATTTCTTTCTTTACTGCGCTTCAATGACGACTTCATTTCCTGTTCACGTCGGCCAAAGCGATCAGAATATCGAAATCCTCAGGGGGGCTCCAAGCGATGCTAGTAATTCCAGACATTATATCGTGCAATCTGTTTCAACTCTTTTTGTTATCAACAGGAAATTGGAACAATTGAGGCCTAAAATATTTACCGCGCAAACGTGATATTTGCTTGAATCTAACATCTGCCAAAACGTTGCTACGTTGTCGTTGTTTTTCTCACATTCATTGCTATGTCTGTTGCTCATACAAATACGTATGTACATTAGGCCTCCCGTATTTCTTTACTCTCGAATTCCATAATCGTACCCCGTGAGAACCTTTAAGCGGGCTGTCGACCAATCACAGACCGGCCTCAATTTTATTTTCACCATATTTATGACTTCCTAGTGTCTATGACGCTTTCTCGCCGGCACCTCAATGTCCGGAATGGTGGTCCAGACGGCCATCGTGACTCAGACAGAGCAAGCCTTCCGAAAGTGTATGGGAAATGCCCTAACATTATCGCAGTCCATTACCAGAGCTTATAAGACATTTGTCTCGTTGCTCAAAAACTTCCTTGTACTTGCCGAGAACCGTTTGGTCTCATTGTCAGTAACAAGAACAGCATAGCCCTTATGATGGCTAATGGAGCCGCACGTTCTCTCTTTCTTTTTCTACGGCTTCTTTGGTGGTTTCAACTCATTCTTCATCGCCACATTCTCCAGCACGGTCGCCTTCACCTGGCTGCCCCCCCCCCGCCCAAACTACAAAAATCGCACCTGCACTTGGGTTCCCCTCCAACAGTCTTTTCCTAGAAGATGCTCATTCTCGAAATTCCTACATTTATTCTCTTTCTCTTTATCTCTCTCTCTCTCTCTCTCTCTCTCTCTCTCTTTCTCTCTCTCTCTGTCAATTGTGGTTAGTACTCCAGCTAGTAGAGGGCTCTGAATGCTCTTAATTATAACTTCTTCATTACCATCCTTCTCTTACTCCGTGAATATCGACTTTTGCACAGCTGTTGCGCAAATGTAAAGGTTTCAATGAATTATTAACAGTTTCATCTTGTTTTGTCACTCTCAATGCTGTTCTCAAATCGTACTCCTCCTAATTCTGTCTGATTCTTAAAATGCCCTACCATTCCTCATTTGAAGTGAGCAAATATCACAAACCGTAAAATAAACTTGAACGAAAATCACTAAACGTGGATACAAATTAAGAGAAAATCATTTGACATTGAGTGTCCCTTTCCTTTACTCTCGCCATCCCGGGTTCCAGGGCGATGTGCTAAAGAACCACAAACTCAACAATTTATTTGAATTTTGTAGTAAGAAGGCGTTTCGAGTATAAAGCTTCGTTTCTTTGATTTTCTCCTTTCAAGCAGAACTTAGCAGTTGGTTATTACTGGTAATGTTGTCAGACTTGTCGCAGAATAGTGTCAATCCGGAACCATGTCTCGCCATGTTGTACTTTTTGATCTACATTTACGATAACATCCATCAATTCGTATACTTCAGGCTCCAAGGCCGTTCAATCCGGTCGTCTAAAATGGTCCTGCTTATACGATCAAAGCGTTCCGAGCAGCAGCATCGGTTTAATTTGTCACACATGAGTTGTCCGTGAACTAGAAGTATTTCTGGATACGGTATACTCCGCGTTCTTAAGAAAGCGCGACCTCAACGCGAGGAAACGTCGAAGGTATGATATATTTTAACAAGTGACAAAACGCGGTCCCGTGATAACCAACATCCCAGAACTGAAATCAATAATTTAAACTATGCTTTGAATTTCCGGCATTTCAATTATGGACACGAATTAATTGGTTTATTGTGACTGCGTACTGAGAATCTCCGCCCACTTATCCGAAACCATGAAATGAAGACTTCGAGATGACCGTTTTTATAAAAGGCTGAATGGCCGTCTCACTTCATCGTTGTGCAAGCTAGAAAAAAAACCCGCGTTTTTCGCGTTGTCGACCCGTTCTGCGCATTTGCGCAAAATTGTACACGTACTTTTTGACCTTTTTTGTAAATTCGTGCCGCATATGCAAAAAAAGTGCATGTACAAATTTCTGCGCAAATTTTCATAACGGGTCGAAATCGCAAGAACTACGGTTTTTTTTAGTTGGCACCATCATGTATAAAATTTTACAGATTGAAATTATGCGCTGCTCTAATAATCTGCTATGAATGCAAGTGGCACGTTCTAAGCGAGGACTAATTACGTCTCTAGACAATATTGTCGCCATCCTAGAAGAATGTCATTCTGATTTTTCGTTTTTTTTTCAATCCTTGGTGATTCTTTGAGCCGAGACATTGACCGTTGACTAGACATTTTACCTATGACTCATACATTTTCTCCTAATGAGCTTATTGATGACATTGTTAGCAAGGCTTCTGGAACACTGATCTTTTAAAAATCGCAACTTTTCGAATGTGCCACGCCTGTAGACAACCTTTGTACACTACACAATTGTAGATTTCTCTTCAATGAACTTTGGAACTCTTCTTCAATGTCGTACCTTACATAATTGAGCAAGTGGTACATCGGATTCGCTAACCTCGAATACTGATGCAGAACAACTTGAAATGTTGTCTTAATCAACGTTCGATCTATCCTTGGATGCATGTCGTAGAGCTTCATACTATACACGCATACTAAACCTACTCAAAGTCACTGTAGTATCTTTTCGAGATACTACCAAGAAATCATGCTAATTTTGTATCTTAATTTCTTTATTGCATTAAATTACTTCTTTTTTCCTGTTCCTCTCCACCGCGATTTCTTTCTTGACTGCGCTTTAATTACGACATCATTTTCACTATTCACTTCGGCTTACATAGAAGTCTCCAAACGGTACCGATACCATCACCGACGGAGCTGATGTGTTTCAGCATTGAGAACAAGGTTGCAAATTTTCCATAAAGGAAGTAAAGTGGTATACATTATATGTACATTATGTTGTACTTATATATAAATGCATAATTTATTTGTTATCTTTTGTTTATGAGAGTAATCTCACAATCAGAGGCCGTTGAAGAATTAATCGATTAATTTTTTTATGCCATAGGCAGCTGCACATCTCGAGGTGCGCGAAAAATAAAGAAGAGTTGATGTTGTTCTGTAGTGTATCGTAAATGACACCGCGGACAACAATGCAGTTTTTGAGCATGGAAGGAGTCATTTCTCTTTGAAGTGGCGTTAAATATATTTTTATTACAAAATAAAATGAGATTCCAACTTTGTTGAAAATATTCTTAAACATACATATAAGCAAAATTACTATTTAAAATGCTTTTATATTTTTGTGTGCAGTTTATGCAGACCTACATCAGGCAAGTGTGTGTACATGCATACGTGGAAAGTTATTCCAAACATCACTGAGCCTCTCGTACACTATATTTCTACTCTTATTCTTGTCGACAGGAACTTGGAACAATAGAGACCTAAAATTATTACCGCTCACATCTGAAATTTGCTTGAATCCTGCATTTTCCAATCCCCACAGTCATTGTAACACGTTATGTATTTCAGTTTCTCAAACAATATAAACATTGGACAACACGTATGCCGTCTTCGCTGCATTCGCTCTATCCGCATTCCATGATCCTTCCCCATGAGAGTTTCTAAAAATTTCTCCAAGCACAGACAAGCCTCAAACTTTGTTTTGCCATAATTATAAATGGCTCGCGTTTGTATCACCTGCCTTCAAACTTGTTACTATCACCTGGGGACTGGCTGCTCTGGATAGTGGTCCAGACAACCATCGTGACTTACGCAAGGTAAGCCTTTCAAAAGTGCCTAGGAATTGTCCTAGCACACGCTAGACACTTATGCACATTATCGCGACCTTTTTCAGAGTATATGGGGGGACGATTGACTCGCCTCCAAAAACATCCTTGTACAACCCGGAAATGTTTGCTGGATTCTTTGATTAGGACTAATCACGAGGTCCAGATAATCCAGGACATCGAATGCAGTCCTTATTTTGCTTACAATCCTACCTATGCGAAGCAAAATTGGAGCTGGAGTTCCCTCCAGCAAACTTTTCCTAGATACCAAGCTGAACGAGGGACTGATTTGAGGCTTCGGTAAATATGAAAATTTCCCACTCTCGAAATTCCATCACTCGATCGCTCTCTTTCTTTCTCACTCTCTCTCCCTCTTCTCTCTCTCTCTATTTTAGAAAGTACTCCGTCTGGTAGTGTTCTGAATACTCTTAATTATTAATGATTTAACACATCTCTCTTACACCATGCATATCCACTTCGGCACAGCTTTTGCAGTAATGTGAAGGTTGCTGTGAATTATTAACAATTTTAATTATTTCTCTCACTTTCAGCGCTGTTCATTCCTGCCAATTTTTCTAAAAATTCATTATTATGCCGTATTTAAAAAAAAAATTAAGGGAAAATATCACACAAAAATATTATACGAAAAACTTGAGCTAAAAATGCCGTCGTTATTTTTCACTTCCATATACGAATATTATCCGTTTCTCCGTCTCTTTCTCTATTTCTTAAACTCCTTTCGTATTTTGTTGTTCATCTCTTTTGGGGTTGTCACCTTAAAAATTTCAACTACTAATTTTAGTGTATTATAAACATTTCTGGTATTTCCTGCAATTACCAGCTCTCTATCTATATGTAATGTTAATGAACAAATTTTTGGAACTCTTACCTTTCTGCTCTCCATCTGGGTTCTAGAGCGTATTGCTAAAAAAAACCAAATTCAATAGCAATTTATTTGAATTATACAGTATCAAGGAGTTTCAGTATAAATCGTCGCGTCACATTGCTAGTGCACATTGTAAGAGAGTTACCTTACTAGACATGATTGTCTTCATGACAGCAAAATGAATGTAATTATGGTTTTTCGTTTTTTTTTCCCAATCCGTTATGATGCTTTAAGATAATGGATCTTTGACTAGAAATTCTTCCTATGACTCATACATTTCCTCCTAATGAGCTTATTAAGGTTGTTTACAATGCTTCTGTAACATAGACCATTTAAAAATCGATTGTGGCATGCCTGTAGACAACGATTTTGCACTACACAATTGAAGACTCTTTTCACTGAACTTTGGAACTCTTCTTCAATAACGTACATTACATAATTGGGCAATTAGTCGGGTTCGCAAACGTCGCCTACTTACATACAACTACTTGATATTTTGTCAGCGTTCGGTCTATCCTTGGATGCCTCTCGTAGAGCTCCATACTATATACAAATGTATGCATACTCAAAATCATTTGTAGTATCTTTTCGCGATAATACCAAGAAATCATGCTAATTTTGTATCTTAATTTCTTTATTGCATTAAATTACTTCTTTTTTCCTGTTCCTCTCCACCACGATTTCTTTCTTGAGTACGCTTTAATGACGACTTCACTTCCTGTTCACTTCGGCCAAAACGATCAGAATATTAAACTCATCGCAATCAGTGGTCTCCAAAGGACGCTTTAGTTTCCATAAGAATCAACCCTGTAGACATGGTCAATAAGAGATATGTTGTTAGATGTAGCGCATGAAAAATAGAGAAAAGACAAAGTGTAAACAGCAGAACTCTCTCATTTCTTCATCTACATCATTATGAGCCTTGGCTACATTTGAAGTGATAGCGAAGCCGCGCGAGCACTTGACTTCCTAAGAAAGAGCTAGATCCGCACTTCGACCATCTGTTGTAAATACAAATGCATCCCCTTCAACTACACATTTGGCCATCCTGAAGCACCCCTTCTTATAATATAATAATATTATATGTACGTGTTTCGTCTTCAGACCCCAAAGAGGCTGACGTCTATTCTCAAAAACAGCTTCCTCATTACTTACAACATACATACATATGTATATGTACATACATATATGTGTAAAAGTATGCTTTATGCGCATATGGTTTTCTTCAGATATTACACGCTTTCGTTTTATATAATACGCATGCTATGGAATTCCTTCTATTTTTTTTCGATACTGCTGAGGCGAGAATTCATAACTTTTGCAGTCTGGTGAAACCAATGAATAGGTAATGAATGAATTAAGAATGACAAACTTTGTCTACTACTTGGCGTACCTCGTGGCGAGCTTGCCGCTCTTCATGCTGTACATCTTCATCCTAGTCGCCGTTTCCACAGCACGACTCCGCAAGATCTACCACTTCACGTCCTCTTTCTACTTTCTCTTCATCTTTGGCGGCATTCTGGTGTGTTTACCACACAAAAAATATATCTAATGGCGTAATAAGTTATTCTTATAATAATTATAGAAAGAAAAAGAGAAGAAAATATGAAAATAAAGATGCGAAATGCAACAGAAAGTCAAACAGGACTACATTTTTTGTTCAAAATCGGCTTTTGCATGTGTAAGCATGCGAAAAAGCGAGAATCAAGTATTATGTAAATAGCAATCGATAAACCATGTCAGGACTGCATTTTCTATATCGAAGTACTCTTCGTCTACAAGCTGCCCTTTTTGTCGGAAATAAACAAGTTCTTTAGCGGCATTAAACCGTCCTGGATCACGACTACGCTATACGCGTTAGTTGGATCTTTTCTTCATAAATTGCATTTTGAAATACCGTGGTCAACTGCACTTTTCAGCCTAAAATTCTTCCTTCCTTACTCGCAAGATCTGCTCAACTTTGCCATTTCTTGCAATCGACTTACGGCCGTGTCCGCTCCAATTCATCATAGAACGGTGCGTATTTATTTCAGCAAAATCTCTTTCAATGTGCAAATTTATTTTACAAGTAGGAGCTTTTGTAATATTTTGAATAAAATAAATTAAAGAAAAAAACGTAGAGTAGTGTGCATTTTTTTCAGCAATCTCTTTCAAATAGCTATAAAAGTAGGTAGGTATTTTTTTTTTGAAAAAAATAAATTATGCTAAAAAAAACTACAAAATTAAATGCTTAGATCTGGCGCTACCTCCTGCCGCTGACACCGCCTTGCGTTCTCTTCGCTGCCTACGGTCTCTCGTGGTTTCTCTGGGACACCGAAGCGAGATTTGTAGCGGACAGAAGAGACGATGACAGCGAAACTATCTACTTATTCTTCTACGACCTCCGAGCTCGTTTACATGTAAGATCGAGAGAGGAAGAGTGGGAGAGCAAGAGAGAAGAAATATTTACGATCTTTTGATAAAATAATTACTAACCATAAGCAATCATGTATGATTGTCTACATAAAAAGAGAAAAAAAACTAATTTGAGATTGTCAATCCGCACGTAGCAATCGTCGTGTACACCGCGCTACCTACAATCACACTGAGCATCTACGCGTACATTGGCGTCAAGATGAGATCAATGACTATGAAGTAAGTCTCCTTGACAGTTCAAAACGGAAGCGAGCAAGACAACCTCTACTCTTTCACTCTCGCACGCTCTCCTTTTCACATGCGTGCTCTTGTTTACTCACGCTATTTCGGGATTTCTCGAAATATGTAGCATGAATGAACGAGAGTGTCTCTACAAGTGTCTCTCATGTCAGGGGGAAAGCGAAATTTGGATGAGAGTGTGTGTTTGCTTGATTGGAAAATGATACATAGTTGTCATTTAACTATTTTACATTCAACACTTTTTCTCAATGGTTTTATCCCTTTGCGCAGCGACCGCTCGCGCCATCAGAAGCAGCTGGCGATTCTCGGCGCTGCGATCATGCTCGTCGACTTCGTGGCCGCCATCATGCAGGTGACTATGAGCATCTTGCTCCTCATCCTCAACAGCCAACCTCCTAATATATTACATTAAACAATTATGACATAATTTTTTAATAGGGAAAAATCTATTCAGTAATTGCCAAGTAAACTAATCAATATATTTGTCAAGCAAATTAAAATATATTTTTCCAGTAAATCGATGAATAATTGTCTAGTAAACTAATCTTGCCAAGAAAAATAAAAGAAATATATATGTATTTTTTTCCAACCAAGTAAATCGATGAATAATTGTCTAGTAGACTAATCAATAACTCTCATCCGTTTTCAGTTTCTCTTTCTAATCTGCCCGGTGGAGGGTCCGATGGTGACGATTCTCTTTCGTGTGATGCCTATCGCCTGCGACGTCAAGTGTCTGTCGCCCGCTCTCATCTGCCTCTGCAATCGAGATCTTCGTCAACGAGTTTGTTTGCTTGCCACTCTCACATTTCCGTGCAAGAGACGACTTCACGACTCCAACTCGCTCAGTTATCGATTATCATAGAATTTTAATTTCTCTTAAAGGGGAGCTTCAATATGCTCTCCTTTGCAGCTCTGGCACATCAGCGGCATACAACTGTATAAGCAGAATTCGGCCGTCGTCAGCTTGACCAGCCACTCGCAGCCATGACTCATTAATGACGCAGTCGTTGATGAGTCATGAGTCAGAACTAGCAGTGAAATCGATTTGTAGATCACGAATCAATTGGGACTTTGCTGATTCCCTCTTCCTTTTCTACTCGTTGTTGAAACCACAATCTGGTTAGTCTCTGATGATCTCATTTTTCGCGACTTTTATACTATGTATTGGTCTTTAACACACAGATATGTTGATTAACGTAGCCGATATCAGTAAAGTCCCAAATCGTACTCTTCACTATTTCCCTAAAATCAAATTACGATTCTTTTCATTTATTTTCTCGGTTAACGTGAATCAATTTTCTGATCATTGCTTAACTTTGAGATCCCCAACTCACCATAAAACAAACTGGAAATAAAATTGTATTCGTGAAATCAGGAGGTGTGTTAAATTAACAACACTTCATCTTCTATTTCTCGAATGTAAATAAAGGTGTGAACAGCTTCCAAGACACTTTTATCAGCCCAAGAAGTGGAGCTTGTAGAGAGTGGACGTGAAAGGGGATTTAAAAGGCGAAGAGAGAGGCGAGACCGGCCACGGCGAGGAAGGGCGCGAAGAGTGCCTGAAGGAAAATATTTACCACGAGATTATCCTCCTTTTAATTGAAATTAATTAAATGCAGGCCTCATTTTCAGATGATATTTTCTATTTTCATATAAAATAAAATGTATTGATTGATTGATCAACGATGCCGAACTGACAGCGCCGTTGGGGGTGGAGCCGGATAGAGCCGAGGGAGTAGCAGTGGGGGGAGGAGCAGTGCCGTCAGAATCAGCAGCAGCAGCCATAGAGACAGCCGTCAGCAGTAGGATCTCAAGCAGAAACTAAATAACTCAACTGAGTGCGGTTTAGTAAAAGAATATTGGGGGAATTTCGAAAATTGAAGTGATTGCCAGATGAGATGGGAAATGTCGTGTTGAAAAGGGAAATGATTAGGGGTTTCAATGGAAAGCAGGAGATCGTTGAAACGCCACTCTAAGAAAAAGCGGGAGTGAGATGAATGGGAGGGATATTGGGAAACAGGGATGCGGAAGGAAGTAGAAGCAAGAGTTTATGGATCAAAAAGAGAGGAATTAATACAGCGAGAGTGGCGAAGAGAGTCGCGGAGCGAATGAAGAGCATTTCTGGGTCGAGAGATGAAGAGAAGCGACCACGATGAATCGGAAGAACACGCAGAAGTGAGATATGTTGTTGCTGATTGCGGGCCTTTATATGGCAGAAGCTGGAGTGCACTTTCAGGACATTTGCTCCAATTGTACTATAAAGTAAATTCGTACTTTAGTTCTATAATCATAGAGTTCATAATAAATGGAACTTCAAATTGCTCTCCTTTCCTCACACGCGTATTGCGTCCTCACTAAAAGGATCCTGAATATTGATTGATTGATCTACGAAGCAGAGCTGACAGCTTATATATACAGTGCAGTATATTTTGCTTTATAAATCAGCCGAAGTAGAATTTGAAAATATCACAAAAAAAAAGATTTTTTAAAAGTGATTTTCCGATCTAAGAAAGTGCAGTGACATTTTTAGAAAGTAAAAAAGGTGTAAGCACATTTTTTTTTATTCAAAAAGAATGAACTTAAAATTAGTCAATTAACTTTGATCTCTGCTTTGAACGACTTTTGGTTGTTATGGACTTTTTCTGACTTCTAGAAAATAATCAAGAAACCGATCTTTCCGCTCTTATTTATCACAGGAATGAGTGTAAGCAAGAGATTTTATCTTTTCTCGCCCACAGCCGACGATAGGAATTGGTTCTATTTGGTTGTGTTCCTTGTTGGTGTTCACGCTCTGTTCGGGCGTTCTAGCCATAGCTGAATTTTAAGAAACCCAACTCACTGTTTAAAAAAACGGAAATGAAATTGTGCTCACTTATCAGGAAGTGAATATAAAATTGTATGCAGAACTCATCCTATAACTCAAAAAGAATTTGCAACGTGAAACATGAATAAAATGTCATGTATAAAAGAAAAGAGAGATCTATTTGTGAACTGTGAAAAAAATTTTTGATAACGATAATTTAAATCTCGGAAGAGAGATTATGCGATAATTTCAAATATCCATCATTGTATTACGCTGCGAATGAAGCAGGTTGCAAGACACTTTTAAGACACTTTTATCAGCCCAAGAAGTGGAGCATGGAGAGAGTGGACTTGAAAGGAGAGTTAGAAGGCGAAGAGAGAAGCGAGACCGGCCACGGCGAGGAAGGGCGCGAAGAGAGCCTGAATGGAAGGAAAATATTTACCACGAGATTATTCCTTCTTTTTATTGAAAATAATTAAATTCAGGTATCTTTTTCAGATGATATTTTCTATTTTCCTATAAAATAAAATGTATTGATTGATTGATCAATTATGCCGAACTGACAGCGCCGTTGGGGGTGGAGCCGGAGGGAGCCGAGGGAGCAGCAGTGGGAGCATCAGTACCATCAGCAGCAGCCATAGAGACAGCCGTCAGCAGAAGGATCTCAAGCAGAAAATAAATAACTCAACTGAGAGCGGTCTAGTAAAAGAATATGGG
This sequence comes from Allodiplogaster sudhausi, assembly GCA_945643635.1. NCBI lineage: Eukaryota > Metazoa > Nematoda > Chromadorea > Rhabditida > Diplogasteridae > Allodiplogaster > Allodiplogaster sudhausi. The sequence goes on from CALZFC010000123.1 coordinate 499,803, forward strand.
GGAGGATTTCGTAAAATTGAAGCTGATTTACAGATGAGATGGGAATGATAAGGGGTTTCAATGGAAAACATGAGGTCATTGAAACGCAACTACATGAAAAAGCGGGAGTGAGATGAATGGGAGGAATATTGGGAAACAGGGATGGGGAAGGAAGTGGAAGAGATAGTTAAACGTAGAGGGAAAGAGTCTATGGATTAAAAAGAGGGGAATTAATACAGCGAGAGTGGCGAAGAGAGTCGCGGAGCGGAGGAAGAGCATTGTCGGGCGGAGAGAAGAGGAAGAGCGACCACGCGACCTCGGGAGAACAAGAAGAAGTGAGTTGTCCAATAGAACGCCTTTATTTATATGGCAACAGCTGCAATGCACTTTCGGGACAACAAGTCTCTTTCTAGAACTGTTCTCAAAGTACTACGCACTCATGGTTAATACGGTTGCCAGAGGAGAATACGTGACGACTTCTACTTTGACATTCAAATTTACAATACTTGATTTCCATAATTGAAAGCGTAATATTTTACTAGAGTTTTCGCTCTCAAATGCATCATTTTATAGTGATTTGCATCCAATGAGGTAGAATTGGCGCAACAAACTTGCATCAAATTCGCATCAAGATTTCTCAAACGAATTCTGAATGTTTCTAAACACTTATTCGAAAATTCAACCCAAACGGTTACACATTTTGATTGGAGAGGTTAAGACAGCGAAATCGAGAGAAAGAAGGACAAAGAGAGAGAGAGAGAGAGAGAGAGAGATAGAGAGAGAGAGAGAGAGAGAGAGAGAGTTGTAGAAGAGTGGGTGAGAGATCGGGAGAGGAAGGTTGTAGAGAAGGAGAGAAAGAGAGTTAAAGAGAGGAGAAGTGAAGAAGGCATGCATGGTGGATTCATATTTCTTTAGTACATAAACAAACAAAATTCCCAGATTGGTCGTTTTTCTCGTCGCCTCAGTCGTCGACGACGTTCTCTTCGTCATCTACCACGGCTAAAACTATCAATACTAACTAGCTTTACCCTTTTGACTATTTGACAAATTCACCAAGCAAATCAACTCATTTACGGCTCTCCGGTGTGTGATATACACTAAAACTCCACATAACTTAATGGGATCCTCTACAATCCCAGCTGGCTCTTCAATCGATAAGCTCCCCAAACGCGCCCACTTGTCCACTACGCACATACTCACCACAATCGCAAACTTACTTTTTTTCTCCTCCAACCTGTCGACTCTTCAGCTCGACTGAACAGTAGTAGGAGTTTCCTTCATGCTAATTCTATCTTTCTTGACGAATGAAACGTTTATTTGAACAGTTAAAACTGGGAAGGCAAACAAATAATCAATATTCAGTCACTTAGCTCCGTGGATGTTCGAGAAGAGAAAAGAAAAAAAGCCAAGCAATTACCAGCATTTGATCGGAGCGGACCTTATCAACATTGTGGAAGTGAAGCTCGTATAACAGGTAAAAAGGTGGATAATCAATCAATCATTAACAATGTCAAATCACTGTGAGAAATTTGAACTGGACATCAAACATACTTAAAAAAAAGATGCTCTAGAAAAAGACCTAGAGATTTTCTTAAGAAAGCTTCAACTGGCGCACCATAGAGCTAAAGATCTATCGAACTATTTTAGACACGGCGTGTTTTACGAGAGACACAGGCACTAGAATTCGAAAAAAAATTAGGTCCATGAGTAGCCCTAATTTACTGGGGGCCGGGAGACCCATCAGTTGTCTGAGAGCGGGGGGTAGAGCTCGGAGAAGATTACTCGCCCTTATACATCACCCACACGCGAGGGCTCTCGATATAGCCTGGAAAGAGGACACAACTGGACATCCTAAAAAAAAAATCGCGAAATTTTTTTTGGGGGATCGGAGAAGCAAGGAAACGATAGATTTCGTTGGCGTTTTAGCCACTTCTCCGCAGTTGAGGCGGGCGAGAAAGAAGACTCGGCACAGAGACAACGGAAGAGAAACTGGCAGAGCCGAAGGCAAGATGCTGTCATCGATCGGTTTTGAAAACCAATCGAATGACAGCTGTCTTCGCTCCGTTTAACCACATTCTTTATTAGAGAGCAACTCGTGTACAATATCAAATGCTAGCGATATCAACATTCTCAAGTAGATGTCCTGTGACTTGGCCAACCTGTCTAAAAAAAAGCTAAAAAAGGAACCTAAAAGAAGGCTCGGGGATAATCTTCTTACCCTTCTACAAGTGACATCCAAGGAATGATACCCTTCGGGAGATCTCACTCTCTCTTTCTACCAATCTCTCTCCCTCTTTCTCTCACCCTCTCTCTCTTTCTCTAACCCTTTCTCTCTCTTTCTCTCACCCTTTCTTTCTCATCTTATCACCCTCTCTCTCTCACACCCCCTCCCTCTCTCTTTTCTCTACCTGTGTCACTGTCGGATGTGAGATATCCTGCATGCTCGATGAGTGTATGATTCTTGATTTCGCTCCACTCTGCAAATGGCTGGCGACAGATGGAGCAGAGGTAACCGTGCTCCTCCTTCTTGTGTGCCTGTGGAACAATAGTAATATGCACAATTAATAAACATTATATATACCCACTTTTTGTCATTCACTTCAAATCATCTCGCTTCTTTTTTAAATTAAATAAATAATTTGTCTTCAAATACTTGTTAAATTCTTAAAAGTCAATATTATCCGTTACAATCAGCATGATTATGTCCTTAATGTAAACTATTCCTGATGAGGAAGGGAGAGAAAAAAAGTGATTCGAAATATAATCAGTCAGCCAGGACGGGATATAAATAGTGACAAACCTCCATCTCGAGATATCGATTACAACGAAAGTCACAAATGAGACACTCAAACTTGATGATGCCCGTGTGCATTCGCTCATGAGTTACCACCTTCAAATATTTTTTTTAATTAAATTGATTTTTTTTTATGTTTTCCCCCTTTTTTTCATTTTGCCAGTCTAAACTCACTAAAGGAAGAAAAAAAATTTTAAAGATAAAAAAATTACTAAAATCCACACACCGAAATCTCGCTTGTGAAAAGCTCCTCACAAAAGTGGCATGGATAAGTCTTTGTGAAGACATGCGCCATCTTCTTGTGCTTGCGCAGCTTGCGCGGCGTCAGGAATTTCATGTTGCATTCGTTGCAGCTGAAAAGGGACAGCGAGACTAAGAGAGAGCAGGTGGGACGAGCTTTCTGAAATGACAGAAACACACCGGAATCCAGAGTTGGCTCCTCGGTGAAATTTGGCGCGATGCATGAGCAGACGTTGTGCTGTGCACAGATTGCGCATGGGAGTGCATTCGAAGCAGATGAAAGTCTGCAAAGAATGGTAAAGATCTTTTTTTTAAGTAGTAATGTCATCTAATGCTTCTCTCATCTCTTTTTGTCAAAAACTAATTTAAAAAACAATTATGCAAATATGTTTATATATGAATAATAAATCTTCAATAAAATAACAGAAGGTTGTATTTGACCGTTTAATCAAAGATAAGAGATCAAAGACAAGAGATCAAAGATCACGAACCAAATCGCAGAGATGATTCGCCAGCTCCTCTCTGCCTGGCAAGCACTTGAAGCAGTCGAGGCATTGGATGAACTCGACGCATTCAGGATGCTTCTTCTGGAAGTGCTTCTTCAGCGAGACTTCGTTGCGGAAACGCTTGTCGCAGAAGGGGCACTGGGGCGAGACCTGCAATGAGAAGAGGAGCAAGCGTTTCAAAGCAAGATAAGTTTTAAGACTACATCAGCACATTCTCCACAAAGCCTTGTAGTAAATTAAGTTATCCTGATTTTTGCTCCAAATTTTGAATTATTTTTCGTAGCATATGCTTCATGATTTTTCGTATAAAGATTTCTCTTCCGGATGATTCTTGTATCGAACATTTTTTAAATTGATTTTTCGAAGAAACAAATTTGGATCTATCGCTTCATTTGTCTAATACTGCCAATCGAAATTTGGACGACTGAAATTTGACGTATAATGACGGGACAAATAGCGATGGAACCGTAAATGACTACTGTATTCATTGGAATACCTTCTTCTTGTACGGTCTCTTCGGTTGGCGTAGAATTCCGTGGCGGTCGAATCTGGCCGGGATACCATTGGAGAGCTCGCCCGGGAGTGGTATTCTATAAGAATCGGCAATTTCTTGATCAGCTCAATCTTTACGGTTAATGCAGAGATATATAAAAGGATATATCAATAGTAATCTTGTAAAATAAAAATAAAAAAATCAGCAAGATACAACAAGAATGTTGGTGGAAATTAGGCTAATGTGGGACCAAAAGTCAATTTCATAAATTCTCCTTCCAAGCAAGTAACGTCACACACACTAAAAATCATCACACTAAATATATATAAAATATAATTCCACATACTTGGTAACATCGACGTCGTAGTGATCTGCAACGAGATCACTTTCAGGTGGAATGAATCCTCCCGTCGTCAGCTCTTCGATTCTGTTCATTTCCTGCTCCTCGAGTCTGAAAGAGTGTTGAATCTTGTTAGTTTAGCATCTAATGGTCGACTGCAATTCAAAAAAAACATAAAAGAATCAACACATCAATTACACTTTTTACACAACTTTTTGGCTCTTCCAACGGTAATAACCGTCAATTTTCACCTTCAATTTAAACGCAATAAAAACAACGGAGTACTTTTGATGCTGTTTGTCTCGATCTGGTTTTTTTTTTCAAAGTTAAAAGATTGTCTTTTTCTCGATTTAAAAGCGTAAAAAACAATAGACTACTTTTGCTGCTGAATCTCCTCTTCCTGCGCGGCAATGTACTCCAGATACTCGACGTGGTGGTTGTCGCGAAGATGTCTCTCCAGCAGATTTCGCTCTCCGAATCGGGTGCGGCATACCTGAAGAAGTTTTACTTATTTTAAATTCTTTACTCTAGAGTGTTACCCATCTTAGAGCCTAATACTGTCCAAGCCTAAAGACTTTAAATTCGTAAAAAAAAACTTTCATATTTTGAAGGGCAGAACACTATTATAAGCCGACAAAAGGATTATTTCCTTAAACCATAAAATTTTTTTATATAAAAATTATTTTAATAGAAAAACCTTCTACACAATCACCATGGATGCGAATCAAAGGAAAGATAGGACGACACTCTAAAGTTTCACAAAATTTTTGAGCCTTACAATTCTTAAATGCTTAGCTTCATTCAGCGTTTTCTTTTTTCAAATGAATAAATATACATATTTTTCAGTAGATATAGCAGTAACCTTGCATCTCGGCATCTTCGACCGAACGAGTCTTCTAATCTCATCCGGATCAGTTGGATGGGGCGGGCCCGGCGGCAGATCGATATCAATCATGCTCGCGGCGGCCGCTTCCAGTTGCGCGAGGCCAAGAATGGAAGCACCTTAAGTCAATCAATCGATAATCAACTGCATTTGGTACCAGTGCTGAAATAGTGCCTGCTTCTCGACGTGGGCTGGGAGTTTACAAACTACCAAATGGCCTGCCCCCGGGAGTTACAAAGTGAACCCAGTATGGAAAAGAAAGGATTCCGGGCCTTCGGACCCGGGGGCTTACAACGCTGTCATTATTCAGGCCTGTTTCAGCACTGATTAGTTCTATAAATTCGAATGCTTTTCCGAGTAATTCTGTTTCTGGTAATAAATAATTCTTTAAAAAACTGCTCCACAAGTTATTTGCTTGGCAAAACTACGTTTTACCGTTCTATGCTTTCTTCGGATAACGAAAATGAACCGCTACGAACCTTGTCTGCCCTTCCTCATGAAAGAAGAGAACGTGGGTGCTTGGATGACTTTCCCGCTCGAGTCCAGCACAATGCGTTCTTTCCTCTCTGCCATCTCCGGCTCGTTTCGTAGCTTGCTGAGGACGTCGCCAACTCCGGCCAGCTTATTTGTCGCCTTTAATAGAACCGGTTTTTAATTAAGTATTTTTTTTCGGATCATACTAATTAAAAATGCATGCACAATTGTAGTAGTTGAATAAAAAATGATTATAATAACTGTCAAGCGAAAATGGCGAGTATTTTCCTCTTTAAATACTAACAGCAAGGTTTTCGAAAATGGCCGGTTTTCACATTTGCTACATTGAACACAAGATACCGTGACAACCAGATATATTGAGAGAATGGTGTACTTGCTGTATTGGTACTGAATTCAGAGAATAAAAGCCACTGTCGACGATCCAGAAGATTCGAGTAGGGAAGTAAGTATTGGGCCAGGAAAACAGGGAGGGTAGGCTGTTTCTGCCAAAACGATCCTCAAAACATGGTGGGGTAGCGAATTTGGTAAGCCCAAAATCAGGGTGGGTCTGCCACCAAAACGACAGTGTCGTTTTTCCCTCTGACTGTTCTCATACTGTACCTTGGTGAGTCGCTGGTTCCGGCGTTGCTCAATGCGCTCGATTCTCGCGCGTGCTGCTTGCGCCTTCAGCTCGTCCAGATCGGGTGTGCCCTCTCTGTCAAATGGAAGTATTTTCAAAAAAAATAATAGTGAATATACATACTACCATTTTAGTATGGAAAACAACGGAAGAAAATATTACAGACAAAGCCTTAATATTAATATAAAATCAAGCATAAGAGGATATTAAGCCATTTTTAGATGACAAAACAGAATAAAATGTTGCTCAAAAATTTGATTTTTTTTAACGAAGAATGGCTTATGCCCAGGTGCCCTGAGTCAATATTAAAATGAATAGTAATAATAATACAAAAATCCTTGCCTGAAAGGATTCCATCCACACTGCTCTTCGACTTGCTCGTATTGCATCATCACTGAGTTGTCCTCCTCTGCCTCATCCATCACTCCTTCTTCTTCACCCGTGAAGACGCCAGACGAAGAGGCGACGGAGAGATCCGAGAATATTGGTATGTACCTTAAAGAGATTAAAAAATCAGTTTAAATTCGCGGCTTTTTGTATGACAAAAGGGCAGGAGAGAATGTGTTTAGGGGACGCCGAACAAGCCAGGAAAACTCACGTAGAGTGGTTGAATGTTGTGCTTCATCAAGAGCGAAACATAAAACACCATTTGCGTTAAGCCACTTAGCTTAAAAACAAGAAGACGTTTTGTCGGTATAATTCCATCACAATTAAACATCTCTTTGATGGGGTTAAAACAGGAGCTAGTCAAACACTGCATATATAATATGTCCAGGTATAAATACTAATACGTAAAGATTACCATAACATAAATGACATAATTTCATTTGTTTAGATGACAAAAATAAAACAAGAAGAACAACAATGTTCGTACCCATTGAATGACGCGTCTTCAGTACATTCTGGCTCGTATTCACCGGGCGCGTCCAGTTCCAGCTTCTGTCGAAGTGGACTCTTGGTAGAAGCGGCGAGATCTAAGGTAGCCACTATGCTTTCCAAATGACGTAAACCGAGAATAAAAGAAAAAAATTTCAGCATGAAAAATAGGAATTAGTATGAACCTGCGAGACGAGTAATATATTTAAGTGTTATTATTGAAACAGTATAAATAAATAAATAAATAAATATATATATATATATATATATATATATGTATATATATATAATGAATCTAAAATGAACAACATCTTCTGATGTACTTGGAATAGATATTAATAATTTGAGCGTTATGCGAACCCAGCAGCCTTGCTGGAAGCTGAGCATCATGTCCCGACACGAAGCGACTCGGCTTCAAGTCATCGCCAACGTCGTTCTGGGACATTCCAGGCGGCGAAGAGGCTATCAGAGCAATCTAGCAACGTCAATTTCGTATCTCACACGATGTTAACGTGGATAAATGCCAATTACGCTGGAACAAAGCCTTTAAGCCATAGCAAACCACAAAGAGACTACAACTTATTTGAAAGGTCTGGTCTGACGAAAGTGCGGGCGCTTTCCGAGTTCACCAGAGCGCGCTTGTTTTGAAGCATTCACCAATCGTGATTGCGCATGTTCATCAAAATAATTAAATATAGAATAAATACACATATTCACATTACATGATATGAAGTGATAAATAATAATTTAAAATATTGAAGAGAATTCGAAATACGATCCAAATTTAGCCTATAGAAGAATTCAGCCTTAAACCTTGTGCGCCTGCTATGTACCTTTCAAGTGATCTTCACAAATTAGTCGGATTACCGTTCAAAAGAATTCCGTTTGAGACTTCTGCTTGCTTGAAGTTTCCGCGCCTTGTAGTTTGAATTTGCAGAATTCGCTAAACTTTTTCAACGTTTGAATAAAACGAGTTGTTGTTGTTTTTCCTTTTGATTCCTATATGCTTTTGGTTGCGAGTTGTTATTCTGTTTTCCTGACTGGTTTTTTTTTGTTAATTATTCGCGACATTGGTCCATATCTTTTATCAGAAAATGAATTATTTCTGTTATTGTTATCGCCATATTACCTATCTTTTCAGATCCAAGAAGCGCTTTTCTAGATGCTTTCTCCGCTTCTCTTTCTTCTCGCGACTTTCTTCTGACTTGGCTGCTTCTTCCATTGAAAATGCCCACGGAGAATCGCAGCTAGTAAAGACTTGCTGTAAGGGGGCCCCGTGGGCACTCTATGCACTCCCTTTCATCCACAGCTAGGCCGACTACTACACGCCAACCATTTTGCTCTGCCTTTTCTGTTCTCTATCTTTCTCTCTCTCGCCCTCTCTCTCTCTCTCTCTTTCTCTCTCTCTCTCTTTCTCTCTCTCTCTCTCTCTCTCTTATCTTGTTTCTTCTCTCTCACTCTTTCTCTGGCCCCTCTCTCTCCCTACTCCACTTCCACTCCCTGACCTGTTATCAGAGTGCCGTTGCCCTGCCGGGGCGGTGCCTGCTTCTTTCTTTCTTTCCGCTCTCCCCTTGCCATACATGCTCGCCCCTCTCCAACCACCCCTTATGAAGTCGTATGTTACCCGATTCCCTTACGCTGCTGTATCCGGCCAGCCCCTTACTCATATCTTAGGTGTCTCCTTGTTTGGGGGTGAAGCTGAGCGAGAGAGGAGAGAGCTAGAGAAAGAGAGGTAGAGAGAGAGAGAGCCCGTAGGCAATTGAGTGAGAGAGTACTGAATGAAGAGAGACCGATAGAGATATAAAGAGATTGGTGACCACCATCGTATAGGTAGAGGAAGGAGACCTAGCTTGTGCGGCAGTGTTATTGCAGGAAGCGAGGGAGGTAGAAGGAGAGAAAGAAAGCGAGAGAGAGATGGGAATCGAGAGAGAGAGAGAGAGCAAGAGAGAGAGAGAGAGAGAGAGAGAGAGAAAAGGGTCGTCTGCCTGCCTGCGTACCTTGTATACATATTTACCGATCACCCTCTGCCCTTCCACTCCCAAGAGAAGAATAAGAAGAGTCTCTCGCGCCCCCACCGAAAGCTAAGACCACGTAGATAGAGCCTACGACTGTCTCCGGACCCCCCCCCCCCCCCCCGATCCGGACCCCTCTCGTAATCCCTCCGTCTCTGTTCCCTTTCAGCTCTGCTTCCTCTCTCTCTCTCTCTCTCTCTCTCTCTCTTTTTCTCTCTCCTCTTTCTCTCTAGTTCTCTCCTCACTCTCTCTCTCTCTCTCTCTGCCTCTCTCTCTGTCTCTCCATTACCCACTGTCCCCTGACACCTGTTGTTTCCTTACCAATACCATTGTTCAAATTGCACGATCTCTTGACCATCGACTTCATATATTTTTGGTAATGATGAAGCATAACTATCGCTTTCGATACGTGTTAGCAGCCACTCACAATTGTGCGAGAGCCATGAAAGACCCCCTTCATTGTGTACCATTCATGGATGTGTGAATGAGCAATGAGGAAAAGCCTATGGTAGATATGGAATTGAGAATGTGAGGGAGAGAGAGAGAAAGATGAAGAGAAGAGAAGAATGATAGGATAGTACAACAAATATAATGTGTTTTCGTATTCCTCATACTAGTTCAGAATTTCAGCCTGATACAGTCACAGATATATACATCTTCTCGGTATACTGTATCTGCATAGAGAAAATAAGGAATAATCCCGTTGTTAATTGTGTCAAGTGTCGCGAAGAATGATTGTCTCTATTAGCTGCTGTCATCTGATATTCCTCTCTCTCTCTCTCTCTCTCTCTCTGTGTCACTCTCTCTGTCTCTCTCTTTATCTCTATCCTCTCTCTCTCTCTCTGTCGCTCTCTCTGTCTCTCTCTCTTTATCTCTATCCTCTCTCTCTCTCTCTCTCTCTCTCTCTCTCTCTATCTCTGAATGGCTTTGTCCAATGATATCCCCTGATGTATAATGTGTCTGTGCAATTCCTCCACTTCCCTGGTGCCTGCCTCCTCATGGATGAAGTGACATGTCATGGGTGTGTCTGTTTAGACTCCGGACGCAGTTTAGCCTCACTCTGGTGGCCATTGTTTTGGCTTCTGCATGTCCCCCCCCTCACCCCCTCCCTTTCTTTCACCTGGACAAGGACTGTTTCATCCCACCTTCTTCTTCACTCGCTTTGCTCACTTTTTCTGACCAGTATGTTTGCTCATCGGGCTAGCCGCTAACCGATCCCCCGTCACCCAATGAGCCATCTTTGTTTCTTTCTCTCTCTCTCTCTCTCTCTCTCTCTCTCTCTCTCTCTCCTCTTTCTCTGCCTCTCTCTCCTCTCTCTTTTTCTGTCTCTCTCTCCCCTCTCTCTTTCTCTGTCTCTCTTGGCCTTCCGTTCTCTTTACTTTCCTCTCCATCTTCTTCCTCTCTATCTACTTCTACTGTATACCTCCCTAGCTTCTTCGACATTTCTCTCGCTATCTACATGCCTCTGTCTTTTATATGTGAAAGTGAGTGAGAGAGAGAGAAAGAGAGATCCATTAGCTAGAGGAATATGCAATGAATTGCATCACCTTCACCTCCCCTCATATCCCAGGGCTACAGTGAGATGTTCTGCTTAGTAATTTAGAGTCTGTAGTTAATTTTGCGTTAATTTTTAAAATTGAGCAATATCTGTGCACAATTTCTACATTTTTATTTTTGTATTTCCGCTATTTTCCTATTTTTCCTATTCTATATCCAAAACTTTTATTGCATTAATAGTTGAAGATTCCTGTTAAAATTTATTATGGTATTTGATTAATTTATTTTTACATTTGCAATAATTAAATTATGCATAAAATATGTATCTTTTTATGCTAGTTGTTTAATATAATTTTCTTTTAGCTATATTTTAATTATTACTAAGTACATATATTTATATTTATTTATTTATTTATATATTTACGATAGCAATTTAAATATATATTATTTTTTCAAAGATGGCCGCCCCAGTGGGCGCTGCAGTCGCGGCGGCGCCCGAATCTCCAGTGGAGAAGCTAGAGAAGGAGCTGCTCAGGACGAGGCAGGCGGCCGCTCGATTCTACGGCGACTCCAACGGAGAGAACAGCAAGCGATTCGACGAGTCTCTCGTGGTGAGTGTTGGTTTTTTTGTTTCGTTTTGTTATTACTACTTATTTTATAGTATTTATCTTGTCTGTTATATAATTAACAAATTATTTATTGACATTCGTATTTGTAATTGAAAAATTTTTTTCTTGCCTTTTCCGGGATAAAAAATGAATGTTAAGTCAGCCATGTGGTTTTGAGCATCACAGCCGTTATTTAAGTGCTGCTCAACACTTTGTGCCAATTGGTGTGCGCTGGAAGCTTTAAATAAAAGAAAAGTGTTCTCATTGGCCATTTTTTTAATCATGCTGTCTCATGCTTCTCTCTTGTCTCTTTCATTCGCCACCCTATCTCTCTCTCTCTCTCTCTCTCTCTCTCTCTCTATCTCTCTCTCTTTCTCTCTCTCTCTCACTCACTCTCTCTCTCTATCGTTCAATTTCTCTTCTTTCTCTTGCTACACCACTGCCCCCTTACTGTCAATGTCTCATCTTAGTCTTTTGTGCCATCCCTCTATTTCTCTCCTCTCTCCTCTCTCTCTCTCTCTCTCTCTCTCTCTCTCTCTCTTCTCTCTCTCTCTCTCTCTCTCTCTCTCTCTCTCTCTCTCTCTCTCTCTCTCTCTCTCTCTCTCTCTCTCTCTCTCTCTCTCTCTCTCTCTCTCTCCCTCTCTCTCTCTTTCTCTCTCTCTCTCTCTCTCTCTCTCTCTCTCTCTCTGCAGGCTCTTATCCGTGTGTTGTCATTGGTGGACCCTGCAGCCCGTCTCTCGCTGGCTCAGCCTGCCCTGGTCGAGCTTCTCAACTATGCTCCCCTCTTACTCACCGCTTCAACAACCAATGCGTCAACGAGGAGCAAGCTGCTACGGCTTCTGTTTAATATTGGTACTGTAAGATAAAAATTGAAGAGAAAAAACAATAGAAAAATCTCTAGGAATTCACTACAGATTTTTTTTTAAATTTTGCCTCATTTATAAAAAAAATTTTATGGATGAATAAAAACGACGTGACGATTCCCTTTCTTTCTAAAAAATAATTTGAGCAAATTTTTACTGTTATTTAGCAAAGTTACAGTCAAGGAAATAAGCCAACCAAAAAGCCTCATAAAAGGGGCTTGCATATGTATTTACATAGTGTAGTTGTTCTATGTGAGACACCATGCCTACGGTATTATAACCTTTACGGTGGCAGTGCTGCTAAAAGGATCAAAACCGGGTGAGCCTGTACAATTGATTCTCCCTTGGTTGTTAAATTGACATACTTTGTAAGAAGTAAAAATAGAAGATCAAGAAGCACTCTTAGTATCTAATCTCCGATTGCAGCTCACTACAACATCCAGCTGCGCCGGCACTTCTCAGGCCAGCTTGAGCTCTGCGGCCCCGTCTTCGAGTGCCTCAAGTTATCTCTCAGAGAACAACTCGGACCGCAGAACATGATCGACATCCTCAGATTACTACAGGTATTTGTTTTTAATACTTATTGTAAACACAGTTTCCTAGTCGTATTTTTAAGTTCACGGGGACTACATTTCCTTGACTTTGAAAAGGATCTCATAATTTCCAATATAATTGCTCATAGTGAATATGTGAATTAATAAGTTGAATCTTAAAAAATAAACTAGTTTTAAGTTATAACCCTTTAAAGCAAATGAAAACTAGTTTTAAGTTATAACCCTTAAAGCAAATTAAGAATGTATCTTTAAAAAAATACAGTAATTTCTTTACAGGTCCTTACATACGAGCGCTGCCTCGCACTCGGACTGTGGACAAACGAGCTGATATCTTTCTTACTCAGTGAATTGTTAGTCATTTATGGTTTTTACCCTAAGATTTTTTTTCCTTTAAAATAGAAATTTATTCCTCTTATTTGCCGTAGCTGCCAAGAAAAGCGTAATAGCATCTAGACTACTTTTATATTTTGAAACAAAATATAAAAGTTTGTTCATATTTGTAGAAGTAGAGATGACGAGATGGAATGGATGCCATATTCCATCGCGATTCTCTGCAATCTGGCCAACCGGTCCAAGTCCGTTTGTGTGAGGATACGTAAGTCGGTTAGGATTCTTTATCTTTTTATTGACTTGTTTCTTTTAAATTGTTTTTTTAGATCTCACAATCAGATATTTTATTTGTTTAATTATTTAAAATAGTTGTTGGGAAGAAATTTGAGCCAGCAAACAGCACCTTTCCAGACTTCGTACAAGCAGTTCACGAAACGACTTGTCAAGTTGCTGCAGCACGATTCGCGAGTTGTCGTAGTATCCGCGCTTGTCCTGATTGGATATCTTGAAGAGAAGCTCAGAGATATGGTTTGTTCTTTCTTTTTGTTCTTGCAATTGTTTATGTCAAAACATTTTTGTTATAAAAAGAGCGGTTATTAAATAGATTAATTGTAAGAAAAAGTTGTGTAAAAGAGCAGTGCAGAATGCAAAGATATTCGTAACTAAAGTTTAAAAAGAAACAACAAGATTTTTCTAATTGATTAAAGTAATTGTAGGTCTACTGCCCGCAAAACATTCCGCAGACCTTCCAATGCGTCTTCAATGTTCTCATACTCGGTGACTGTCTTATGACGCGACACATTGCTGCCGATCTACTGAAGAGACTCGTGGTCTCCGATTCTCCTACGGTAATTACCGTATACAGAATATGTTAATTCTGAGATGTAATGATGAAAAAGACTACAAGAAATTGTAACTTTAATAAACATAATAATTGATTTGATTCTTAATGATCGCGGTACGCAAGAAAAAAAACTGTTTTATTAAAAAAAAGTTCAGGTCTCCTCAACACCGGTTGTAAGCAGCACCGGCAAGGATTTGATGAATCTCAAGTTCTTCCCAAAGTGCATTCAACAAACGGCAGGAGTAATCGTTCAGCAAGATCCGAGATTGGAGGAGACTGTCAAGGTTGGAAGGAAAAGTAATTGAATAATAAAATAAGTAACATATAAACTTGAGGTATGACTTGAGGAGTAACTTGAGATGTAATTTGAAGTATAACTTGAGATATAACTTGAGGTATACGATGTTCTGCTGGCCTTTTGTTCTGTTCCCACGATGCGAACTCCAACCTGCGCAGCCATCCTCGATACGCCGCCAACCGAAGCGAGGTTAGGTTTTATTGTTAGAAAAAAGATTACTACTAATTAGGTATCTTGAAAGCGACGCGAATTCCTATAATTGTGATTTTTTAAGACATTCCTTGTCTTAAAGGAGCCATCCTGGGACTAATTGACATTTTTATTATTGTTATCTATAGTCGGAATAACGAATGGAATTGTTGAAAGGTGGTCAGTGCTGAATTAGTGCCTGTCTCTGAACTTGGGCCGGGGGATTAAAAAGTGGAAAATTGCAAACCCGGGGGGGGGGGGGGGTTACAACCTGTCATGGGTCAGACCTATTTCAGCTCGAAATGTGTTAATTCTTCTCTCTCTCTCTCTCTTCAGATTGACGACTCCTCTAATGGCGGTGGCGAGGACAGCGCGACTTTCTCTGGAAGAAGCGATCGACCCCGCAGTACCACTCAAAGCCATCCGACTACTCAACTTTCTGTTAAAGGTTGGGGATTTTTAATTAATTCTCGACTTTTAAGAGTGAATCATCTCGCCGAGGTCATCCCGTAGGCCATTACAATATAATATATAGCAAAATTACCGGTAATTTAATATTAGTTGTATTGCTGACAGAGAAGAAAAATCTTTAAAATAGGAAGAAGAACAAGAAGTTTCAGGAGGCAGTCGAAGCGAATCGTCGCCTGGAAAGTGTCATTCCGAGTGACCGAATCCTCTCCATCATTGATGCATCTGTGAAGACTTCAGTGCAGACTGGGAGTGTCCAGGTTAGCTCTCTGTTTCTCTATTGACTTCTCTCTCTCTCTCTCTCTCTGTCTCAAGCTGCATCTTTATTCTACCCTTCTCATCATCACTTTCTCCGAATTCTTTCATTCTTTTTAACAACATTTTTATCTCTCGTTCTCATCCTCTCTCTATCTCTCCCTCGCTCTCTCTCTCTCTCCCTCTCTCTCTCTCTCTATCTCTCTTTTCCTCTAGCAACGTCTTCATCTCCCAGTCTGTTGCTCTCTCTCTCACACACTCTCTCTCCCCTCTACTTCTCTCCACTCTCCTCTCTCTCTCTCCTTTCTTTCTTAGAGAAAGCAAACTCCAAAGCAACTATAATCTTTCCAGGTGATTCCGCAGTGCCAACGGATTACAGAAGGACTTCGACTAGCAGAAGGTTGGCAGTCACACTTTCGGATTCTCGTTTAGGCATCCAAATTTGAGTCCATATTTATTATTTATTATTTTTCTAGCTATATGAGCTAATTCTTGTAGAATACCTTACATTTACAGACATTCTACTTGATGGGAATAAAATAATGTGTATTTTTCAAAATATTGTGAATGAAGCATGAGAACCATCGCATTCGTATAGAGCTTGAAAGGATCCAGAATTTAATGCGTCTTTTTTATCATGTCATTTTTTTTTCTTTTCCGTACCCGGTGGCTTACTTCGCGGCACAGGTTATATAGATAATTACTCGTTTCTTAAACCGATATATCCTCTTTTGCGAATATCTAGAATTAATTAAATGTTGTATGGCAATTAAGCTGATACAGGTTTTTTTTTAAATAACTGGTAATATAATATAATATAGTAATAATACTAATATAATGATATAATAATTTGGTAGTAATAGAGTAATAGAATTATTAATTGTTGTGGAGAGGAGAAGTGACAGAAATGGTATGCAACCATCAAATAAATGCAGCCTGGGTGTGGTGAGTTTCTCCGGGAATGCTCAAAATCAAGAGGGGGGGGTACATAAAATAGATGGTACCTTTCTAACCCTGTGAGCCACTCTGCAGTTGTCTTCTCTGACGACGGCCTCCGTGTCGGCCTGCTCGACCTCCTCAAAGCGCCCCTCTGCGCGCATCTCCTCGAGTCACAACTCCTGGCCAACCCGGCAGTCACACTCGTCGCCAAGCCTGCACCGCACCGGACTGATCCATTGCCGGAGTGGAGGTTAGAGCGGCTGCCTTTCTCTCTCTCTCTCTCTCTACGTCTCTATCTCTCTCTCTCTCTATCTCTCTCTATCTCTCTCTCATGTTCTCTCTCTTTCGTCGCTCTCTTTCGCTTTGAATACCTCTTCTCTCTCTCTCTATCCCTCTCCCTCTTCCTCTCCTTAAAAAAGAATGAAATGGCACAATTTGAGTGCCTACGGTATCGCCATCGTTCTACAGCTCCTTCGTGTTCTGGCCGTCTTTAAGGATCACTCAAAGCCTCACAAGGATCAATACTGGAAGAGTATAAAGGTTATTCTTACTTTTGTTTTCTAACTATCGATTCATTAGCCTCTCTTTCGCTCTCTCTCTCTCTCTCTCTCTCTCTCTCTCTCTCTCCCTGTGCCTTTCTTTCATTTTCAAGTATTGCATTGTGCCCAAGTTGTGTTACTTGCAGCCTGTCCCCAATTACAGTATCAGAGTTTTTTTTCATTTCGTTTTCGGACTATTTAGTTTTCGGACTGTTGCCTTCTTCATTACAAACTCTTGTCAGGACGAGCGGCTCGTGCCTCTTCTCGCCTTTGCCATCGCAAAAGGCAAGCCAGAAATGGTGCATGACGCGCTCGTTCTCTACACGCACTGCCAGCAGAGTCACGCCTTCCCGAGTCGATGGTACGGTATTGGGGTTACGGTATTGGATTTATGGTATTGTTGTTGCGGTATTCGGGTTACGCTATTAGGATTCGATTACTAATATAGAATAGAATTCTTTTGCCGAAGCATTTAAATTTTACCAATATAAGATATACAACACGACTGTTCATAGGCAAGATCAAATTGTTTTCTTTTTGCATTGCGCAACTTGAGCAGATAATACATTGGGAAGGCATCTGAATCTTGTTGCTTATAACGAGATGAATATGGCCATATCCTCCCTCCCCCGTCCCTTTCTTCCCACTTAATCATGTAGTAATAAATAATTATAGTTAAGATTTGTTTTTTCCTGTGTTATTTTATCTATTTATTATTAAACCTTTATTCAGGCTTGGCGACTTGATTGCGAGCTGCTCGGAGAGTGCGGCCACCGCTGCCGGACCAACTCGTCCACCATCGACAGACTGCTTCGCAACCCCGCGAGCAGCGAGTTCAGCAGGGCCAGGACCTCTCGCGAACGGCCGGAGCCGATCCTGTGATCGAGGGTCCGAGATGGATCGAGTCAGGAAGAGGTGAGAGGAGCATTGATTGTGAGGAGCTCAATTGATTACTGGCGGGGATAAGAGAAAAAAAAGAAATTAATTAGCTAAAATTAATTAGCGTAGAACTACACTCGAATGCGATGAGGTCTAATTGATTTCGGAAAAAAATTGGTTGAATTTTTTAAAAGTTGTTGAAGTATTAATTTAACATGCTCGAAAATTTATCATTTTGTGGGGTGTTACCGAAGCGTGACAATTTTTAAACATTTTGTTTTGTACGTTTTGGTAAGGTAAAGTAAATTATGCCATTATCTGGATGGAAATGATAAGCATAGATGCAGGCTGAGCTCGGAATCGGACGACATGATGAACACGAGTGGAGATTCGAGGGGGAATGGAGGTCCCGACACGAATGGAGGAGGGCGTACGGTAGGCATGGCGAGGCAGATTGACGAGCTCCTCGCACGCATGAAGGAGGGCATGGATGTTAGTCTTGATGACGGGGGGGGGGGGGAGATGACTAACATATATTGATTAATTTGTTATAGAGCCAAAATCTTGTTCACATTGTTTGGTTGTTAAAAGAGCTGAAAAACAATTTTATTTTTTAAACGATGATGAAAAAACGGCTCCTTTACAAAAGTATAGCTTTCTGTTGACGAAAATTTTTTTATTTAGCTAGAAATTATTTGTTTAGTGACATTTTGTCTCTTAAGAGTTCCACAGTAGAATGAATGATTCAATTTAGTAAAAATTCTACTCTTTCTTCTTTCAGCTGAAGAGTCTGAAGACTTCCGATTTGCTGGCTGCGTACGAGAATAAGATTGCAGTGCATGCGGCAAGCTTCTTTAATTTGACATTTGCCGATCGAATCAATGAGACCTCGGAAAAATAACAATTAATAACTATAGTTAAATCATTTTAACATCATATTCATTTATTATATTCAATCAATGGGGTGAAAAAGGCAGATTTTAGTAATGATTAATAAGAGAAATAAATGGAGAAATTTTTTCCCAGATTAGTATCAGGGCGTTATTTACCTCGTTAAGTTAAATCATTGCTTAGCTACCTAATGTTTTATTCATATGAATAAGAAATTCCTCTAGTTTTGTTTATGGATTTCCTTCTCTCCTCTCAGATCCGCGAGCGTGAGCTGGAGAGGCTGGTGGCAGCGAAGGAAGCTGCACTCGCGCAGAGTGAGAGGCTAAGGATTCAGTACGCGGCAGGAGGAGCAGGAGGGAGCAGCGATGCAGATGTCAGCGGGCCATTCGCTCTCTTTATCTCTCTCTCTCTCTCTCTCTCTCTCTCTCTCTCTCTCTCTCTCTCGCTCCCTTCTCTGTCTCTTTCTCGCTCTCTCTTTCTTTCATTTGTCTATTTAATACTTCCTCTCTTACATTCTCTTCTCTACAAGTTGCTATATCCTTTTAATTTGTTAACCTCCATTTCCTTTGTTATCTCTGGATTTCTTTGATCGTCATATAAATTTCTTCTTTTCCCAGTCAATATATCCCACCCTTTCCTCACCTCTCTTCTTTTTCTTTCTGTCTCTCTTTCTGTCACAGTCCCTCGGTGTCTTCTGATGATCCATTAGTTCCCCTTACATCTCTGTTCTGTCCCTCCTTGACTCGGACTCTCTTGCTCTCTCTCGCTCTCCATCTCTCTCTCTCCTTCTAACTCTTTCCCCATCTCTCCCTCTCTCTCCAGCTCGCTCGGATCCGCACTCTTGTGGCGGAGACGGAGACGCTGCGTGCAGATCGAGACGGCCTTGCGACTGAAGTGGCGAAAGAGCGAGAGAAGAGCAATGGACTGGAGAAGAAGTCAGTGCTGACCAATGCTATATTCATTTTAGTCATTTTCTAATTCTTAGACAAAAAAAAGCATTTTTCTAGGCATATTTAGGCTTACGCGACATAAAAAATTGTGTATTTGCCTTTAATTTTAAAGAATTATGTAAAAAAAATTATGTTTTTAACAATTAGTGTTAAACATTATTTTTTCCTATTGTACTTTTATGATCGTTTTTCTTAAACAAACGTTTTAATAGTCATTTCCGCTTTTTTCATTATTGTTTTTATAATCACTTCCACATTTAGAATTGCGGAAGTGCGTGCAGAATGCGTCATTCTGGCGCAGGATTGCGAATCGGAACGTGAGCTCACGGCCGCACTCAAGAGATCCATCGATGAATTCAAGGCAAAGATGGAGAAGTCAGTTTTTGAGAGAAGAAAAAAATCCACTCATTAGCCAGCATCGCTTTCTTCCTATTTAAGAAAAAAAAAAGACAAAAATTAAAGTGTTCAAATACTGATTAGTGTTCCTACTAGTTGAGAAGCACGGGTAAAGGTTTGTTTGAAGTATTAAAGAATCCAAGCAGTGTAATTCATATTCAGTGAATGTAAATTTTTATTATAATAGTTTTATTCAGAAATCATTTTTATACATACATTTAGGATGTCGAAAGCGGTTCTGCAACTACAAGAACAGAATGCGAATCTAATGGCAGAAATCGAGATGAAGAAGGACGAACTATACTGTGAGATTACTTACTATTTTTGGTTTACTTGTTTCATTTTTTTTTGTTCTTTTTTTTGTTGAAAATTCAATCGAAACACATTTTAAGAAAGTGATAGAAGTAGACGGTGTTACTTTTTTTCTGTTGTAATAATCAGGATTGTTTTTTATTATTCTTCAGCGCTGAATGAATCGTTGAAGCGTGCTCAAGATAATTCATCTGCGCTTTCTCTCGAATTGGACAAGAAGAAGCAAGAAATGCGAAGTTGGAATTATTTTACGACACTAATTTTGTTTATATAAATTTGTCGAAGTAGGTTTATTTATTTTTTTAAATAATACCTTAACTATGTGAATCTGTAATCAGCCAACATTTTTGTTGTTAAACTGAAATTAACGTTCTCAGAGTTGGACGACAACCTGCGAAGACTGCAGGAGCAGTCGACTGCGCAGGGAAACGATCAGCAGAAGAAGAAGGAGGAGATTCAAAGTTTGTCTTTTGGCTTTGTTGTTTTTTGCGCTTACTTGATAATTTTAAATTAGAATATTTTGATTGGGACTTTATTGTGTCGATTCAGATGAATATATTTATCACATTAGACCATTTGTAAATGACTTACAGAGTTAACGGAAAGCGTTCGCCGCACCGAAGAGCAAGCCTCTCTGCTTGCTACTGAAATTGAAGGTAGGCGATATTTATTGATTGTCAAGCATATTTTTGGATCATTTTTATAGAATTGTATTATATATTTATATATTTAAATTTTTTAATATATATTTACATTTTAAACAATTTTATATAGAAAAAAATCTAAAATATTTTATAATTATCTTTCATCTAGGTCTTAAAGAGGAGCGACGAACGAATGCGAAGGTAATCGATGAGCTGAAGAAGCAACGCGACCAATTCAAGGCGAAGGTTAGATCTTCTCTCTCTCTCTCTCTCTCTCTCTCTCTATCTTTCTCTCTCTTTCTCTTTGTCTCTCCCCTATTTCCTCTCTCTCTCTCTCTCTCTCTCTCTCTCTCTCTCTCTCTAACGCCTATCCTTTGTCCCTGTTTCTCTTCGCATTCCCATATCTTTATGTCTTGACTTTCACATTGAATATTTCTTTCATGAATTTATGTATTATGATATAGACATCCAGTTTCTGCTTCTTTGTTTAAACTTAATCATAAAATACTTTAAATATCATATATTGCAGCTTGAAGAAACGCGTACCAAAGCCGATCGAGATCTCTCCGAAATAGCGGAGAGGAAACGACGATTGAAGGAAGAGATGCTGAAGCTGGCCGGCGAAATTGACTGAGTCTGAGAAGTCGTGCACATTTCAAGGCGTCGTCACGGCTTTCTCCGCTCTTCCACGACAACTTCTACTCCTCTTGCTTGCTGTAAATGTGATCCAGTGGACTCTTAACTTCCCTCAAGCAGCGAACCTGCATCACCTGTTTTGTTTTTATTACTCGTCCCCCAAACCCGCTTGGAATAGGTTGCGGCGGCAGACAAATTTTTGTGGCATCTGCAGGTTTTTCTCCAACAATGCCAATCAATATTCTTTCATCTTGAGGATGCCATTTGATCTTTGATCTTTCTCTAAATGCTGTGATATCCGACGGAAATCTCGTGACTACGCATATTTTGGTGATGTAAATTTATTGTTTTTATCATTGTATGTGCAAGTACAATATGATCGCTAATAATTTCTTGCACGGGTAGTGCTGAATTCACACAAAATTTCACTAATCTTTAATGTTCACTTGAAAAGCTTTTTCGCTCATCTTTTAATTATTTTTGCTCTGCTGACTCGCACTCTCTCATTCATGATTCATGCTTTCATCTATTCTGAATTTTCGCTTTCTTTCGTATCCTACATTGTTTCTTATTTACCGTATAATGGTCACGTGTTTATACGCTCACTTTACATTAAGTTTACAGTAGTAAATGTCTTACCGCCTTTTCTTAATTTTGTTTTTCAAAAAGCAGAATAAGGAGCAGGCGATTAATTGAGAAAACGCCAGGAATATGGCTGTACAAGTTCAAGCAAGAAGGAAATACCATTGCGACCAGCGGTAACTTCGGATACCTATTACCATTGCAACAGTCGTGAGGATTAAATGGCGATAATGATGCGCATCTTAATGGGGAAGTAATAGTTTTAAATAACTGAAAATTTGAATGCTGAATTATACAACTAGCAAGAAATTGTGCGAATTAAGAATCATTACCAATAGTTTCGAATCTGGAGACAAATGCTGGCTGCTGAAGAAGAAAAATGATTGGGAGCAGTTCGGTGTAATAGAGAAGAGCTAGCGAGATGGAAAGAGAACAAGAGAGAGAGAGCGAGAGAGGACGGAAGAGAGGTTAACGAGATAGTATGGGAAGGAGAAAGGACGAGAGAGAGAGAGAAAGGGAGCGCGAGATAGTAGGAGAAGGAGAAAGGATGAGAGAGAGCAAGCGAGAGAGAGAGAAAGGGAGAGAGAAAACGGGAGATAGAGAGATAACGAGATAGTAGGAGAAGAAGAAAGAACGAGAGAGAGAGAGAGAGAGAGAGAGAGAGAGAAGAGGGTGAGAAGGAAAGGGAAGGAGAGGGATAAAGGTGTAAAAAGCAGTGGAGTCTAAAGCCCTTCTGACTTCTCGGCTAGTCGCCTCTCGCCATACACGCGAGTTCTGTTCCGGAATCTGTGCTGAATTCATACAAACTTCGTTCTCCGTGCTCACTGCCGCTACAAGTGTTTACCCAACCATGGTTAGCATTATTAATATTTATTTATATTTTTTTGATGTTTATTAAATACGTTTTCGCTAAATAAATTTAAAACGCCGTACTCCTTCAGCAACAGGAAGGCCGTCTCCATCCTCTCGCGTTCGCCAGCTGAAAACTCAGGCACTTATGGCATCGTGCAGCTCCGCCAGACCATTGAGCGTGCGGAGGAAGCGCTCCACGCAGAAGTATGTAGCTTCACGACTAAGAGCCCAGGCAGACCTGAGAAGACTCGATGAAGATGTTATGCTCTCCCAGGACCCGCCCGGCTAGAGGCGGGGCCCTGGGAGTGGGGGAGGGGAGCAGTGGTGAGACAACAACGGCAGAGGACGGCGGCTTCCCTCCCCTTCCTTCCCCTTCCCCTTCTCTCTCTCTCCTCATACGAATACAAGTGTGTACGATGTAAAGAATAAAGTAGTGTTGCTACTCGCATCTACAGCTACACCATAATTGGATACAGGAGCAAACACGCTCTGACAAAGAAAACGAACGCCTCAGACAGCGTCAGCACGCAGCAGTAAAGGAAGAGGACGAGGCAGTGTGGTCGGAGTGAGCTTGATGGTATTTGTCTGTTTTTCGTTAGATTACATTAGTCACTTTTGTATTATATATGGTGGAGGCCCACCATTCTCCGAACGGGGGGATGTCATGTCCCCCCCCCCCCCGGGAACGGCCCCTCGGGTTGGCCCCGCCCAAAGGGCGGGGCGACCCGAGGGGCAAGCAGAGTGGAAAATGTGAGCCGGCTTCATGTAAGACACCTTTCTCTTGTATATTTCTAACTGGTACACAATAGCTTCATATTGTTATCATTCGTAAATAATTTATTCAGATAAAGTCGAAGAACTAGAGGAGTATGTATGTATGTAGGTCGCAAAACAGAAAAAGCGGCTGGAGCAAGACGAGAAGTGAGAGAGATGTAGATACATAGAAGCGAGGGATAGAAAGGGCAGAGATTTTGCTAGTAATAGAATCATCTTATTTGTCATGGATACAGATATTTGTCGATATTGTAAACAATCATTAATTGTTTTAGAATAGATACATAGCTATGCGCGGCTATCGCTAGATCCACACATGGAATACGAAGAGAAGGCGTACTTCTGCAATTGATTCCCTCTCCCGCTCCTGCTCTAAATATGTATGTTAGTATTATTTGTACATACACTACAAAGTAAATGATAAAGTAATATCGTTATGCGCTGCTACTGCTTCATTCAGATTGGACATGAAGAGAACAATCTACATGCAACAAAGTCCTGAATTCAAAACAGCACATATACGCGAAACTGCGATCCGAGACCATTTCACATCAAACGAGAGCGCGCTCGTCGGTCCTTCCAGTTGTTGGTTCTGTCTCGAATTGCTCCGCTTGCTGCATGGTCTTCACCGAAGGCTCAACTGCACGACTGTCTTTCCTTATGGTTAGTTATTTCTGTTATTAAGATAGATTCAGAATCTTTCTTTTTATAACATACCTAAATCGACTCTTGGTTCTCTCTCTCTCTCTCTCTCTCTCTCTTTCTGTCATCGTTCTCTCGTTCTCTATCTCCTGCCGAATTCCCTGTTCATAGCCAACTCCTGTCGCATCTTTCATCCCCTTACAATTATGTAGCTCATAAACTTATACTCCTCATTTGTTGACAAGAAAATCAAAGGAATAAATGCACGTAAGTGTTTATTTATGTGCATAACTTCAAAGTAGAAACATGGTCGATTAGAAAAATATAAAGCATTAAGGAAAACGTCACTGAATTAGATATACATACATATGTATATACAATAAAATACTCTAAACGGTTACAAATATCATTTCAACTTCAATGTGAACTGACGATAACTCATCGGTAGCCTTCCACTGTCTCCTTCTCGAGCCCCGCACTAGAGACCACGCATGTGGGTGGAAAGCATAACCTTATTGGGAAGCATATTTAAAAACAAGTGAAATAAAATTGAGTTTTATTTAATTTTTGCCTTATGTTAAGAGCGATTGAATAGAGAGAGAAGCAAGGGAGTAGACAGACAGAGAGAGAGACACAGAGAGATAGAGAGATCGATGGAGCGAGAGATAGAAGGAGAGAGGGAGAGAAAGACAAGAATGAAGTCGTCCGGACCGACACGCTCATGGTCCGCTCAGATGAGCATTAAAATCTTGTCCAGTAGCGCCACCTTCATTTTGTCCGAGAATTCGTTGAATTCCGCTGTTCCATGCATCGCCTTGGCCTCGTTGAGATTCTTGATCGATGCGAGGAAGTGGAACTAAAGAAAAGAATCAGCTAATGATTAGCGATGCCCGCTTTCTTCCTCACCCTAAAACAGCTAGATACCCATTTAAATATGGTTTTTTGTTCTTTCTCTCATAGCATTCTAAATCAATAGAGAAAAATAGTTGCATAGTCATCGCATTTGGATATAGTAGATATGATAATATACTGTTTTGCAAATTAAAAAAAAGTACAAAAGACGACCTGAAGGTGCGAGAGGCCAAATCGGTCGGCATAGAGAAGTCGCTTCACGAGAGGCAGCTTGCAGGCCGAGCCACACAAGAACGCCTCGCACTCGCGCACCACGACTTCCGAATTGAAGCGATCGCCCAGCGAGAGAAGACAGTGGCATCTGAAAGAGCATCAAATGACAACTGAGTTTCCGCGTGAACAACTAGAAACAGTAATTGTAAGATTCAAATACAAGTATCATTTCCTGATTATAAAATATATATATATATATATACAGTCCCGCCCAACATTATGGGGTCGCGAATGCATTGAATATCTTTAATATATTCTTAAGATTCTCTTGCACTGTGGCTCGTAGAAGCAATTGTTCGGGTAATGTTTATATTTTCTTGCATCAGCATTTTTTTCTCTACCGAATGCATGTAGCAATTCTCAAAAAATATCAACTTTTTTTGTCATTAATTTAAATGTGATGTTGAGTACGTTTGGTGCCAAATTTTTAAGGTGCAAACGTGGGTAGTGCAGTTCACGGGTTTTTTTGGCAAGTAGCCGAGAATTTTGCCACGGAATTTCCAAAACTGCAAGACTGCAGCAAAAGTCTTGCTCCAGTTAGGGTTCGAACCTGTGACATTCAAAACAAAAAGCAAGCGAGTAAACCAATGCGCTACAAAACCCATGTTCCGACTCTAAAGCCCGACGTTGACATCAACCATCCTGATCCTTCTTTCTCTCTCTCCCTCTTCTACTCTCTCTCTCTCTCACTCTCTCTTTCTCTCCATCTCCCTCTCTACTCAATCTCTACCTCAATCCTTTTTTTCAGTGATTTGAACAATCCCACACTTTGAGCTCCCGACTGATTTTCATTCTGAATACTCTTTTCCCTGGCAAGGCAAAACGTTTACACCGGGAAGGGTTTGAACCTGCGACACTCAAAATGAAAAGCTTGGATAGAAAAAAACGTTTGTAGATGGCTGATCACTGTTTTGCCATCATCGGCGTCTGGCTTGAGACGTCGTCCGTGA
Source organism: Allodiplogaster sudhausi (assembly GCA_945643635.1). Taxonomy (NCBI): domain Eukaryota; kingdom Metazoa; phylum Nematoda; class Chromadorea; order Rhabditida; family Diplogasteridae; genus Allodiplogaster; species Allodiplogaster sudhausi. The sequence continues at coordinate 526,057 of CALZFC010000123.1, forward strand.
CCTGTGTGGCGCAGTAGGTTGCCCCCTAGCTTGTCATTTTGGGTGTCGCCGGTTCAAACCCTTCCCGGTGTAAACGTTTTGCCTTGCCAAGGAAAACAGTATTCAGAATGAAAATCAGTCGGGAGCTCAAAGTGTGGGATTGTTCAAATCACTGAAAAAAGGATTGAGGTAGAGATTGAGTAGAGAGAGAGATGGAGAAAGAGAGAGAGAGAGAGAGAGAGAAAGAGAGAGAGAGTAGGAGAGGGAGAGAGAGAAAGAAGGATCAGGATGGTTGATGTCAACGTCGGGCGTTAGGGTCGGAACATGGGTTTTGTAGCGCATTGGTTTACTCGTTTGCTTTTTGTTTTGAATGTCACAGGTTCGAACCCTAAGTGGAGCAAGACTTTTGCTGCAGTCTTGCAGTTTTGGAAATTCCGTGGCAAAATTCTCGGCTACTTGCCAAAAAAACCCGTGAACTGCACTACCCACGTTTGCACCTTAAAAATTTGGCACCAAACGTACTCAACATCACATTTAAATTAATGACAAAAAAAGTTGATATTTTTTGAGAATTGCTACATGCATTCGGTAGAGAAAAAAATGCTGATGCAAGAAAATATAAACATTACCCGAACAATTGCTTCTACGAGCCACAGTGCAAGAGAATCTTAAGAATATATTAAAGATATTCAATGCATTCGCGACCCCATAATGTTGGGCGGGACTGTATATATATATATATATATATATATTTTATAATCAGGAAATGATACTTGTATTTGAATCTTACAATTACTGTTTCTAGTTGTTCACGCGGAAACTCAGTTGTCATTTGATGCTCTTTCAGATGCCACTGTCTTCTCTCGCTGGGCGATCGCTTCAATTCGGAAGTCGTGGTGCGCGAGTGCGAGGCGTTCTTGTGTGGCTCGGCCTGTATATATATATATATATATATATATATATATATATATATATATATATATATATATATATATATATATATATATATTCCAGAGGGAGAGCGAGGAAGTGTGAGAGAGTAAGATTGAGAAAGAGGGTTGTAGAGAAAGTGAGAGATAAAGAGAGAGAGATGAGAAAGAAATAACTCTCACCTGTGACTGGTTTACGAGACGGGTAAATGACGTGCAGGAACTCAAGGAACTCGTCATAGTCGATGCCCTCAATCGGGATCTCTTTCTTGTCCTTCTCGATAAAGTTGGTGGAGAAGAACATTGCTCGGAAAGCGGGCGAAGAGACAGCGAGTAACTGTGAGGAGGGACTGGTTAAATTTTAATTTCTGCTCCCTTATCAACCGTTACTTACATATATTTTCAATTTAATTTATCTAAGAAATAAAAACCTACATAAAACATGCTGATGGAGCAATGAAGATAGGGTGACGCAAACAATAAGGATATGAATAAATAGCACAAATGATGGGAGGAAGAAAAGTGTAATAATAAGTAAATAAAATATTTTAGAAAAAAGGAAATAAATAAACGAGAGCCCTCACCTGCTTGGTCACGTAGAGAGGGTGTCGCCGGTTCAAACCCTTCCCGGTGTAAACGTTTTGCCTTGCCAAGGAAAACAGTATTCAGAATGAAAATCAGTCGGGAGCTCAAAGTGTTTTTTCAAAAAAGCTAAGATTCCTCAGCCGGACATCGGCGATGTCCGGCTGAGGAATCTTAAAGTCGCAGAGTGGCGACATCCTGGGAACCGTGGAAATATCTTATCATAACAGCGATCAAACAGAAATATTAACAAAATGATTTAAACTAAAGTAAAATATTTGTTAATCAAAAATGTTTATTTTTTTAAATTGAAGCAAATTAAATTCTGTGATAAAAAGAAGTAAGAAAGAAACATACTGTACGCCAACTACATTGTTGACTGTAACAGTCGGATCGATGACTAGGCCGCCTCTCCCGTGATTGAAGTGCGATTTCGCAAGATTGTCGTGGTCGTCCCACACTGGGTTGAGCGCACCGCCTTCTCGAGTCGGGAATATTTGCTTAATCTGAGCAAAATGCTGCTCTTAATCTCCTTTCCTTTCTTTCCTCAGTGTTAAAAAGGTACCAGGTACCGCCAATTTTATGGGCCTTTCTGGAGTCCATGCCCCCTCCCCACGCTATTGTTCCTAGCAGTCGACAATAACATTCATTCCGTGTTCTCTAGTTCCCGTTCAATCACGCTGTTAACCTCACCATGACGTTGACCAGCTGCCTTCCACTCTTCATCTCCCGAAGCGTGAAATTGATGTCAGCCTCGCAGCTCCAGTCCGTTCTCTCCGAGATGCAGTGGATGTAGGCCCGAAAGGGGTAGAATCGTGCAGTCTCGATGTACCTAAACATTTGTTTATTAGATGATGATAATATGGAATAAATTCAGAGACTTGCTTTCCTATCTTCACTCTTTGATAAAACTGGAAAACGAAAACAGAGAAAAAGACTAGAATAACCGGCAAATATAGTCACGGCCAAGGGAAATTTGTTTCGCTAATTGCAAGAAAACATCTATGTTTATGAACGACAATGCCATACATTTGAGAACTTTCAAGATAACTTTCATTATCTCATCTATGTACAATTCGTGTTTCTAAAAAAATGGTAATCATACCAAGTCAGGCCGGCGATCGAGTAAACTTCTGACTTTGCCAGCCACAGATCGTCCAGATTTGCGAAATTAAGTCGAATGGTCCCAAGGGCAACAGCTCCTGCTGAAAACTGGGTTCTCCAATTGAATTCCCGAATGAATTCTTACAACAATAAATGAAGCTAGCAAAACAAAGAATAAAGATCACGGAACAATTATTCCTTTAGTAGACACAAACAGAGTAACATTTCTAGAGATTTAGACATTACTATAACTGACTAGTTATGGAATAAAAAAAACGACTGAGTGAGGAAAATATCCACGGAACTAGAAAATACGCTGAAAGTGTGAAGAAGAAGAAAGCAAACAGATCGCTTGCCTTGCATGGCGCGGCTGCGACTGTTGGAGGTCTTGTCAAAGTAACCTGCAAAGTAAGATTGATTTAATGAATGGCAATGACATAGTATACATAAAAATGGCACAAAATTACTTAAACCTGGAGGTAGCACTATAATTTTCGTCTAGAGTTGTAATATTTCTGAGATTTGGCATTTTTCTCCAGACGGAATATACGAAACTCACCAGCAACAACTAATTTTGGTTCGTTTCTGTATTTTCTTAAACAACTTCTAAACAAGGATTCTAAGTGAAATTCTAAATCTTGATTCTTTCACATTTGATTTCTACTCTGCGTTATGATTCAGTTTCTATATACTTAGAACATACATATGTACATGGGCTGAACGTGGCAGTGTGTTCTGCAGCGAGCATATCAAAGTTTTTCTTCATGGAAATTATCATACTTCATTGCCTTCTTTCTCTCTCTCTCCCTCTCTCTTTCTCTCTCACTCTTTCTCTCTATCACTCTCTCTCTCATCTCTCTCTCTCGTTCTTACTCTCTCGTTCTCACTCTCTCTTTCTCTTTCTCACTCCCTCTCTCGTTAGCTTTCTCTCCTCTCTTTCTCTCTCTCTCTCGTTCTTTATCTCAATAATTCATGACTGGAATGTACAGTCCCGCTCAACATTGTTGGGTCCGGTATTAATAGTATTAATAGTATTAATATAAATAATACAAACTGGAATAGCGCGATGAATACGCATTTTCGTGCCATTTCGTGTACGAGTTTACCTATTTCGATCATGGAGATTACGACTGTGAAGACCGTTTTCAAAAATATGCTGAAATGGCTGAGATCTCATAATATTGCATTTAATTTGGTTGTGTTTGGGTTCCAAACGGGCTGGCTTCAACTCCTGGACTACAAAGTGCAAAATAAAGTGAAATTTTCAGAGCACTTCTTACCTTTTTTGAGTTTCTTGTTTTATTTCTTTTGAGTTTCTCATTTTGTTTATGTATAAACGACGAAAAAAAAGCAAAAAATTTTTTCGTGCTTGCAAAAATCTATTCACAAAAGGGTATCGAACCGAGACCTCGAGATTGCCAGTTAAAGAATTACCAATACTCTACAGACGGTACAAACAGACCTGATGATACCTTTCTTTGGACAGCGTCGATTGCCTCACAAAGGAAACGGTGATTCCGAACACTCTGTTTCCTACTTTAGTGGGAGACACAGAGAGAGAGAGAGAGAGAGAGAGAGAGAGAGAAAGAGAGAGAGGGAGAGAGAGATGGAGGGAATGCAAGAGAACGAGAAAGAAGGAGAGAGGGAGAAAGTGAAAGAGAGACCGGTAGAGCGAGAATTGGTCTAACGACATACCGTAGCTTCAGCCTTGAAACGGTGACGCAGCGTAGATGTAGACGACGCTGCACCTTCTTTCGCCTCCCTCTCTCTCTTTCTCTCTCTCTCTCTCTCTCTGTGTCTCCCACTAAAGTAGGAAACAGAGTGTTCGGAATCGACGTTTCCTTTGTGAGCAATCGACGCCATCCAAAGAAAGGTATCATCAGGTCTGTTTGTACCGTCTGTAGAGTATTGGTAAGTCTTTGACCGGTAATCTCGAGGTCTCGGTTCGATACCCTTTTGAGAACAGATTTTTGCAAGCACGAAAAAATTTTTTGCTTTTTTTTCGTCGTTTATACGTAAACAAAATGAGAAACTCAAAAGAAATAAAACAAGAAACTCAAAAAAGGTAAGAAGTGCTCTGAAAATTTCACTTTATTTTGCACTTTGTAGTCCAGGAGTTGAAGCCAGCCCGTTTGGAACCCAAACACAACCAAATTAAATGCAATATTATGAGATCTCAGCCATTTCAGCATATTTTTGAAAACGGTCTTCACAGTCGTAATCTCCATGATCGAAATAGGTAAACTCGTACACGAAATGGCACGAAAATGCGTATTCATCGCGCTATTCCAGTTTGTATTATTTATATTAATACTATTAATACTATTAATACCGGACCCAACAATGTTGAGCGGGACTGTAGGGCAGAAGTCGTCACAAATTCGACACAGATCCGTGCAAATTTTTTAGAAAGGCGAAAGAACACGCCTTCGGGAAAAAGTCGTTTGATCGATTAGAGGATCGTGCTAGATTATGCAAAACATGCTTTTCTCTTAATTCTATCGCTCAACTGTAATTTTCTTTGTAAGCATCATGACACTTCTTCAAATATATGTATGTAAGTACATAGCTGCTTATTTTCCGAAAGAGCCTGAAGTAATTGAAAGCTTTGCACTCCAATTACCTTTCCCTCTTAAATGCGCCAAATAAGTCCACTTTTCAAGTAAGTGGGCTGAGACTGTTGGCACTGATTAAAGATTCAAACAATTCCTGGATGAACATCTCCGGCTCTGGTTTCTAAGCAACTCACAATCAGGGCTGTCATTGCATATGACGATCGTTTTGGAAAAGCCCATGTGGAAACTGCAAAAACTGCAGACGCTTCCTAGAGTGTTTTCAGAACCTATGATAACTTCGTGAGGGCGCAGAAAAGACTGTAAGTCACATGGAAAGTGGAACCATTTTCTATTCTACATACATATGACGCGATTTGCGAGAGTTTCAAAATGGCAAAAAAAAAAGATGCGCTGAAGTTTCCTAGTCAATTATCTTTGAGCGGCAGTGCAAATCAGCATTTCCGCGGCTTAGAAGACCTATTTCAGAACCATTTTCGTATGCCGAAACATACACCACATGAAAGAACGTGAAATTTTCTTCAAGCTGAACCTCTTACAATAAAATTTCGAATCTACGATATTTTGTTATAAATCAAAAGATTAGGTCATATACTTATAACAATTCTTCAAGGAAGAAATAATTGGAATATTCTAATTCGAATGAACTAAAAATATGGATTATTGGACACAATGAAAATGGCACTACCGGCCCAACATTTTAGATAATAACAAAAGATTGTGGACTTGGAAGATAATTGAAAGGGGTTTAGCTTGTAGCAAATTTCACGCTCTTTCTTATGGTGTATGTTTTAATCTGCGAAAATGATTATGAAGTACTGTTTGGCACTGCCGCTCAGGGATAATTGACTAGGAAACTTCAGCGCATCCTAAGTTTCCTAAACCCAATAGTCCATTCGAAAGCTCTTTTCAAGCTCTATACAGCTGTATAGGTTTCGTTGGTAGAATATGAGAAACACACCCTCTGAGCTCCCTCAAACGTTAAATTTCTTAAAAATTTGAGAATTAAACATTTTCAAATGTTTCTTATTTCGTAGTTTAGATCAATATCTTGGCTATAAAATTGCATATTTTCATTTCAATATCTCAAAAACGTGCGGCGCAGTGACCTCAGACGTGCATCCAACGTGGCTCCCAGCGCGGCGAGCCTAATAATTCAAGCCCTCATAGCGGACGAATGAGAATTTTCTGATGACTAGACCACTTCCAATCGATTCCTCATACCAGAAAATACCAATAAAGAACTTTTGAACAAAATCCAAGGCGTTCGATTTTGGCCGGGTCCGTGGGCAGTTTGATGCGATTTGATTCTCTCGCAAATCATATGTACATATCATTCAATGCTACAATCCTGCAGACAAGTATTGCAATTAACCGCTAAAAATTAGATATGTATGAATTGGCATCGTGTTAGGCTCAAATTGAAGGCATTCTTGGATGGGCTTGCCCGAACCGGGCAACTAGAGGCCAAATATTTGAATGCTGCCTTCATTTCTTATCTCTTTCTCTCCCTCACTCACTCTCTCTCTCTCTCTCTACATCTTGCTCTTTCTTAATATACGTTGATACTCAGATCTCTAATTCTGTCATTTCATTAATAATAAATATGTAAACGAATTTATCAAGTAAATGAGACGAAGTAGCCGTATATATTCGACAAATCTGTAGCGCCTTTCTAGCGACGCTAAGAGAAGAATTCAAACGTATATTACGACAAAAATAACAATGTTTTCTATTATTCTCTCCTCGTTCTTTAACTGATTGAGCAACTGTTGTTCTATTTCAGTTGTCCTTGATGTATAGACATAAAGATATATAGATATGTGTGGTATGCAAATATTGCCACACTTCACTCACATCATCAGGCTCTTGTGGCACCGTTTGATTGCGTTGGAAAAAGGCGTCGGATGCCATGATAAACATAGAGAACGAAGATGAGAAAGGATGTGCCGATCTTGACAAGAGTGATTGCAGAAAGACCCAGCCATATGCCGAAGAGTCCAGAAAGGAAATCCGTGATCTAGCAGCATAATTATTAAAATATTTATGCTGAGTATGTGAAGAAAGACTAACCATGTATGTACATACATATGTACATACATACATATGTATAAATGTAGCTGCGTAAACAGTTGTAGCGGCAATCGAAGTTTGTATTAATTCAGAAGTCCAGAATAAAACTCGCGTGCATGGCGACAGGGATAGCGTTCAAATATTTAGCTAAATTTCATAAAACAAATTAGAAACGAATGCACTTCAATCACGATCATCAGTCTCGCTTTAATACGTAAAACTAGTTAACTTTTCAAATAAGTGGAATGACACTGTTGGCACTGAATAAATATTCAAAGAATTACTGGAAGAACATCTCCGGTTGCGGTTTCTAAGTAAGCAACTAAGTGTGTGTCTTTGCATGTGCGCACCATTTTCGAAAAATGCACGTGGACCTGCCAAAACTGCAAAAACGCTTCCTAGGGCATTTTCAGAATCCATGGCAACTTCGTATGGGCGCAAAAAATCATGAAATATTAAGATCGATACAAAATACTGAAAGTCACATGGAAAGTGGGAACATTCACGACACGAAGATTTTGGAATTTTTAATTTACTAAAAATTCTTCAATGCAGCCCTTTTTTGGACTTACTGCTTATTCAGTTGGTTATCATAGATTTACGTTAACGCAAAACAAAATCGTGGAGACAATAAAAATTGAAAAAAAATCAATGTGCTATTAGCAGGGGAAAGTAATGGGTTTTCATTCATGTTAAACACATTAGGCATTCTTCCTTCGAACTCCTTTTCTCCCCTCACGTCCGTTTCGTATTTCGAAAATGCACAAAGTACCAGCTATTAAAAAAATTGAACATGAAATATGCAAAATATAATCGATGATGAAGTTGAAAGAAAACACCAAAGAAAATGAGAAATAGAGGAAGTCTGATTCAAGAAGTGTAAATTTTGGACAAAAAGGGGTGAAAAGTGTAATATTCCATGTTTTCCGTGTGCGTTAAATACATTAACCTTCACTCAAATTCCGTATAAAAGAAAAAAAAATCGGAAGGAAATCATTCCATCATCGCTTTCCGCTCGTGTGAGCTCGATCTCCTTCTCCACCACGCTCTCTCCTCTATCCCCCTCCCCCACTTTCCTCTTCTCCTCTCCCACTCCCATGCTTCTCAAGACTGCGCTCCTCTTCCTCTTCTTCTGCTTCTGCCTGCCTCTCTGTTCGGTTAGTAGACACTTTAAAAAGCTTCTTGATATTTAAATAATCAAGTAAACACTTATAAAATTGGGAACTTCGCGCCAAAATTTCTTGGTTATTGATTTGGCGATTATTTCTCCTTCTTCAGGCCTACATAACATGCGGTAAAGTGTCGGGCGGATCTACTCCGGATCGACAGGATTGCGCTGACGGATGTTTCTTTGCTGCCGACTTCAACTCAACACAAGAGTTGCCGATTTTCTCGGTCCGTAAGTTTGGCTGCCTCGAGGATGTCGCCGTTGAGCTGCCACTAAACTGCGGGCTCGACCCGGACAACGGAAGCCGCGTCCTTTGTCCTTGCCGTACTGATTTCTGCGTCCACGACACTATGAAATTCAATTCTGGGAACAACAAGTTTAAGAAACTCGGGAGATACAAGGTTTTTATAATTTAACATTTTTTTTCATTTTAAATTATGATCCACTCTTACCTTGATTAATCTGGCAAAATATCACTATATATCTTGCAAATGCTCGATTAATGAAGAATCTTTTAAAGGAGCTGACGGTTATTGCTACGGTCCGAACAACCGCGCCGAACACTCAAACCACGCCAAGACCAGGCACTCAAACCACGCCAAGACCAGGTACTCAAACCACGCCTTCCTGCTCATCGTCGAGAGAGTCAACGACTACGTCTCCGCACCAGACAACGTCTACGTCCATTCCTGTCCAGCCGCAGCTTCTTATGGTTAGCATCTAACTATACTCATTATCTCAATAAAATCCCTAATTTTCACTTCCCGATTACTTAAAAGTATCGTTTTCGGTACTGCTGATCAGTGCGATCGTGGTCGTCTCGATTCTCGCTGTCGCCTTCGCTGTTGCCCTGGGTACGGTAACTGTTAAGATTCCCGCCGAAATGAATTCAAATGAATTCCTTGTGTACCTTCAGTGCTGCTTTACGTGAAATATCGCCGCCTGAAGTTTCGCCTGGCCGCCCTCTCTTCCCAAGCTCCGCTAAAGCATGCAAATCCTTCCAAGCAAGGCAATAGACTAGCAGCTACAATGTGCAATTATTTTTATTATCTCAAATATTATTCGAAGGCAGAGAATTTTGTTTCATTTTTTCTTATTAATAAGGTATGAAAGGAGAATAAATTGCTCACAGGGCCGCGCACAAATTGCAACAACAACAAGAACAACAACACCGAAGCTACGGAGATAACGGGAACGACATTTAGCCTCGTAACGCACTTTCTACTTTTCGATTATTTATTACATATTTATTACCCACTTGTCATTTTGAGTCTGGTACTACTTTTTTAGGGCAGTGCAATGACGAACACACTGTCTGATGCGTCTCTCAAGATTGCTGAAGAGGACCAGAAGGTAGGCTTGAGAAAATCGCGAAAATTGGAAGGAAAACTTACGAAATCTTAAATATAAAGTAGATTTTTCCGGTCTAATGGAACCTGTCAAAATAAAAAGTTTACTTTTTTCAGAGCTTGCCGCTCTCCCATAAGAAGCCACTGGAGAAGAGCGTGCAGAAGAAAGGCAATGAGAAGAAGACGAAAGAGGAGCAGTCGAAGCAGCTCAACGACTTCACCGCATACGGCAAGAGAGAGGAAAGCAAGCCGACAATGCCACACCTTTATTCTTAAAAAGGTTCGGTCAGCAGACCCTGATCTGAAGTGCCCAACTTTTTATGTGCTAGTTTTTGGGCTCTCGGAGTTTTGTTGACCGCTACGAGAAGGATACCAATTTCGCTCAAAAGCGCCCAGCGCTCTCGGAAAAAAAACCCGACATTTTTCAAAAAAGTTATAGTTAATGAATAAAAATTTAAAGTCTGTTTAAATATAAGACAATGTTGTGAACGTAGATGATGTTATAATTTGTTTCAGTGACGAGAGAAATCGCAGTCGTTATAGGATAGATCTATTTCTCGTGTTCTTCATCTGCCGCTTCTCTTCCTTCCTATTACCTTGTCTCCTCATCTCCCTTTCTCGCACATCCCCAGTGATTAGGGATTAAACAGAGCAACTGAAATGATAAAGAATAAACAAATGTCTTCTAAATGGCGTCAGTTGCTCGCTGCGCTCGCATGTATGTATGTACGCCAATTCTTTGTTGAAATCGTCGTTTTATTTATGGCATAAAATAAGGGCGACAAAATTACATGCATCTTGGATGGGAATTTGAAATATCTGTTGGATTTGAAGTAGAAGAGATGATGAATGATGGGAAACATTGATGAAAAATGATGCGATGCGGCGAAAAAAATCGCCTCAGATGGAAAGCGAAAAAAATCGCCTCACAGATGCGGCGAAAAAAATCGCATGTATCACCACTGTAAGATTAATTCCATGTGAATAAGCAGTGTTATTTCTTCTGAAAAACTGGTTCAGAATGGCTGGCTATACACTCCACGGCTCTTTATCCCCTTCCTTCTCTCCTCACTCTCTTTCTCTCGTTTTCTCTCTCCAATTCTCTCTCTATCTACCGTTCACTCCGCTCTCTCTATCTCTCTATCTCTCTCTCTCTCTCTCTCGTCAGAGATGTGTAATAATAGCACTATTGTTCACTTTTTGTTTAGTTTTTGAAGAAAATGTAAAAAGAAGAAAGGATGGCAGTCAATCGAAAACTGGGGAAGGGGTTGGGTGGAAAGCGACAAGACACGTTTCCATCGGAACTGAGCTTTCTTTGAGTCTCTTGTTTTCACCGCTTTATAGGGGTCAGAACAAATCTTTTCTTCGCATTGTAAGCGCGCAAGTCGTAGCTCGCTCGCAAGGAAACTATATGTATGATACGATCCTTCCTTACATATTGAGAATAGGTGTCATGTTTTGAGGGTTAAACTACGTCTCAATGATTAGAGCTCAGCACCAAACAAAAATTTGCAACTCGTGTAACTCCGTTCCAACTCATGTTTGGAATGAAGTAGTAGTTGTGCTGTACGTACATATGTATTATGTGGAATTTCTCTACGTTTCTATAAAAAAAAAAGAATCGTTGAGAAATGTCTGCAATGAGATGATTGGAACATATCAGCCATTTTTTGGGGGGAGTCACAGTAGTACTTAAAATTCTGAACCTTTTTTTTGGTTTTGTTCGAGAATTCTTAGTACGACTTGTGAGTTTTCAACTTATATTCGACTCGGGTCGGAAGCTCAAGAGAAAATAATAGGTTGCGATTATTTTTAACGATTGAATACTTTATTTATTCACTTTCTTTCTCATTCCTCAAAATTTAATTATGTCGACATTTTACAGTGACGCGCCTGTTGAAAAAAAATTGCAGGACAAAATGCAATGTACAACAATAATAATGATTATAATAAGAATAATCATAATAATAATAATAATAATATGTAATAGAAAGGGGTCTATTATTGTCTATAAGTAGCAATAATATGAGACTGGAGAACAGGCGACTGCGCCCTGGATATTGAAAGCAAATTGTTTTTCCACGTCAGCAGCAAGAGGCAGCATCGGTCGGTGACCACGGCAACCCGGGCAGAAAATCAAATGTGCAACTGCACTAAAAAGAAGCTGAGATTGTGACGAGCACTCAACTTGAATTCTTGTCCACTTTCAAACAAAGAACTGTTTATAATTCTTGCTAGCCTAGTTGAAATATTCTCCCCTTATTTGAAAGTTTAAGAAACATAGCCTCACAAGTAAGCCTGAACAGCATTTTCCCTTAATTAAACGAAAATATGTTAGATCGCATCGTGTTGCCTTGCAATGTTCCAAAATCTGAGAATCCGCTTTCGCTACGCTTTCCGGCTTCTTCCACTCCTCGCTCACTTTATTCAAATAATTTTACTAGTTGGCTAAAAAGAAGAAGACCGTTGTGATGTTCCATATGAAGAAAGAGAAATGACTTAATCAACCTAAAAGAAGTCTCAAGACTGAGCACGCTCCGTTTTCGATGTCCCTCGTCTCTCATCGAAAGACATGCATCATTCTTCTGTATGCCCTTTCGGCCTTACCGAATCTCGTACACGCTAAATAATCACGATTATTCCGCCATCCCGGTTAGAATACTTTCCTGATCGCTATTCCCCCCATAAGCGCTGCTGTCGAAGCACAAAAGGATTTTCTCTTACCGCCGTTGTAAAGTGTCGCTTTTAGAGGGGTAATATAGAGATGATAACTTGTCTGCATCTCGAACAGGAGTGTCTCAGGATTACCCCTCAAAGAGCGACACTTAATACTGGAGCAGGAGAAAATCCTTTTGGGTTTCGACGGCAGTGCTACGGGTAAAAAAAACACTTCAGCTATTTGTGGAGTCCTTACTAACCATAAGATTCCTAGATTCTTCATCGCCACATTTCCATTTTCCTTCACCCATATGTACCTCTTTCGCTCCCACTGCGAATAATATACATACATTCATACACACATTTGATGTATTGATCATGTTTTCCACGCAGCAAAAACAATTTAATGAAGCAAAAATAGTGTAGGGAACATATTTTTATTCCTTCATTACTATACGAAACACGTAGTACATATGCTCTAGGTTTCGGGTTTACCGCTTACGCACCGAAATCACAACGCGATTTCGGGCTTATCTACCACGAACCGAAACCAGAGTAGAAAACAAACTAAGTTAAAGAAATAAAAGATCTATTCGAATAGAGGACCGAAAAAGAGCCAGGGAAGACAACTATTGAGTGCGAGAAGTCTTGGACACGCTCGCGACCTAATGGGATCCTCGCAAGCGGACCAGGCCCCATTTCGTCGATTCCCGCCCTTTCGCTCGTTACAGCCTGGAACACCACAATTACTAAGATTAGGATGAGAGGTAAAGCTATAAAATTTGCCTCTGGACCGGGGAGGGGGTGGGGAGTCTGTGTAACCTCAGGATCCAAAAAGATGTTCCACAGATCTTGTTCTTCGATGAAGAGGAATTGCTCGCAGGGTCATATTCTTTCTGTTCAAGGCGTCCCTTCCTTCCGTTGAGCGCTTGCTAGCACTCTGTCTCTCTCTCCCTTTCTCTCTTTCACTCTTTCTAGGTAAGATTTTCAGCGGTTGGGAGAGAGTGGAGTGCGAGAGAGAGAGTGGAGTGCGAGAGAGAGAGAGAGTGGAATGCGAGAGAGAGAGAGAGATACTGGAGCGAGAGAGAGAGAGTGGAGTGCGAGAGAGAGAGAGAGTGGAGTGAAAGAGAGAGAGTGGAGTGGAGTGCAAGAGTGAGAGAGAGAGTGTGAATGATAGAGTGAGTCAGATAGCGAGATCACAGCTAATACCATCTCCGAGAACTCGTTCACAGTAACTGGAAAATACATTCATTTTCCCCCAAAGAAATTCCCTGATTGCACGAGAGGTAAAAGATGACTGTAGATGTCGCTGTTCTTGGCTGGCAGGACGACAATTATGAGATCGCAGAAGGTGCCGATCTGCGTGTACTCGTTGACGACGTCACCGAATAGAGTGATGACGTCATCCTTGGTTCGGCCATAATTGACGAGGTCGGGCCATTGAGGAAACTCCATGTCCGTCGCCGACGCCTCAATTTTGATTGAGTCACTGATTCCTCATCGATCCTTCATGTGTCCTTTACCTTGTTAAAGAGTCCACCACAGAATGCCTGGAGAGCCATCTGCTCTCGCTGGCCGACCAGAGCAATGAGTGAGTATGCACGGCACAGGAAGAGCGACTGGTTGTCGATGACAACCTCGATGGGATAGTAGCTGCGACTGGTTGGACCGACGAGGACACACGGAAGATTCGGGAATTCGAGCTTCTGAAGAGATTAGACTTGTCAGCCGAATACTACTATCAATCTTAACGCACGTTTTATACGGACGGTCGTTGTTCACCATTTTTTTTCATGTAGACTTGAACTTTAGTTGGAAGAATGAGAGGGAAGATAAAGGGGAGAAAATTGCGGAACGGGAGAGCGAGAGTCGAGCGAAGATACCTTTGGAGGGATCCGAAGAGCCGACCAACTGAAGTCGGAGCAGATGAACGGAGTGAGAGCAGAAATGGCGAAGAGTCGACTTCACAAATTGCATATGTGTTTAAAGTGTTCTTTTATATTCGAAGACATTGGAGTGATGAAATAGAAATGTAATGTAATTTGCATACATATTTCATATATATACATATGTATTTTAAAATTAGTTGCATTTTTAAGAATTTCCTTTACTATTTAATACTCAACCATAATTTAGTTCATGCACGCACGTAATTAGATTGAAATGCAATCATGATGCAAATCTTCGGCCAATATATTCCAAATAAAAGAGCTCCCAAATCAGTTATTTCCATCATTCCTTGCTCCATTCCCTGCTGGTAGGTCGACTCCTCTCAGCCTCTCCAATGGACAAGTCCGCCTACTTCGCCGCCCCCCCTGCCTCTGGCGCTGGAAAATACGGAACCGGCGGCAAGAACTACGTCTCCGAGGGATACGCCTGGGACGCCGCCCTCGCAGCCTGCTCCGGCCTACGGGCAGCAGCAGTGCTACGGGCAGAATCAGAGTTCGTTTCTTATTCCCCCCCAGCCCATTATCTCAAAATGCTCTGCCAAATCCCATGTCGTCGCTCTTAAAGGAAGTATCCGACGAATAATTCTACAGTAGAGCTAGAGAACCACTTTGAATGCGCGCGCTCAGAAAGTTGCCTGTCGCTCGGTCGAGAGAGCATGTGAAATATGAGGGCGGCTATGATCTACCGTAGCTAATTCTCTACCCGCCAGTTTTCACGTTACTATTGCTCAGAATTTAAGGAACGAAAATCGTTCAAACTTTCTGAATATATGTTTCACGCCAAGATTAACTTGTCCACATAGAACAAAACAAAGGTTAATTATTCCCCGGATACCTCCTTTAAGTTTTTGCCCAACAGGCCATTATTTTCTTTTGCTGTTATGGCCTGCTGACTTCTCTTCCCTCTTCCTAAACTATTCTGTTCGCAGACCTGCCAGTGACGAGGCCCCGCCTCGACCAGTCGTGCTACCTCGGCCCGAACTAGGCGGATGCGGCACCCTCTCAACTATCCCTTCTTGTCTCCCTCTTCTCCTCCTCTGATTTCATTTTTACGACAAAAACGGGTGAACAGCATGTATGTATAAAGTAAATCGCATTCTTTTTTAAACACAAATACGAAGAAATGTCTTGAATTGAAAGAATTGATTTGCGTTGTAATCAAAACTATTGTGAAAGTTAAAGACGAATACCTTTGGTGGAAAGAGAACATGGAAGCGGTGTGCCTGGAAATGTGGATTACGAAAAGCAATGAATTGAAGATCTGTGGATAATTGTTTTTTTGTGGTAAAGAGATATTATGAATAACAGAATTCACCTCACTATCAAACTTGGATAAGAATTCAAATATTATCTTTAAGCTGATGGCTGCATAAAATATTTATAAAAACATAAACAAAATTTTAGAAAAAATTAAGTGAGAATAAAATATTGATGATATATTCAGACCAAATGTTAATCTTATGAAACTTTCTGCTTATCTGCCACACATGCGTTTCTCTCTCTCTCTCGTTCTATTTTAGTTTTTCAGCTTTTCTAATTTGTCACTCCCACCCTTCCAACAATAAGAACCTCTTTGTCCCAGAATAAATGTGAGATCGTCAAATAGATGAAGCAATGGTTCATGATAAATAACAAAGTAAAATAAAATTAATGAATATGGTAGAGAATGTCCTTTTAAATCGAATGACTCTCAAATTAGTAATGGAGAGTACGGAAACTTCCATCCGAATAAAATCTGCTCGAATTTTTAATTTAAAAGAAATTGGAAATAAAAATAGTGTAAAAGAACTTATGTACTCCATTATGAAACAAGTCACCTATGGTCAATTATATTTTCAAAGAAAATGACGAATTAACATAGACATATTTACATATTAGGCAACACCTCAATTAATTAAGGAATTCTTCTAACCCCACGTGTTTCTTTGTTTTCGGGAAGATTAAATCAGGAAAACTCGAGGACAACACGTGATTTCACAATAGTTCCGTCAAAAGTGCATAGAACTAGCAGTTTCCACCCTCCGAAGTGCACATCTGCATCCTTTCGGCCCTATAAAAGCGATCCACTGCTGTTGTTTCCTCACTTCGATCTTCTCTCGCGCTTCGATGTCTTCCACGACGGAAGAACCTCCGCCCACTTCGGCTGCTCAGAAGAGGTCCTGCCAGCTTTTCTAGAGATTCCCGTACTTTATTCACGGAAAATATATGCGATTAATATAAAGAATTTTTAAAATTCTAATCCCGATTTGAAATTAAATAAAAATCCAGTTATATTTAGTATAGGTATTTTAATTACCTCATTTAATGTATTACGTTTTAGACGTAAGAATTTGCATTATTAAATATGTATAATCAGTTGTTTTTATTTAGGTTGTTCTACGATGTAGTCGCCAAGTATGCAGCTATTGGACAAAGGTTCGCAGATAACCTATCACTTGTTTGAATCAAACAAAAAAAAAATCTTCCCGACAATTAACCTTTTTACAAATTTATTTGACCTTCTCTAATTCATTTCGCTTTTCAGTTCCCTGCTCGAGGAGCAGAGAGCGTTCGCGTACTTCAGCCGCGGAATCGTTGAACAGTCGATCCTCGGTCGATTCGACGAGTTCATTTTGGTACACATTTGAGTTTAGGATAATATGTAACGAAGTACGCCGGCTTCTTCTTTGTCGTTCGGGTGTGAATTGGATTGGGAACTGGCGCAGAAAGGGGCTTTTATTTATGAACCGCCTGACGGCAACAAATAATAGGGCGATGCACTGGGAGAGCGACCGCTCAATATGAGCACAGATAGGAAGACTGAGTTTTGGAGCCAGTTTTGCATTCGTGGAATAATAAGTGGGATGCACTAGAGTGCATCAGGATATGAATGCAGGGGATAAGGAATGATGATAGCGGAGTCGTCGGAGACAGATATGCTTGAAATGTGAGAAGACGCACGCTCCTTCGACCCAGACCGCCTATCTCGATGCGCTCTTCCGTCTGCTCAGCGTCAATCACTTCCACAGCCGCATCCACGAGCCTGTGAGAAAAAAAACAGATTTTTAGTAATCATTAAAAATAATAATCATTATTTATATATAAATTAACAGAATTTCAAATTCATAAATTTATGATCTAAATCGGCGACATTTCATTAAATTTCTTTGCATTTCAGTTGAATCTCTGGTGGCAGCTTGCGATTCAGTGCAATTTCTGGAGCCAGCTTGCGCTACTCTTCAAAGCTGCCGACGAAGAGAAGAACGACTCGGTCATGGACCGCCTCTGCATCGCAATTGTCTTTCAACGAGAGGACTGCCGCAAGTGTCAAGAGAACATTATCAGATGGAGGAAGAGCTAGAATGAATGGGGGTCGGTGGAGGGGAAAAACAATGAGAGATGGAGGAGGAAATCACATTCATTCTCATTAAAGTTCGGTCTGGTTATCGGAACTAAAAACAAATTGTTCTGAGGCATGCGGGAGCTTTCAAAACTTTTTTTATGGTATTGCATGAAACCTCGGAGCATCCTTTTTTTCCTGAACGCTCCGGGAAAGATACCGTGCGAACAAGTTTGGATATTTGTCGTGGTGGCGGACGAAGAGCGTTCGACTCCATTCTAATTAGAAAAAGCATATCAACGAAATAAAATAAACGAATAAACAATTTCATGCAAAAGGAAATTTTATTTAGTCCTTATGGCATCATTTTTGTTCTCTTGGACTTTTCACGCACTGTACAAGATTATCCGGGACCAGTGCGGAAATAGTTGTATATGTATTTTTCTGTAATGGGCAGCAGAAGTAGCAACCGGAATTTACCAATATCTGCGAAAAATTCCATAGTACGAGGACACGATAGAGACGCGAAAGCGAAATTTTAATTTTAAACATATGAAAAGAGTCAAGCTATAAAAAACACTTTTTGCCAAAAATGTGGAAATATGTGTATACATAAATATTAGATTTGTTTCTAATATTCAACAAGAAATAGTGAGAAACTTTAAAAATTGAGATATGAAGAATATATTTTTTAATATCTTGTCTTTTCAGCATTATTTTCTGCCCGACTCCTGCCAGTCTGTGCTCCTCCGCTTCTCGCGAATGGTCGACTCTCCGATCCAGAAAGCAGAAGTGGTGGAAGCGTCGCTGAAGCTTTTCGAAGATCACGGCAAAGCCGTCGGACAAGAGGAATACTCAAAGGTTGCAAGTGAAACGGGAAGCTTGTAATGGGATTTGGATTTCTTGCGGGCTATAGGAAATTAGTAAAGGGACAAAATAAATCGCATTCCGTCCAAGGCCTCTGGGCATTCCTCTCTTCCAGTTCGGCCAAGATCTCTGGCTGGCGAGCCGGCCTTATTTCACAGAGGTCGACATCAAACGCGCCCTTGTGATGGGCGCCTTCCTCCGGTTTGCCAACACACGTGTTCGTTCCTGGAATATCGATCGCTCTTTCTCTATATACATATGTATCTCGCTCTCTTTCACGCTCTCTCTCTCTCTCTCTCTCTCTCTCTATCTCTCTCTTTCTCTATCTCGCACTACTTCTAGGAGAGAAGCGAACTCGCGAACAACTTCCCAAAATCGCTTCTCTCTGACCAGCAGGCGAGCAGCTTCATCGTCAACGCCATCCAAGACAAGAGCGACTGCGTCGCCATGTATTTTGTTCAATTAACTTTTGTGCTTCTTCACTTTCCCTGTTCTAATCTTTGTGCTCGTCTCATTGAGATCCATAGAGATTAAAATGGAGAAGAAGATTATAACTGGGATGGATGATAAAGTAGTAGAAGACAACCTTGTATTGCAGTGCTATTCTTGATCCTCTCTGGAGCCTGCTTAAATGCTATGTGAGCCTGCTTGGAGGCCCTCCTAGCTCTGACTTCTTTATCGAGCATGGTTTCCCGCATCTTCTCATCGACGCCGTCAGCAAGCGACTCATGCAGGACCTTCTCGATTTGCCAGGAAACAAAGTAAACTTCTTCTACTCATATGCACAGCACATTCCTACCGTATTCCAGCAGTTCGAACTGTAGCCTTACAGTAATCATTTCCATTTTTTCACTACAAACCTAATCAATTGGACAAAGTACAACAAAGTAAGTCATTCAGGAGAACTATTGTTGCGTCTGCCAAACCGAACATCGCCTCTCCGTGCTCGACTATTGCTCGACGATTGTTACGGAACTCGGAGAGACAAACTCAGTCGGCCAATTCGTCAAGGTTCTACGGATTCAATATGCATATTCCATGGAGCACAGTTACAGTTTCCTAGTCTTTATGAAGATTCTAAACCTAAATGGCCTAGTAGGAACAAGTGCTGCCTCGCCTGACCGACGCGTCGATTCGCCGCTTCGAGCGAATCGACGAACAGCCGTTTTGTGTGGACGGAGACGTGGAGGCGATGCTTTATCTCGTCCAGTTCCACTTCCAGCACAGCTCAGATCACGATGTTTTCGAGAAGGTCAGCGGTGCGCAGATTACCTTCTTTAAAAAGAAGTTAATTAACTAAATATCCTTTTTCGAATATGACTCAAACATTAATAATTAAATTAAATTAAAGAATAATCAAATCATAACCGCCGTCTGCAACGGCTTCAACAAATGCATCAAGTCTCCTAACGAGAAGCACCTTCTGAACCTGGCGTCGATCATCAGATTTGCAGATTACTCCGCCGACCCCGACGACAATCTGGTCACTCTCTCTTTCCGCACAACCCAAAGAGATGTTTTGTGCTGTTCGTAGCATCGCAGTGCGTGGGCATCATTAGACAACTTTCAGCCTGGCAACGGGAAGCGCTTGGCACGCGGCCTCCTGTCGGACGAGAAGATCATTCTGTTCTTCTCCAAGGCTCTCGTCCGCGAGAGTACTTGCTTTGCAGCGTGCGTTCACTGACTATACATTCTGGCAGCAAATATTGTGAAAAATTTTAAGTGCACCAAAGCATTTCAGTGCACCGCTTGCAATACAAAATAACTAGTGTATTTGAAGAAAAATTATTTGAAGAAAAATCATTTGAAGACAACTGATTTTAAGAAAAATGATTTAAAGGAAAATAATTTAAAGAAAAATTATTTGAAGAAAAATTATGTGAAGAAAAATAATTTGAAGAAAAATCATTCGAAAAAAAGTTACGGATCTCCAAGCTTCTACAGTATTCCCATTTTGGCTCTTTAATACTGTGAACAACAAGTATTTTCATTCACATATCTCATTGAAATATTAACTCCATTAATAAATAAAAAAATAGTACGATTAATAAATAAACAAAAAAATAGATTGATCGTGGGCTCTCTCTCGGATGCCTTCCGCTCTGGCATTAGGATAAAGTTCCTCATCTCCTCGAATTCGTACACGACGCTTCTGAATGGCATCGTCGAGTGCCTTCGCCGAGTCATAATCAAGCGCAAAGTGCCGGTGGGTGTGTTCGTTGCCGGGTCCACCGTCGTAGTCCTCATTGACTGCAGAACATTTAGTTACCTTAACACTCGGAATTAATTTGATTGTTCAGTCGTTATACGAATGCGAGTGCGGCCGCTGTTCGCATCTCATCGAACACTGCTTGTCTATTCTGGAAAACCTCGTGACTCCATCCACTTTCATCGCCTTCGCTGACGTCAGTCACGTTTTCCTCTTTCAGTTCTTATAGCGATCAATTCGTCAAGTCTCAAATTGTAAGAAGAGATCAATACAGCTCAACTGAAATAAATTCGCAAATAATACATATTTTATAAAACGAGTAGTAGATGCTTGCAATGTCCAAATACAACAGCTTTCTCCTCATTCTTGCTTCCTTGAGCGCGAAGACCTGACGGAGATTGTTCGAGCCGCTGCCGTCTCCGCTTCCGCTCAGTCATTGGCAAGGACGGGAACGGACAGCAACGCGGAAGAGCTCAGAGAGACCTTCGCACGCTTCTTCGTTCAGCTTCTGGAGGAGGGAGAACGGCAAGGCAGACTGGAACAACTGCTCGGCAATGGCTCGTGCTTGAAAACTAGAGAAACAGACAACAGTGATAAGGGAGTTAGAGAGTGTAAGAGAGAGAGAGAGAGAGAGAGAGAGAGAGAGAGAGAGAGCGAAAGACAGAAAGACGGATTCTGAGAGGTAGAGGACTTGTCTTTGAGTTACCGGCGACCCTCCCCCCTCTCATATAGTTTTATTTATTTATTTATATAGTTGCCTATTCCTGCAGGGCTGCTCCTAGACCTGCTGGAGGTGCAACCTTCCTTCATCCCCCATTCGCTGCTCCAGCGGATCTTCAAAGCGTATCCGGGATGGGCGAGCGTGTGCCTCCGTAATGATCACACCCGCACGCTCGCAGCCCTATTTGGGTCTGCGTACGGCGGCCCTCACATTCTTTCTCCCTTCATCTTAAAAATAGTGAACTAAGAAATTGAAGCAAGAATCGAAATGTTTATTCTGAGAGACCAATATCAAGATAGAAACAGCTTTGAAAAAGATTGTAATTTTGAAACATTATTTTAAGTGTCCCTCCGCTGGCCAAGTCACAGTTCTACGACCACCGCATCATTGATGAAGAAGAGTCTGTCTCCCCGGTTTGTAAATCTTCCATACAGAGAGACGTTTTAGTCCTTTCTTATTTTGCCCTGTGTTTCGAAATAACAAATTCGGTGTTTGCAGAAAGACGCAGCGGCCAAGGAAGGCGCAGCGGCCAAGGAAGACGCAGCGGCCAAGGAAGACGCAGCGGCCAAGGACGACGCCGCGGCCAAGGAAGACGCAGCGGCCAAGGAAGACGCAGCGGCCAAGGAAGACGGCGCCGCCGGCGCAGCGGCGGCTTGTTCAGGTTTCACCGCGCATATCTGAAGGAGTATACTCATATATTGAGAGGCTCTTTCTTCAGGGGACTCTATTATACCCTTTTTGGGCCTTGAAATCATGGGAATCACGATCAGAATCTACACATTGTTTGCATAGATTTTTCTATTTTTTTTTGGAACCAGTGAATATGTTCCCTTTAAATATTCCCTCAGAGTCGCCTTCGCTTTCCGCGGCGTCCTGGACTCGTGCATTCGCCTCAGATGGGCTCTTCGCTCTGCCGGTTGTCGTGTTCGGCTGTATCACCTCCTTCCTGTCCTTAAATGATCTCACTTCTCTCCTTCTCTCCTGCCGAGCTGCGCATGAGGTTATCGAATTATGAATTCACCATTTTTTCTTCTTTTCGTCGCTTACCTAATGGTACGCAACTGACTTGGTTAGCATTTTTCAATGAAATGTTTGTACTCTTATATTTCTATCTTTTTTTTTAAATATAGGCAATATTTTTTAAGCTATTTTATTTATTCGTTAAAAATTTCGTGTTTAAACTCCAAATAAATATTTATTTTCGAAAAGCTTGCAGCTGGTCTTCCGTAGGCTTGGCTCAATCTCCGTGCTCTCTCTCCACATTTTTCACAAGTTATTTCCTGCTATCCCTAGCACGATCCACACCCTTTGGGGTGTGCACGCCTGGTCTAAAATCTTGCACCACGTGAACCCGGAGAGAATCCACGAAGTCGACTTCTCCGGGATCGGCACAATTGGAGGGACGCAACTGCAGGAGGTTTTCCACGTGAGCAATTTTTCTTCATCTCCTTTTGGCAAGCGATTTATAAAAAAATTGGGATAATTATAATAGTTACTAATTGATATTAATTATGTGAAAATCAAATTTTTATATGTTTCGTTTAGTAATGATCACACGAAGTGCTGTAATCTATAAAGAGATAATATAATATTTTCATTTATTATTTGTTTTTACTCATTTAAGCTAGATTGATGTTGATTTTCGTTGAGGAGCCTTTCGAGTCCGTAGAGAGTCTCCACCTGCAGGGATGCCTAGTGATGCCGGATACTTGGGCTATTCTCAGCAAACTCTTCCCGAACATTCGGAAGGTCGTGGTCTCTGCTCACCTCGCTCACCCAGTGTCAGTACTCGAAAAGTAATCGTGCCTATATCAGCAAGACTACAATAATACTATGATAAGTAATAGAAGTATTTCAGTTATTTTTGAATCAATAGATAATGTAGATGTTCTGCCATGTTTCTTCCAACAACAAGTTCCAAGTTAATAAATACAATCTCTATTTTATTTCTTTTTGAAGGGCTAGCCCCGAGGATTTGCTGAAGACATCGGAACAGAAGAAGAAGGCGGAGGGAGTGAAGGGCGAGCAGTTCGCCGCCCTTCTCATCACGATGATCGGCTCCTTCGAGAAGCTCCAGCGCAGCGAACTCGCCGCGGGCTAAAAGGTTGTCCTAAATTACCTATATCATCTCTTTTAGCTATTTTTAACTCTTTTGTAAAACAAAGGACTGAAAATTGAAATATGTATGTGCCTCATGAAATCTTTTGACCTCTTCATTATGATCTATTTATGTCTTATGGCAGTCAATAAAGGCAACCTGGGATTAGTTTAATGTAGTATCGAAGACCCTTCTTTCCTTTGAATTAGTTTCTCCTCTTTCTTGCAGTGTTTGTGGCCGCCCCACTCTCTCATTTCTCCGACATAAGTAGCGTCCTTCTTCTCATTCTTCCCCCCCCCCCCCGGCCAATAAAACACAAAAGACTATTTGAGAAGAAAGAAATCACACAATGAATCGCCTCACCTGGCAGCTCCTACCTCAGAATAGCTGAACGGCACAGACCAAGAACAACAATAGGCTTCATCTAAAGTGATTATAAAAAACATAGTTATAACGTAGTAAAAAATTTCTTTCAGACTTATGACTATTAAGCATGTTATTCTGTATGAAGCAAATTTATAGCTACATACTACATATATAAAATGAAAGTCGGCGATGTCGCGAGCCGACAGCTGAATTGCAATAACGTCATATTTGGATTGGATTGTGAAATTGGTGAAATGGGAGAGTGCCGAGTAAAAACAAATTACAATAATATTGCGAAATTGCCAAATGACATTTAAATTCCAATTTAAAGGGAGAAAGATCGGGGTTAAGAAGAAATTGTGAAATTGTGCACGGCTGTTGCGAAATCGTCAAAGGATATTTAAATTTGAACTTGCATTGCAAGAATGTAAAGTTTAGCATATTGCGAACGCGTGTATTGTGGTCAGATAGTTTACAATGTGTTGTGTCCTCCGCCAGAGGGGACAAGGTATGGAATGTGGGAGACGAGAGAAGCAGTGAGAGGTTTATGAAGTGATGGGAAACAGGAAGAGAGTGAGAGAGAAGTCCACCGAACGAGTGTTCGCGAGAAGGCAGAAGTGGAGAGAAAGGAACTGATGATTTGTCTAATCATCTCGGGCTTTTATACTCATTCTGAATTGACTAAATTTACGTATTACTATTATGATAATATATAACTATTATGATAATTAAATAGCGTGAGTATTATAATGCTACATGACTCTAATAAAGGTCACATAGCTATAATAATAAATTACAATATTTATAGCTGGACTCACAGAGTCAATAAAACACAAATATAAATATGTAGATATTTACTATCTACTTAACACAATGCTTATCTAAGAATTGAGATAATCATGCATACATATGTATTCTAATCGAATTCGCCGTCAGCCTCATTGCCTACCGGATTCCAATTACTTCTCTTGTAAACAGCTTGGTGCTCAAGTACATTACTCCGTTTGATCTTTGATGTTTGTAAAATACTGCAAATTTTAACAAATAATTGTAAAAAGAGCTTAAATTAACTATGAGTGAATGAATTGAATGAAATTCTGTTGAAAGACTCATTCCGCATGCCGCGAGATGACAAGTACAAATGTGATGTGACATTTCCGCTAATTGAAGAGAAAAGACTTTCGGACATGCCGGATGTATGCAGAGAGACTCACCCCATTCTCTACCTCTCTCTCTCTCTCTCTCTCTCTCTCTCTCTCTTGCTCTCTCATTCTCTCCCTCTGTCTCTCTTTCTTGCCCTGTTCTCCTTCTTTCCCAATTCGGATCCTTCTCTCTGGCCATTCGGGTCCTTGTTTCTTGAGAAAATTTTGTAATAATTTAATCTTTTAAAATAACCAATATCTGTTTTCGCCTCCATGTTTGGGTGCTCAAGTTATCTCCTCTCTCTCTCTTTCTCTCTCTTTCTCTCTCTCTTTATCGCTCACTCAGCTCCTTTCTCTCGTTCACTCTCTCTATTTATCTCTCTCTCTATTTACGTCTCTCCCTCTATAAACCCATATAACAACGTGCACCCCTGTGTACAATTTGCATCACACAACGGGTCACTCAATGTAGCCGCGTATCATAGCAATGATAAGGGTATGAAAGAGTTAGCAAGAAACAGAGACAGAGACAGAGACAGACAGAGACAGAGAGACAGAAAGAGACAGAGAGACAGAGATAGAAGCAAGAGGGAGAGAGAGAGAGAAAGAGAGAGAGAGAGAGAGAGAGAGAGAGAGAGAGAGAGGAGATAACTTGTGCATCCAAATATGGAGGCGGAAACAGATATCGGTTATTTTAAAAGATAAATTATTACAAAATTTTCTCAAGAAACAAGGAGCCGAATGGGCAAGAAGGGCAAGAAAGAGAGACAGAGGGAGAAAATGAGAGAGCAAGAGAGAGAGAGAGAGAGAAAGGGAGGTAGAGAATGGGTGAGTCTCTCTGCATAACCTCCTTGATCCTTCCTGATAACGCACTGATGCTGACCGCCGCATTCTACACCATTTCCACTCTTTACTGCACATTGGATTGTGTGTTCCTTCTTCATTTTGTCTTCCGAATGAAATTTGCGAATAATTAAAACAATCATTTTATGTATGTACATACATATGTACATACATCTACATACACATATATTTTTTTATGTATTCTATTTATGTATACTACGTGAATATGTTCTGAAATTTCATTTCAAATACTAATAATTGATTCAACTCTCTATCTTCATTGATTCCGATATGAACAAGTGTGTGTGCCGGAATTGATAAATAAAATGATATCAATCCAAGGCGATGTCGACTTCTCCACTTCCCGCTGCTCTCCTCGGCACCTTCAAGCACACGAAGAACGACGGATTCGACGATTATCTCGCGTCAAAAGGAGTTCCGTGGATCATTCGGAAGGTGCCACTTTCTCGAATTCATTGAATGATGTTGATTTATTTCTGTAAAAGTGTTGCTTTTTGCGTGTGTAAAGTATTAATAATTGCTTATTTATATTCCAAATTCTAGAAAGCATATAAAGAATAGACGTGCGAAATAAATATTAATATATTATTCAATGTAATAATAAATAAATAAGGAATACTCGTGCAATATTGATGTTTATTTATTTTTTTTGAAGTTTTATTAAGTAAATAAACTGCAATTCATGTACCTCTCTTCCAGATGATCCTCATCTCCTCGCACGTCATCATGATTTCGGCCTCTGCAGACGGCACGTCCTTCTCATTCCACAACACGATGGGCAGTCGGCAGATCAACTACGACGGAGTGCGACTCGGCGAGCAGATCGAAGCGAATGGCTACGATGGCAAGAAGCACAAGGTGTTTTCGCAGACAATTACGCACACGAACGAAAAATAGGCACACTAAAATTACTATGAAGAAAATAAGTATCTCTTCATATCAGTGATAACGCAGTGTAGTATTTAATCGTACATCGCTGCTAAAAATGAACATGTTGCGCAGAATTATAAAAAGAATTTTTAGTTTTTTTCACGATTTTTAAAACTATAAAGATGTCGAAAAAATTGTGAGAATTTTGTAATGAGATAAAAATATTAAATGCCTCAGATCGTCTTCACTCTCGACGACGGCGTCCTCAGCCAGAAGCTCGAGCCGCTCGAGGCTGCCTCAGGCACTGAAGTCTACACTTATTCCATCAAGGATGACGTCTTCATCCAGGCAAGGACAATCATTTTTTTATTCATTAAATTTCATTCAATTTCGGAATTTTTTTTAGAGCATCATATATGAATGCATGCACACTGTTTCTATTTGCTGCGGTTCCAAAAGAAAAATTATCAGCATTTTTTCCGTCGTTTTGCGCGGCGTGCACAAATATATAAGTACACAACTCATTCTTTTTTTAAATTCAGAAAATGGACAACGGCAAGAAGACATGCCAACGCTTCTACCGACGAGAGGCGAGCAAGTAGAAGGCAAATAGGCATTGAGAATTAACATGTTTTTGCTATTTACTGAATCGAGCGCATATTTATATTTATATGTGATTGGTCAACCATTTTACATTGCGTGGAATATGAATGATAAATATCTAGCATTTCTGCAACGTCTTCTTCATACATATTAGCCCCGTTTAAAGGAGGCCATAAGGTATTTAAAAAAAACTCCTACCACAAATCCCTGACAGATATGACAGATTGGTATAAATGAACGGTGTAAGGAATACACAGAAATCGTGCTACTGCCTCTCTCCACGGAAACTTGTGGTCACAGAACTGGTGTGATAGTTGATATGCTGCCCCGGCTGCTGCATTCCGGGTAGAGAGAAAGAGAGAAAGAGAGAAAGAGAGAGAGAGATAGAGACAGAGAGAGAGAAATAAGGAAAAAAAGAATAAGAATATTTTAAATTCAAATTTTACTTAATTCATAATATATTTTTAACGCCCAGGCTGCTGCATTCCGGGATATTAGAGAGAAGAAAAGAGAAAAATAGGAAGTTTTTTTATTAACTATTATTGCTTGTTATTTAATTTTATGATATATATTTATTTTTAACATTAAATAAATAAATTTACACATAAACAGTTGCAGTTGAAGCTGTTTACTTCGCACGGTCAGCCATAAATGAATTCCTCGGAATTTTTCCAACCGTTTCATGGGCTGTTTTTTTGTGCATTTATAAATATTTGAGTAGAGAGAGAGAGTCGCCCCAGGCACGAGGGCTAAAGCAGATGGTGCTCTTGATCGCTTAACAGAGATGTACAAGGCCCTGTGGGGCCGGGCTGGGCCGTGCCCATCCTAGGGCCCGGCCCTGGGCCTGATTGGGCCCGTTTTTCGAAAATATGCTAGCGAGCATTCTCATGACCAACCGAACTCTTGTTGATCATGAGTAATTTTGATGTTCACGAGTCGTATTCCGCTTCAGAACTAAATAAATGAGAAGCCTTTTGAACGAGAAGTTAAAAGAAGTATGTTTCGCTAAGAAAATGACGAATTAAAAATTGGAATTTGACTATTTTTAAATAATCGGGCCGGCCGGGCCCATTTTTCGAGGGCCAGGGCCGGTCGGGCTCAAAATTCAAGGGTTGCGGGCCGGGTCGGGCCGACATTTTAGGCCCTAATGTACGGGCCGGCCGGGCCCAAAAAAGTTGGGCCAACTTGCATCTCTGGGATTGGCCTTACAATTAGATTCCATATTCGGAATCGACAAAAAACCGACGTAGCAAAGAATTCAACGAATTTCAACATCTTACAATCATAATGAAATTTGATCCTTTTTTAATAAATCGAATTGTATTGTGAACACTGCAAACACATGATGCGTTTATCTTTCAGAGGGAAAGAGAAAAAGATGGCGAAGAGCGGGGCGAGAATAGAGAGTGAAGAGACTCGTGAGGGGGACTTCAGGGGTTGTACTCGATCTGTTGATCACCTGCAATTGAACGATTAAGTTTATTCAATGTTGCTAATTAAATTTATTCTTTAATAATATGTCTTGGAATATTCTTGCGAAACAAGGCTATATACATAGTAACAACCTTGATGTGGTAGGTGTGCTTGTCGTCGTAGGGCGCGTTGAAGACGACCTTGGCGTTGGGCTGAGTGACGATGTCACCAGGAGGGAGGGACTCGGCCATGGCTTGAGAGAGGAGAAGTGAAGTGGAGAGGAGAGCAGAGAAGCACAGTCAGCGACTGATGAGAAAGCCTAGGCAAAGCCGCTTTTATACGATTTTTCTGGCGGCGAAATTTACTTTTTCATTAAAGTTCAACCAAATATATGTCGAAATTTCCTAATTCATTTGAGTTCAAGCCAAAATTTTGTTGAAATTTCACAATAGCACGTCAAAATATTAGTAAAAGTCTTAATATATTTGGTTGAACTTGATTGAAAACGGAAATTTCTCCAATAATTGTTTGAGCTTTACTGAAACAGAAATTTCGACACATATTTGGGTAAACTTTAATGAAAAGCGAAATTTTGCTTCGAAAAAAATCGTATAAAAGCGGCTTTACAGAGGCTTTCTCATCAGTCGTTGACTGTGGTTCTCTGCTCTCCTCTTCACTTCACTTCTCCTCTCTCAAGCCATGGCCGAGCCTCCCTCCTGGTGACATCGTCACTCAGCGCAACGCCAAGGTCGTCTTCAACGCGCCCTACGACGACAAGCACACCTACCACATCAAGGTATTTTTCCCAGCAGTTCCTCATTCGACCATTTACTCCGCAATGTTCCTTTCAGAACCTCGATCTTGTTCTCCTGCTATATCTTCCCCCGAAATCCTTTTTATGCAATTTCAAAGAATATCGTATTTCAGGTGATCATTCACTCTGCGCGCCGCATCGGCTGGGCCTTCAAGACCACCAACATGAAACGTCTCGGAGTCAACCCGGCCAGCGGCGTCCTCGACCCCAAGGAGCCCGTCCTCGTTGCTGTCTCCTGCGACGCCTTCGCCTACGGCCAGGTGCTGTACTAATAACTAATTTAATATTTAAAAAAAAAATGATTATAATCTCTGAATTACAAGGCGGCTTAAAGTACTCACTTAAAAAATATATACGTAATTCCAGGAGGACACGAACAACGACCGCATCACTATCGAGTGACCAACACCCCGGACGGCGCCGCCAAGGAGTTCCGCCGCGAATGGTTCCAGGGCGACGGCATGGTCCGCCGGAAGAATCTCCATATCGAGTACAACCCCTGAAGGCCTCTTTCACCCCCAACTCCTCCATTCTTCTGTCTCCCTCTTTCATCATTCTCCACATATTTGTTTCGATAAAATACGCGGTCAATTTATGAAATAGTGCTGATAGTCTCATGAAGCTATGGAAGTCTCTCGAGTTATTCGGGAGGAAGAGTCGACCAGTCGTGAAGGAAATGCACAACAAAAATGACATTTTAAGTAGTTTCATTGACAGCAAACATTACTATCCCCCATGTTAACAATGTCTATTTGTAAATTCTTAAAAGTCATTACGTAATTAGGTGTCAAAGTGTTTTGAGTATAAAATTATCGCAAATGCAAGAGCATAAGTTATTCAGCGAATGCTGAATTATCGGCATCAATGCGAGTGCAGCTTGCAACTGACGCTATTTGGGTTTGAACCTGGGCACTTTGCACTGGCTTTCCTAGATCTTCTTACAGGTCATCTCCCAGGGTCGGGTACTGTAATATTTTGCTCAGTGGTTTCCAGGTTGCGTTCAATTGCTTTATGTTCATCGCACGTCGAGCTGAGTCGAATGAGCTACATATCGTGCATACATATGTCCCCCGGGGGCCGAGATATCTTGAAATTCAAACTTTTCGTCGTGAAAAACCTATGTTCTATTTTGACATGTATTTTTCAGTCATTTGCAATTATTTTGATCTGAACACCTTCTGTAATTTTTTTCTTTTGCTTTTCATATATCTAAATCAATTCAACTTGTACTGTCCCATTATAATAATTTTCAAATTAATTAATTAATATTCTTATTGATATAAGCTTCATTTCCCTAAAGCTTCATCGAAAGAAATGAGCAGTATAATTGTAAGAAGAAGCGATGGAAGAGTACAAGGAACATCGGTCGTATCTTGGATATGTAATATCTGAGGGAGGTCGGGCTTCATGTCTGCCATGGAGAGAGATATGAGAGCCAATGAGTGAGAGGGAGAGGAAAATAGAGAAAGAGAGAGGAAGAAAGAGTGTGTGAGAGAGATAAGAAGAAAAGAGAGAAAGTGAAAGTGAAAGAATGAGAGATTGAGCGCGATAGAGAGAGAGCGAGAGCTAAAAACGAAAAGAGGAAAACCCAGAAGTGAAATGTTCGCAGATTGCAACGGCTAGAATCCTAATATTTTACTCCTTTCATCTACTTTCTGTGATTGTTTTCGCTTCTTTCCGATCCAACAGTATCGCGTTCCTCAGTATATCTTGCTCATTTCTCAACCTACATACATGTCTCCCGAATTCTTTCTTTCCCCCTCCTCTCTCTCCCTCTCTGCCTCTCCTACTCTCCCTCTCTTTATTTCTCTGTCTATCTCTCTCTCTCTTTCTATCTCTAGTTCTCTCACTGCTTTTCGTCGCATCCGTTTCCACACTTCATGCAGCTGCGCCTTCATCCCCTGGAAATCCTTTGTATTCTTCTTTTTTGCAAGCTATTATAAAAGAAACTGGCATCTTCATTTTTCCTGATTAAAAAAGAAGAAATGTATGAACACTCAAGTTTTCTAGAGAATAAGATTGACAAAAAGAATTAATATCTTGGTTCGGTAACTAATTAAATCTCTCAATTTTAGCTTTCATTCTTATTGTTAGTGTCATAGAAATAATTTACATGCCAAAAGATAATGAATGAAAGTTTAACCGAGTAGACGGCGCCCTCGAAGCGTACGACAGCGCGTCCTAGTCGAGAAGACGCGACGCTGCAATTCATTGGAAGTCTGAATTGGCCGCTCATTCTCAGCTGGTCGGTCTTCCTTTTCTTCGTCTTCGCTGTTTGCAAGAGCGTCTGTTTGCCGCTCTCACCGACAAGTAGAAGTGATCTGATGACTGTGGAGTCTTGCTGATTGCGGTCGGCCTGAACAACATTGCCGAAGACTTGGACCGGCTCGAAGAAGAGCTGCGACTGCTCCAGTGACCAGTCGCCTTCTCTATGAATGCATCGGAGGTGAGAGGCAAACGGCTTGTACGTCCATCTCCATTTGATCCATTCATGACGAAATATCTGGTTGTGGTAGACTGCACAATATGCGCGCCTTCCGAGATTTCGCTAATCCATCTCAATACATCCCCGGAATGTACGTTCCGATTTGGACATTCCATGACGCTTTCCCTCGAGATGACGTCACCGCCGTCTCGGCGGACTCGGTAGCGCGACACTTTCTTCGGACTCATCCCTCCAAACATGCTCTCGTAGACGAGAATACTGTAATAATCGGGATCGGTAGGCCGCTCGACAATCAACGAGATGTGGTTGGGGAAGCTATGCGAAGACACAGTCGTTCCTTGCAGGACTTCGTAGGTGACGTTCCACAGGCGAATCGGAGACGATACGCACGATGACAAAGTCGTACTGGCTGACAGAAACGGGCACGAAGAGCTGCGTGGAGCTGGCGAAGCTGGCCGATTGGAAGACGCACGAATTACTGCGCGACGGAAGCGGCAGAACGCACGTTGCGTGCTGAGAGAGCTCTGGCGATGACGTCAGAGGGGCAAGATGGGTCATGAAATAGTAGTAGCCGAAAGGGCCGCCCATGTAGTCGTTGACAGCCGGAAAGTACGGGTTGATGCTATCGTCCGCGGGCAGAAGACGTCTCGATGCCGTAGGGAAGTGAGCGTTGTGCGCCTGGATGTGCTGAGGGTGGCGCCAGAGGATCGCGTGCTCGGAGACGGCGAGAATCTTCGGCGCCAGCTTGACGTCGACATCGAGCAGTGGAAAGCATCCGATGGGCAACAACGCCCGCACTGCCATGGCTTGAGGTGGACGGCTGAAAGCGTTTAATAGCATTCCAATTCATAAGTACATATTTATTGTAATGAAATAGAAATGTAAGCTCGCGGCAAATTCGTAGGAAGCGTCTTTTTATATAGTACATTTGTATATGAAATATCCTATGAATCGTAGCTAGGTATATATGACGCGATTTGCGAGAGAATCGTAAGGAAGCCAAAGAGCCGGGGACCCGGCAAAATTAGATTTCGCTCAAAAGCTCTTTATAGGTACTTTTTAACACGGAGAAACAATTGGAATGGGTCCGGGAGTCTGAAATCGCCATTTTGGCGAGCTGTGCGAGGTTTAAAATTCGAGAGCCCGATGAAACTTGCAGAGAAGGTCGCACATTCGCGTTAGCCGTGTCGCACCCAATAAAGCAATATTCGTGAAAATTTATGGAAAAATGTCACGGGTTTTCTATCATAAATTGTAGAGCAAAAAATTATCTTCCCAATGAGCTATAGTAAGCCAGATATCGACGAGGTTTTTTATGTTTCCCAATCATAAAACTGTTGAAATCGGCGGATTCAGCGTTTCTTTGACCTATGCACCTAGCAAGGTAAGAAGAAAAGCATTGTTTCACACGAGAAAGAATGACTTGGTGTATTGCGAACGAGTTGGAGTCGCAATTCAAACGTCCGGGGTTCGGTACTGCGAGCGAGCTGAATGTTTTGCCCGGCAATTAACAAATTTGTTTTGCATTTAAATTTTATTTAAACAGTTACATAAAAACCTACATAAATTCCCTAGACTACTTTCATGCGGTATATCGCTTGTGTTTCGCTTTCGGCGTTGGTAACGCCTAAACAAAGTGCATGACGATGCACAGGCACTGAACCGCGCGTATTTCAACAGTTTTATGATTGAGAAACATAAAAAACCTCGTCGATATCTGGAATACGATAGGTCATTGGGAAGATAATTTTTTGCTCTACAATTTAAGATAGAAAAGCCGCGAAATTTTTCCATATAAGAGAATGGCGCCTCTCCAAAGTCTAGAGGCCGCTGAGACCATAAAAGTTAATGTTTTCAAATTCTACTTTAGTAGAATTGTAAAGCAATATCTTGTCTATTTATGACAAAATGTTCACGAATATTGCTTTATTGTGTCCGAAACAGCGAACGCGAATGTGTGACCATCTCTGTAACTTTCATCGGGCTCTCGAATTTTAAACCTCGCACAGCTCGCCAAAATGGCGATTTCAGACTCCCGGACCCATTCCAATCGTTTCTCCGTGTTAAAAAGTACCTATAAAGAGCTTTTGAGCGAAATCTACAAAATGAGAATCTCAAACAAAACAAAGCAAGAAACTCAAAAAAGATTAGAAGCGCTCCGAAAATTTCATTCGACTTTGTAGTTTATAGCCCCGGCGGCTGGCCCAAGCTTCTTCCAGCAAAAAATACGACAAAGCCCAGGTGCTAAATGCAGTAAATGCAAACTTTTTCATTACTGCATATTTTTGAAAACGGACTTCACAGTTGTAATCTCCGTGGTCGAAATACTATGACACATATAGGAAATGGCACGAAACTGCGTATTCAGCGCGCTATTCCAATTTGTATTATTTATATTAATACTATTAATACTATTAATACAATTAATACTATTAATACCGGACCCAACAATGTTGAGCGGGACTGTAGCATGTGCACGGCACTCCCATCGCTCTGGTCACCGATAGAGGCTGCAACCTCATGTCGAAGGAATTCGAAGAAACTCTCGAGGTCCTCGGTGTCGACCACTCCATCTCTACGCCGTACCGCCATCGGGCGAACGGCCATGCCGAGAGAATGATCCGCTCTCCGCAAGAGGCGATGGCGCCGAGCGTCAACGAGAAGCAGACCAACTGGGATCTGATCATAGCCGACGCTGTCTTCACCTTCAATTCACTGCCTAATCATCTTCACCCTCGACGACGGTGATCTCAGTTAGAAGCAGCTATTGCTCTATAGAGCCGCTCGCTTCGGCCTCACGATCAGGAACTAAATTCTACACTTATACTGCCAAGGATCACGTCTTCATCCAGGAAAAAGACAATCATTTTTATTCATTAATTTTCATTATATTTCGGAACTTTGTTTTTTTTTTAAATTATGATGACACTGTGGATATTCGCTTCGTTGAATTCCAGAAGACAAAATATCCATGTATGTTTTGTGTCAATTTCGCTGCGTGCACAAATATGCACGTCATTTTTCCGTTTTCAATTCAGAAAATGGACAACGATAAGCGGGCACAAGCCAGCGCTTCTCCAACGAGAGGCGAGTTAGTAGAGGGCACATGGGAATTTATAAAGAACATATGTGTTTTTTTTCGATCTACACTAATGTAATGCGTTTTATTTATTTTTTTATAGATTTAAAGTAATTCGTCAACCTCTTTTATGGAATATGAAAAAATATATGCTTAAGTTATGCACCCAAAAGGTGTGTATTAAATTCTGCTTCTGTTAAGTCTATTTCTATTATGTTAGCCCGTTTTAAGAAAGCGCTTAATAGTCGTTATTCCTGGCCAATTTCGAATAGATTCAGATACAAGTGCTTTTGTAACATCTTTCCCGCCAATTTTTCACGCTTTTCCCGCCAGTTTCATCTTTTCCTATCTTCTAAACGATTCGCGTGAAGGCAGTCGAAAGAACGGAACGAGGGAGGCTAAAACAGTTCTTCGAGAGAATGCGAAGGTTTGACGTCGTCGTCAGCACTTCACTTT
The DNA here is from genome assembly GCA_945643635.1 of Allodiplogaster sudhausi. NCBI lineage: Eukaryota > Metazoa > Nematoda > Chromadorea > Rhabditida > Diplogasteridae > Allodiplogaster > Allodiplogaster sudhausi. The sequence continues at coordinate 561,688 of CALZFC010000123.1, forward strand.
ATTAATCCGGTCCAGATCCGCCACCCTTATCTCCCCCTTCTCTCACCGTCCCAAGTCGAATTTCCGCTTATATGGAACGAATTATTAGAGAAAAGAGAGATAAAGAAAAAGAGGAGGAGAGAGAAAGCGAGATGAAAATAGTGAATGAGACCACTGAGAGATGAGAGCAAAAGATGAGAAGATTAGAGATTCGGATAAAGATAAACCTAGAAGTGCCGAAGGATGAAATAGGAAAGGGCGAAAAGTAGAATGGCACCATTCCTGGAACAGTTCAGACCGCTCATGAGAGCAAAATTTCTGCACGTTTCCTTTCTCATTATCTCTCCTTTCCTCATTTATTTTCCCTCGCTCTCTCGCTCTCTTCTTCTGTCTCTCTCTTCTTATTTTTTTCTATCTGCCTTCCTCTTTCGCCCCTCTCCTTCCCCTCTCATTTTCTTTCTCTCCTCCATCTCTCTCTACTTTCCCGAAAGGGATTGCGATATCTCATGAGTGTCTGCAAACATTCTGGAAATACTTATTGTTTTAAGAAGAAATCAAGCCTACTCGCAACGCATTATAACCTTCACAAATGCTTCGTTCTAATGAACTCAAATACAAGCTCAAATACATATGATAAAAGTCCGCTGCCCTTTATGCCATTTATCCAGCTTCTTATCAATGCATATCACTTGTCGCCGTCAGCGAAAGAGCATTTTTTCATCGTCATCCCTGATATTCTATGCACGCGTTCGATAAGGAAAACAGCAAGTTGCCTCTGGCAAAAGAAAAGAACAAACACAAATTACGGCGTGAAAATGGAGGAAAATGGGAGGTGAGGTGTCATTCGATAGCTCTAGCACCGACTCTACTATGTGTTTTGGCATCTTTGCAGCTTCTGTTTTCAGTTTCACTGGCTCTTGTTGTACTTGTTAGCCGCCTGGCACTTTGTATTATTATGGCGGTTGGACTTTGTTAGCACTTTCTCGCTCTCTCTCTCCTTCCTTCTCCTTTCCTCTCTCTCTCTCTTTCTCTCTCTCTCTCTTTCTCTCTCTCTCTTTCTCTCTCTCTTTCTTTCTTTCTCTTTCTCTCTCTCTCGGAATCTCTTTCTCACCTGCTCTCTCTCCTTCCTTCTTTCTCACCGTCTCACTATATATATCTATCTCTCCTTCCCTCGCTCTCCTTCCCCTTTCCTTCTGTCTCTCTTTACCCCTCTCTCTCTCTCTCTCTCTCTCTTTCTACCCCCATATACCGATTCTCCATCTCTTCCAACCGTTCTTTTCATGTCTCCTCTTATGAGCCAGGTTCACCTTTTCATCTCTTTTGTCGTCTATGTTCACTCTCTCGTTGCTAGCGTAGAGGGCGTGAAAGAAAAAGAAGAGAATGAAAATAAGAAAGTAAAGGCAAAAAGAGTCTGAAGTTGAGACAGAAGCGGCGGAGGCAGAAAAGGAAAGAGAGAGATGGCAGAAAGAGAATTGCGAACAACCAGGTGTCTCAACAGAATATGACATTTTTTCCTGTAGAGGACTCCTGAATGGTTGAGAGAAGCAAAGGGTGGGAAGTTGTGAAGAGAGAGCGAGAGAGAGAGAGAGAGAGTGAAGAGAGAGAGAAGAGAGAGAGGAAGTGAGAGAGAGAGGAAGAGAGAGAGAGAGAGGTAAAGATGAGATGTGATGAAGTTGGAGTCTCATGCATTCACGAGTGCGGCGAGACTTGTAGCAGCGGAGACTTCTTCTCAAATTCGTCTCGGAACCAGAGACACTTTTATTCTTTCGCTAACACATCAAAAGCCACTGTTGATTCCGTCGATCTCTCCTCGTTTTGCATCTCCCCACCTCGTTCGCTCCAACTTCTTTGCCATGTCTATATGTTATGGGGGCAATAAACACATCCAAAGAACCCCGCGTTTTTACGACCTTGTCTTGCACTTGGATATATGTATGTAGCACTGCAAAAAGAAATATGGTTGCTTGAGAGGCGTTTCTTCTTCGGGACTACTTATACTGTCGTAACGCTTTCTTTTGTTTTCCATCTTTTTTTTTAATTGAACAAACAAGTTTAATTAATGGCTGTCATACAATGTTCTTGAGAAATGATCTGCCTCGTTTTCCCGTGAAGAGTTGTGCCTGAAGCACAAAATGCTCTCTCTCATCTCATAAACGAATGTTCTCAGTCATTATTGCCAATTTGGCACGCATCCGCAAGTTTCCTTCAAGAAATTAGTTCTGTTCTCATTTGCGGCAACAACTTATCAACTTATCTATTTCCGATGTCTTTCTTTTCTTCTCTCTTTCTCTCATAAATGACACCATTTCTCTCGCTGAACTTCTTCATCATTTCAATATTTACCGGCAGATACAAAATTCAAAAGACCACGTCAAGATTTGTCTCTTTTTTCCGCTCTGTTAAACGCATGGAACACGTCTACGAAAGTGGCAAGTACAATTTTCTCTGTTGGTCGACATCTTCTCGATCTTGATCTCTCGTTATCCTTCTTCTTCTCGCTAGTCAAGAAACTTCAAGGACTTTATTAAATTTGTAAAATGCACTCGGCTGCATCGCGCGCGCTCTTTTAATATTCATGCTCAAATTGCAAACCCATGGGAGGTCCCTCTGAATAGTTGCAGCAGCAAACTCCCAGCACATTTTCTATCGAAAAAGACGCTCTCCACATCGTCCGCGATTTCTCGAATTTCGAGGCATATACAGTGCTGGTCAAAAGTCTATTAACTTTTGGTTTTTTATGCATATTTTCCTTCAATGTCGATGAAACTTAATGAAATTTTCAGGGTTGCTTATGTATATTGGTAGACTTGTATTAGCAAATTAGTCGTTTCATTGATCTACTTCTGAAAAAATAATCAATAATTCAAATCACCTGGGTTGCACATTTAGGCGTGCTGGACAAAATAATTTATTTCTTTGGTCTACGGGTAATTTTTATTGTTATTTCATTTTAATTGCATTGTTGAACATTCCAACGATAACTGTTTAGTCGAATTGCGATTTTATCTCATGACTTTGCATACTACCTGCCTCCTCTGCGCCATTCATGTTATCGGCCTGAGATCCAGAGAGTTCGGGAAGATAAAATCGATAAGTTTCAAGTATGCATATGGTAATAATGATCTATACATATTCGTAAGTAATCATTGAACTAATTCAGATGGTTATTTGAACTATAGATAATAGATTCTAACTACATGAGCACACTTTGAACACCGCGGTCAACTTTAGTCCGTAGCGAAAAAGTGCTAAAAGTGATGTTGTGTAAGGGTCCGTGTTTTGAAAAAAAGTTTTGCCTATCTCTAACGAGAGTTAATAGGCTTTTTCATATTCAGAAACACTATTTCATCCTAAATGAGCAACCCAGGTGATTTGAATTATTGATTATTTTTTTGGCTCAGAAGTAGATCAATGAAACGAATACGCTGCTAATACAAGTCTACCAATATAAATAAGCAACCCTGAAAATTTCATTAAGTTTCATCGACATTGAAGGAAAATATGCATAAAAAACCAAAAGTTAATAGACTTTTGACCAGCACTGTACATATGCACATATGTATGTATATATGTATGATGTATATACCAAAACTAGAAAAAAAATAATACTAATTTCTCTTGAGAAAAATCATAGCCAGCATTATTTTCATTTATATGATCCTTGTAGGCACATTTATCATTATCGCATGCATATATTTTGAATTACACATGTACATACATAAATGTAATCCATACTTTTAATCGCCATTGTGTTTCGCTCGAAAGAAAATAAAGACTCAACCTTCATCCGGGAGTTAGAAAAGCCCGGAACTTGGAAAGGATTTGCGCGAAAACAATTGCATCTCTATGCCGACATCCACTTATCACCCTGAACAACCTTTTAGTCGAGGGAGGAGTCATTTTCAGGGCTTGGGGCACGCTCTACTTCTTCTTCATCTTTTCCTTCTTCTGTTCTACTTCATCTTCCGCTCCTCTTCTTTTCGAATGCTGGACTCGGGTCTGTCGTCCGTGCTGCTGCTGCCGGCGTACGCTGTCTGGGCGGCCATCGGCGCGCTCTGCCTCTCCGTTGCATTGCTGGCGGCGGCGTTCTACAAGGTACATACATACATACGAAAGATGCTAAAAAATATATATTTAAAAAATTTTTTCTAAAGATTTAATTTTTTAATGAACAATACTATAGTGAAAACTAGGAGCCAAAGAGTGAAAACAATGAATGACATGAAGATATTTGCACTTATTAACAACATAACTTTTTTTGTTCTTTTGAAAATGGAAAAAAAGAGGACATTGAAGAAGAAAATTGATCTATTTTCCAAAAGTGCAGCATAGAAGAAAGAGAAAAAAATGTCATTGAAGATGGATTTAGCTTAAAACGGAGCATTTCTAACATTTAGTTTTCCTGTTTTTGTAGATTCGTAACCCGGGCAGCATCGACGACATCGAATGCGCGCAGCAGGCGCACCTCTTCAGGTTGATTGATATGCCATCCTTATCTCTTGTCATACGTTAAATTACGTAATTTACTTTATTTTATACACATTAACAGTAATTTTTACATAATTTACTTAGATACATTTGTAGGTAATTAATGTAACTGAAAAACATATGTTTACTTATGTAGCAAATTTCCATATCACTCTTTCTTATGATTATTTATGCAGTAAATTTCCATAATTCTCTCTCTTTCACTTGATTATTATACTGTCATTCCAGTCCTTCCAATCTGTCGCCCGGTCTTCTGACATCCTCACTTCAAGTGCAGCCGTCTCTCAAGAGTCGACTAGGTGTCACTATTCCATGGCGTAAGAATTCGGTTCGGGTTGCTGTCTTTAATTTTTTTAAAGAATTTTTTTATGTATAAAAAAAACTCTTAAAGTAATTTTTAGTCTAATGAAAAGCCATTTTAAACTGCCAAAACATTTGCAGTCTCAACAGGTGATTGATATGCTTCGTCCAGAAGCCGTCCAGGAGTACCGCGGAAGGCTGCATTTCTCGCTCGCATACGAAGGTCAATATGCTTCTATGCATTTAGAGCTACATTAATGCTCATTTCACTCAGAGAGAATTTCTTTTTTAAACTCAATTTTGAAATCGCACCTTTTAGACTGACACGAGGGCGAAAGAGTATGCTACTTACAATTAGTTACATTAGAGAGACGCAAATACAACAGTCTGAAAAATTCAAATAGATTATGCCTGAGCTTCGTACTCATCTAATATATGCATAAATACATATTTGCTGTCCAGAAATAAGATTTTCTGGCTTCAGTCGAATCGTCAACGATGCTTCTCACTCTAATCGAAGCAATCGATCTACCGATCAAAGACTTCACAGGTAGAATCTTCAAAAAAACATTTCTGACTCTTTTACTGTTAGAAGAACGGTGTTTTTTACTTCTTGCTCCTAATTCATCGGTATTTATACTTACCGAAGAATAACAAAACAGCAAATGCCAAAAATGCAATGAAAATACGTAGCTCGTTTCCAGCTGCTCTCGGAATGTTAATATTAACGATGCATAGTGTAAAGTAGTAAATAGGCTCAGTGGACGTTAAGGGCACTTGGTCTTTTTCGTGCCTGTTCCGCTGTTGTTTTCCTCTGAGACCTCCGTTGAGGAACACCACCCTGCCACGATATCTGTTCATCCTATCTTGAATGAAGTGAGACAAAAATGCAAGGAATAGATAATAGCGGGAGTAGAAAAAGAAGGAAAGAGAGGGAGAAGAGGAAAATAGTGGTATAAAAGGTGAAGGACTGAAAGAGAGAGAGTGAGAAGAAGAGAGAGGGGAGAGAGAGTGAGAAAGAAAGAAAAGCTCATAAGGAATGAACGGTACGCTGCACAAAGGAGCGAAAATTGCCTGAAGCATAATGCGGAAGTAACCATAAACGATGTTATACTTATTTTGCTGGTTCTGTAGGAAACATCTCTCGCTATTTTCTCCCGGAAAGCACTTTATCATTCCAGCCATGCCCGCCAATGTTACCGCATTACAAGTACTGCACTCCTTTGGATGTCCACCGTTCCCACGATATTTTCGCATGCCTCGTTTCTCTCTCTCTCTCTCTCTCGTTCGTTCATTATCTCTATTTCTCAATTCCCTCTTTCACTACCTCTCTCCATTTTTCTTCCGTTTCGCCAATCCCGTATATAGACTTGATTCAAAAAACCTCGGCAACGATAGACTCCCACGCTATGCACCTGCTCGGCTTAACCTCCATTATGAATCTTGCAAGCGTCGTAAAGCTTTGACTTGCACGCTTCTCGAACAAGAGCAGCTTTCAAAGTACTTCCGCCTATAGCTCACCATCAAGAAGAACTATTTCCCCGCCCGAGTCAATGTCCAATCTCGTCAGTCGCGAAAGAAGAGCATCAGAATGTGCGTATATCCTGGCTTGCAAAATTTAAATCTCTCCCAATTTTTTAAGCCAAGGTCAAGTTACTAGAAAAAAAGTTAGTTACAAACATACATGTAGGTACTATGCATGTCTAGAAAGCTTCGCACATTTCTTGAATAGATTCTGATTCAAACGAGAAAGAATCACATTTCTAATATCAAATAGCCCCTTTTTTTATTCATGAATGATAATTATTTTTACAACTTTTCGTATAAATGAAGGAATAAAGGACTCTCTCTTTCTCTCTCTCCCTCTCTTTCTCTCTCTCTTTTTCTCTATCTCCGCTCACTTTCTCTCTCCTCTCTCTCTCTCTCTATCTTTCTTTCTTTCTTTCTCTCTCTACTCAGGCAGCTCTGACCCGTACGTGCGTGCCTTTCTGCTGGACGCGCCGGCGCCGTGCGAGCAGCGAACGCGCGTCCATCGACGGAGTCTCGCGCCCAAGTTTGACGAGATGCTCTCGTTTCCAGGTAAGAAGAATAATATTATATTATTGTCCTAAATGTTTTATTCTTCTTTAAAGTTATTAGAAACTTATAAACATATGTACATACATACATATGTATATTAATAATAATTAATATATGATTTATTTTTTATTTATCTTAATTTCTGTTGTTTATTTTGGTCGCCCAATCATAATCTAGATATTAGATTAATTTTACAGGGTTTTAATATGTAACAGTACAGGTGGGAGGAGATATGTACATACATATGTATGTATCTACTTTGATAAAGTCTTCTCGACAGACATTTCATCTAGACTCCGAGTTTCGCCTGCAGACGACAGCCATCGAGTTCCTTGACATATTCACTTTGTCTAATCTACACGAGACGCACAACAACATGTCACAAAGTCTTCTCGAAACTCGTCGTCTCCTCGTTGCCCGTGGACATCACGGAGAAGTAACGAGGAAATCGCGTCTCATCTAATCTCCCCTCTCGTTGTCTGGCTCTCTCCATTTCCTCCAATCCCTCGACAAATGTCTGCTCGTCTGCCTGTCCTCCTTGTAGAACGCTGAGTAATTTGACTAGTCTCGCCATGGTGAATGACACACGGTCTGACACACTTCATCTATGTGTGTTTTCTGTCAGTCCGAGAACACACAAAAGACTAAAAGACGGAAGCAAGAAATGGAAATGTCGCTGAAACATCTTGGCCCTCTAACTTTACCTAAAGAGTGCTTGTCAAGTGACAAAGCGACCTCCTCTGACCTGCCACAGTGAATGAGGTAGACTGTAAACGGCATCTCGAACAGAGCGCGAGACATTTCTACGATACTATCGGACGGGACACTCCTCGCCCATAGCCCATTAGATAGCGTTTCAGACTCTAGTGCTAGACGTCACGGGTTCGAAACCCGTTGTGGATGCATCATTTCGCCCACACACCCGCGCAAGTCGACTGCAATGCGTTCATGATATTGAAATGACAGATACATACATATCATTTTTGACCTGGTCCTGTAGGTCTTCACTGAAGCGCCTTAAAGAAATTGGACGCAATATCATGTGAAGGTCTTCCGTGGTGCGTGGTGTTGGCGCAGACCCGGGTTTCAGTCGCGCTTATCTCTTATCTCTAATCTCTCGCTTAACTCAAGGCTCACGCTCCTAATTTTAGCTCAGGACCTTCCTTGAATAGCTATTTGAGCCTAGTCTTGCGATGAATTGATGAGTGAAGAAAAAGCCGCTTGCGCAAGGATTGAGAAGTTTTGCCTGAATTCATCTACTAAAATTGTCAATCACACTCCACACTATGTAGAGATGAAAATCACACCCACTACAGAATTCTTCCTGCATTACGATGATCTAGCGAAACCGAAGAAAGATAAGCCGGAGATTTTCCTTTTGATCCTCTCTACCTCATCTTTCGGTCTATTTCATCATTTATTCACAATCATCTTTTTCTCCATCGTATAAATTCCTTTCCGCGGAATAAAAATTAGAACTTCTTGGCCTTTTTCGTCAAAGCAGCGAGACTTTTTCGCTTTCGTTGGGGGAACGTTTTTACTATTTACGCATTTTTTTTATTCGCTCTAATCTTGGCCTATTTACTCTACTCATGTATATATCACTAAAATGTTTCTAAACTGTTACATATTTCTGCCATCCGCAAATCCCTGCTGGCTCAATATGTTCTGATAATTATACTCGTATTGAATACATATATGTGATTGAATGGTCAAAAAAAATATCTATGTTTTAGAAGTCACGTTAACGGCAATTTTTAACAAGTTTTCTATAGCAAGCCAAAACGGAAAAAAACAACAAAGTTTTAAGATATAATGCACTCACAACTTTTCCCTATAATTCTTTGCTCCGTTAATCCAAAGAAAATACATCAACACATAAATATCTTTACCTTCTTCTCTATCGCTAATGTGTCAGGGAAAAAGGTGCGAATTTGAACTTGGATTTTTTTGGCTCATTTAAGGATAAGTGTCACCCTTTTCCAACTCTTGCCCCAATTTTTCCTGCTTTTTACTTCCTCGTATCTTTCAGCCGCGCCTTCATTCTCAAGACAGTTCGGTCAGGGGTCCCGAAACTCGAAAAAAATTGTTCTGAGGTGTGCAGGAACTTTCCCGGACTTTTTATATGCTATAGCATGGAACCTCGGAGGTTTTCTTGACCGCTCCGGGAAAGATACCGGACCGATTTTGTTCAAATGTACCCAGCGCTCCGGGAAAGATCCCGCATCTTTCAAATCGTGAGAAATAGTGTGTAAAAGTGGAGGCGCAGACAAACCTACTCGAGATATGGTTTGTCTGGCCTCTCTCATTTCGTGGTTATCTTTAGTTTTCTCTCGCAGTCAAAGCGATTTCCGGGAAGTAACGCACCCGAACCCATGTCGCGTTTAGGTCCGGGAGATTTTTTTCTAGGCATCTTTCTTTCTTTCTTTCTTTGTTTCTTAGTTTGTTTCCTACTTACTTTCTTTCTTTCCTTCTTACTTTGTTTCTTACTATCTTTCTTTCTTTTTTCCTACTATCTTTCATACTTTATTTCATGCTTATTTTCTTTCCTTCTTTCTTACTTTATTTCTTTCTTTCTAACTTACCTATTCTTACTTACTTTCTGTCTTTCTTTCTTCCTTTCTTTCCTTATTTCATACTTTGCCTCCTACTTTCATCCTTGATTTCTTTCTTTCAAACTTTCTTTCTTACATCTTTCCAGAAAGCTATGAATTGCAACGAAAAAGTTGCTCCTTCGTTCTCAAGAACTATATATTTTCTCACTTTATTTTTTAGAGAATCCGGTTCTCTGATTATTAATACAGCTGGAGAAAAGCGATGCAATTTGAGCCAAAAAAATGCAAATAAAAAGTAAAGTCGTCATTGTTACAAGTTAAAATGGTCTTTTCTTTTCTATGGAAAGTTTGACCTTCTTTGCAGTGCAGGAGGAAGAACAGCTTACGACGAAATTCTAATTTGAAAATGTATATCAAAGTAATACAATATACGAATAAATATCTTCATGCAAAAGGAATGTAATTTTAGTGCGCATGACACACTGTTTTCTCCGGGAACTTTCCCGCACCACTCAAGATTTTCTCTAGGAACTTTCCGGGACCGGTGCGGGAATTCTGAAAGTTCCCGCACCGCTCCCGGAACTTTTACCATAGAATGAAGGCGCGGCAGGACTCACTCGGCCACGTGACCGTAACCGTGTATTGTGTCTTTACTCTTTCTTCCCCTCTGAACTCCTGGCCCGCGCTAAACCTCTTGCACCCCTGACAATGGAGGGGGCGCGCAGTCAAGCACACGCGGGCGGCTCTCATTCAATCAGGCGACGTGGGCAGAGAAAGAGCAATTGGAGAGAGAGAGAGAGGAAGGATTAAGAGGGAACGAGAGAGAGAGAGGGTGGGAGAGAGAGAGAAGGAGAGAGAAGGAACGAGAGAGAGAGAGAGAAAGAGAGAGAGACAGTGGTGACAGGGCGAACGAGGGCAAGAGAAAGATGGAGGAAACAGAGTGGAAAAGAAAACAAGCTTCATCTTGTGCCATTCAAGAGGGTTCCTAGGGTTTGGCGATTTTTTTGCGCTTTATGTGTTTCCTTCGTCAATCTTTATTTTCTGTATTTCTAGCTCTCTGATTGCCTCTTTCTCCCAATATCTCTCTTTCTTTCTCTTTATCTTTCTCTCTCTCTTTCTTTTTTTCTTTATCTCTCACTCTCTTTCTCTCTTTACATCATTCTCTATCTCTTTGCCTAACAATATACATAAGTGCAAGACTAGAATGTTAGCCATGCGTCATGAAAAGATCAGAGAAATAATTAAGTGGGGGCATATTCTTTCCGAATCGTTAAGCCTTTTTTCCTGCAAAGCAAAAGATGCCTGCTATAATCCCTCGGTTAAGATACGAAAGTGAAGATGGCAAATATGCCCTTAAGCTGAGTGTAAGACCGAGAGAGACGGAGAGGGAACAAAGAGAAAGAGAGAGGAAAACAGAGAGAGAGAGAGCGAGAGAGTGAGAGAGAGAGAGAGATTGAGAGAGAGAGAATGAATGACCTAACTAAGCCAAGTTGGATGCAAAATATGACTTTTCCAGTTCCCGTGCAGAGAAGACAAGAGGAATTCTTACTTTCTTCCCTTTTGCCTTGCACCGGCTGCCACATTTCACGCGGCGATTTGTCACGTTCGGTTTTTTGGCCATTCCGACTCTCAATCACTCTCTTTCTCTCTCTCTCTCTCTCTCGTTCTCTTACTCTCTTTCTGTCTTTACTTCTTCATCTCCTGTGCCTCTCTCTTTCATCACTTTCTCCCCTCCCATCTCTCTCTTTCTCTCTCTATCTCCCTCTCTCTCTCTCGCTCTTTCTCTCCGCTCTCCTAATGCGGTGTCTCCGGGGGCCCCTCAGGCGATTGCAAGTTAGAGGCATGCGCGCAATGTTAGATGCAAATATGGCATGAAACCGGCAATCTTTTTCTCCTGGCAAGCCATCGCTTCTTCTTCTTTCCTCCTCTGATATTCTTAGGGAGAAGAGCCCCTTTACTTGTCTTCACTTCATTTCCATGAGTCACTTGTGAGTCACTCATACAAAGTAGCTATTTTTACATCCCCAACTCAGACTTGCGTCGCACTTTCTCAACTTTCATGGGTTGTGTAATGCGCGAGAGGCTGAATCTGTCAGTTTTTTAAACATCCAAAACCAAAAAAAAATTCCTCTCCATTTTTCTGCTTACAATTAGAGTCAGGCAAAAGACCATTTCTATTACTAAAAAATTCAGCCTTTGTCATCATACCATTAGTATGTATGTTGTAAGTGAAAATAGTATTTATACTCTTCTTTAGACCTCTAGGCTAGAGCATTTACGCTACTTATAAGTGAAGGTCGAAAGTTACATCCTGAATAACTAGTAGGCATTGCCGAGAAATATGCAATCTCTCTGACTTGTGCCCTCCATTCACACACATCTTCCGTGTTTGTCTAATCTCAGCCGTACATATGTGTTCTTTTGTGGACCACTCGGCTACGCATCCGCTAGAGCCAACAAGGATGACTGGAATCGAATGTCTTTCTCATCCCTTTACAGACACCGGCACCACCTACTCATTTCTACTTTAATCTACTTGATCGTTCATACTCTAGTACTCTATAGTAATATACCTATTTTATACATTTAATTGTTTTTACTTTTCTTTTCCCTTTCTTTATCATCTTCTCTCTCTCACCTCACTCTTTGCTTACTTTCCTAAATAGGTCTAATTCTGAAACCAAGGATCTGCTCAGGTTTAATGGACGACTTAGGAAACGGATGAGTTACTCTCCTTTAAGAATCAAAGTTCTCTGTGGTGAGACCGTTCTCGCATGTTCCTCTTCGACCTTGAATATTCCTTCTTTCGCGCTCGAACGCCTTTGGCAAATCAGGAAAACGCCAAGATGCACTCTTACTAGATTAGGCATGCTTCGGAGAGTTTGTCCTTTTCTCTCCATCTTCCTCTCTCTCTCTCTCTCTCTCTCTCTCTCTCTCTCTGTCTCACTCTCTACGACTCTCTTCTTGTCCACACCCCCTGTCCCACACTTCCCCCCTGTATATAAAATCTTAAAATACGCAGAAGAAGCGTGTGGTCCACATAAAGTCAGCGAGGCCGGTAGCAAATGACGAATTTTTCCTTCGAAAACACTTACCTTACGCCAGAATCATTCTAGATTCCCATTTTCGCCCTCTTTTCATCCTTTCTCCGTGCATGTCATTCAATGCTCTGTCCACTATTTGCAACAAATTCGCCATCCAACTCGCCCCTTTTTTTATTGTTGGCAAACAAGCTCTATTTGTACATTCTTGATGTTTACTGTTTACGCTCCTCGAAAATAGTCTCCCAGCGCATGTTTGGCGTGTCCTCAGGGTGATGCGATTCTTTTGCATATATGCACATGCTACTTAGGGGGCGTCAATTGGGAAAATTGTACGTGTGAAGAAGGAAAGAAGAGGGCGGGGGAAGGCATTCAACAACAACTTAATGGTCGGCTAGACGCCGTTTCCTCTTTTCCTCTTTTGCCCCCCAACCCCCCCCCCCCCCACTCTGCCCCCTAAAACCCTGCCCACTAATAGTTGTGTTGCTCTTTGTGCTTTTGAGAGTATGTTGCATGTGGAAAGGCTGACTTGCTTCTCCTCCTCCTCCTTTACCCTTGCCCCCCCCCCCATTCAGCCCTTGTCCCTTTTATCCTCAACCATATCCCCCCCAAAGCCTTCCGGGCTTTATACGAGATGCCAAAGTCAATTCTAACCATAAGCATGCATTCTCGCAATAAGCGATTTACGACTTCCATCTCCTGCAATATCCATTTCTCTCTCTCTCTCTCTCTGTCTCTCCAGCTATCTTTCTCCTTCTCACTCTCTCTCTCTCTCGCACTCTCCTCCCCTCTCTCTCTTCATCTTCCTTGTCCCAAAGCGAAACGCTCTTTCCACTTTCATCCTTCCGAACCAGACTATAGTAGCAAAGTCACCACTTTGAGCCGGATATCCTTCTGGTCTCGGTTGTATTGCCTTATCTCTTTGAGTCTGAGATATTTTTGCCTGTTCAACACTTTTCACTTACGATAGGCTAATGCGCCTTTCTTATTGGAAATATTCCGGTTAGGATGCATTAAAGATATACTCTAATGCACTAGTGGATTGAATTACAGTAATAAACCTACTGTATCCACCCTGTGTTTTCCGCGCAGGACCCAAGAAAGCACTGCTTGAATGGATCGTCTTGCTGCTTGTCATGCGATGCACGGCTTCATCACTCTTCCTGGAAGGCGACGTTCGGCGCCGCCGCCAACTCGCGTCTCTGGCGGCTGCCGCGGTGGCGGCGGCGGTTATTCGCTTGCCGATCGCCGCGGCCTCATCTCACCCGCCAAGCACGGCGCCAGAGGACTCATCTCACCACTGCCGCATCGTAAGAGTCAGGGCATTAATGAGTAGCACCTGAGGGCCGTAGAATAGTAAAATATATTCACATTTGAATTCGCGCGTTTTTTTCGGCATTAAAAAAGTGTCAGGATATCCAAATTAAATGTCCGCGTGCGGTTGCTTTTAGCCGAGAGCTAAAAAGATGCGCCGGGATTTGAATGATTGCATTAGAAGGACACGGGACCAGAGAAGGTCTTCAAAAGACTAAACGAGATTATGACGAGACGAGATCATGTGAGAGAAGAAGAAGCACGGACTTCTAAGCTTATGCAGATGATTTGGTGTGCAAGGTGCAAGGTTGATTAATATTTGTTGCTGCTGAAGATGGCAACGTGCTAAAGTCTATTCAAAGTTCAGCGGGCCAGAAATGTGCTAACGATAACATGCGTTAAGTGCAGCGCATACTGTAAAATGCAAAGCTGGCATAATAAACGTGCATGAATAATTATCACATTCAGACTGATAATTATATGTCTGTAAAGCTGCAGCTGCATTCGTATAACGGCAACAGCGATTACTTTCTTGCTTTATAGACATTATTCATGAATTTATCTCAAAGTGAGAAATTGTGCTCATTTGTAGATCACTTTCCCATTTAGAATGATTCCGTGGGAACACCGCGGAAATGATATCGAGGGAGGCTAAAAAAAAAGTCGCCGTTCTTATCTGGAGAAAGGCAAACATGACATTTTCGCCATAAAACTCATTTATCACTTTGGAGTTACTCACTAAAAATATATTCATATCTGCGGGAGTGATAATGTGATCGGGGCTGAAAATTGAGTTATGTGAACCAAGAAATGTACAAGATGTGTGGATAAGTCAGAACGTCTTTATACCTTTTCCTTGCAGGACATTCGATGCGGAAGCTCAACGACATGACATTGGTGATGCAGGTGGGAATTTCCAGTATTCCTCTGTTAAATTCGCTTCCTCCTTTTGAACACCTAAAAATGACAATTAAACTTATGAATAAAAACTTATGGCAATGCCAATACAAAACAATCTTACTTAGAAATTTATACGAAAAGAAATGTTGACACAGACTTTAGCCTCGTTTTGAAGGTCATGGACTACGACCGCTTCTCATCGGACGATCCGATCGGCGAGATTTTGCTGCCGCTCAAGAACGTCAAATTCGAGAATGCGCCCGTCTACTGGAAGCATCTCCAGCGGCCGACCGTCAGCAAGGCGAGTACATTTTTATATTCCTATATTGTTGGCGTTCTTCGCTCTCTTTAAAATTTGCAAATTATATCTTTCAAAAAAAAAATTATGAAAAAGACTTGTTCTTGTAAGTGTTATGTAACTAATTAATAATAATAATAATAATAATAATAATAATAATAATAACAATTATTATTATTATTATCTCTACAGGACCAATGCGGCGAGCTGATGTTGTCCATCTCGTATCTGCCCGAGGCGCATAAACTCACCGTTTCTGTGATCAAAGCACGCTCACTGGCTGCCAAGGATCGGATCGGCTCTTCTGGTCAGCAGGAGCCAGAGTTCTGAATTTGCTTCAATACATTTATTTCCTTAAAAAAATATTAAAATAAATTGAGCTTTTTAGTAGTCTTCAAAATAAGGTAGATTACAAAAAGATGCATTGTATGTATGTAATAATCAATATAATAAACATAATCAATACTTGCCGCCTCTAGATCCCTACGTCAAGCTGTGGCTCGTGCAGCAGGGTGAGAAGCTCGAGAAGCGCAAGACGTCCGTGAAGCCGACGACCCTCTCGCCCGTCTTCAACGAGAGCTTCGCCTTCGACGTCCCGGCCAAGGACGTGCTGCTCACGGAGGTCGAAACCTTTTCAATATTATTATTATTATTTTTAATAATGAAATAAATAATCTATTAGAAAAAAGCAATGAATACTGCCATTCCGTGTGATGCCTACGTGACTTATGGCAATATTCCATGTGATGACTATGTACGTGACTTGTGGCAACTTCTTCCTCTCAGGTAAACCTCGTCGTGACGGTGATGGACTACGACTTGCTGAGCAGCAACGACGAGATCGGCCACGTCATCATCGGCCCACTGGGAGGAGAGAGCGGCGCGCGCCAGTGGAAGGCGGCCATCGAGCAGCAGCCGAACGGCGCCGTCGCAGCATGGCACAAACTCTCACCCAAGTGGTAGAGGGGGGGGGGGGGTCAAGTGCCCACGACGATGCTACCAAGGAAGGGGGGTCAAGGGCCCATAGCGATACTAACCAAGGGGTCGCATCTCACCATCAGACAAGTCTCCTGCTGTATATTGTGCCAGCACCCAAGAACATTCACCCTTTTTTACACCAATTTGCAATATTATGGACCACAAGAAAGTGTCCTAGATTAGTTTGAAGTTGACCAATTGTACGACATTTTAAGACTCTTTTATTGTCCACTCTAGAGATAGCGCCGTTTCCTTGTTCACTGTGTACAAACGTACAGTCCCGCCCAGGATCTTGGTACCAAGGATGCGTCGGACGCATCGGACGCATCCAAATGCATCCTCGTTAATAACTATTTTCCTAGGAAAGACTAAAATATTTTAACTTGTACATTAGTTTGCTTATAGAGAACGGATGCTAATGATAAGAAATCGATCATTTCTAATCATTTGATAAGAAGTTATCAGTTTTTGCTTATAAAAAATTTCATTTCTTATATTTTTCAATGAAATTTCTCCTGTTCCATTATTTTGTCTCTACCCACATCCCCAAATAATAAAATTAGAGATTGTATCATTGATAACGGAAATCGATAAATCGGACCTTATCACTCATGTTCATTAGCTGAGAAGATTCGCCTAACGATTCTGAATCTAACTATGTAATCAGTTTTTCAAAATAAAGTGCCGGCTAACATTATATTTTTGATTGTGTGTATTTGCATTAGTTTCTTCAGAAAGAACAGGGCAGGGAGGCCTCGCAGCCCGAGGGGGCGGGGCCTAACCCTTTTTTTTCTCTGCCTGTGCTATTTCGCTACCTCAAACTTGGGTAATTAAACCGGGGACGAAAAAGACGCGCGTTGCATTTCTAAGGTTCAATGCTACTGCAGCAACCTAGATTTGGACGGATCACACCGGGCCAAAATTGTGACAAAATAATAGACAATGGGGAATCCTGAAGAAACTAATGCAAATACACACAATCTAAATAAATTGTTAGCCGGCACTTTATTTTGAAAAACTGATTACATAGTTAGATTCAGAATCGTTAGGCGAATCTTCTCAGCTAATGAACATGAGTGATAAGATCCGATTTATCGATTTCCGTTATCAATGATACAATCTCTAATTTTATTATTTGGGGATGTGGGTAGAGACAAAATAATGGTACAGGAGAAATTTCACTGAAAAATATAAGAAATGAAATTTTTTATAAGCAAAAACTGATAACTTCTTATCAAATGATTAGAAATTATCGATTTTTTATCACTAGCATCCGTTCTCTATAAGCAAACTAATGTACAAGTTAAAATATTTTAGTCTTTCCTAGGAAAATAGTTATTTACGAGGATGCATTTGGATGCGTCCGATGCGTCCGACGCATCCTTGGTACCAAGATCCTGGGCGGGACTGTATATAATCCGTCACATATTTTCCGCGAACTCGCGTTCGAACTCAGTAGTGCAATTCATGAACCAATTATGTAGTTTGCATTTCGTTAATCTAACCATCCACTCCGATCTCGCATTGCCTCGTGTTCACAAACAGAGTTGTTCTTTTTTTTCAAATATTTTATTTTATTGAAGACTCTGGGCCGTTATCACTGACTTGTTTCACAAAGTAACCAGCGTAACACTCAATGTTGCCATACATTCTTCGGTAAAGATCGATCCTACAACGTTTACAGATAAATTAATTTTCCGTCACTCGCCGTGAAAAGTGAAGAAAAGAAAACGAGCTAGTGGAAATGTTTATTGAAAGTAAAGAAAGTGGCATTCTTCTTAGATATCTCAAACTCTTTGGAACTGTAACTTTCGGCATGTCAGCAGCGAGCGGCCATTCAGATGCGATGTCGACTTGGTCCCTTTGATTGGTCAAGTCGAGTCAACGATGACCAGAGCTAAAGAATGTGCTGCCACAAGGGCCATCAACTTGGCTTTTTTTTTGCACAGGAACAGATTGGCGTGTTCCTTCAAATGCCTCGTCACTAGGATGTGTTTGAACAGGCAAATCAGCGTAAATTAAACGGCGAAAAGCGATCACGACGGGAATGCAAGAGGCACGCCGCCATCAATATTGATTATGGCAAATTTTTTACCACGTGACAACAGAATCAACAATATCCCGGCACTTACCAAAAGATTTTTTTCCGTGCAGTTTTGTTAAGGGCTTCAGTTAATATTTGTTCCTGCAGATGCATCTCTACTTATTGTTTTTATGGATTCGAGCGGGCAGTCGATTTGGTAAAACTTTTTTTTATCACAACGGAAGCAATAAGGGAAAGGATGTTAATTGTTTAAGTTGTGATAATGATACATCTATAAAATGAACATCGGAGTTAAGAGAGTGAGGGCTCAAGCATAGACATCTGAGGCAGGGAGCAGCTTGAGACCCTCGTGTTCCTCTTCCAATCTCCTCTCCATGACTCTCCTCCTCAAGCAAAAATTCGCGCCGCTCGTTCGTCGTGCGTTGCAAGCTGGCGTTGCTGCAAAGTAAAATAAAATAAAATATAACTCTCCTTCTCTGATACTCTCTCAACTGTGTTTGCTCTCTTGCTTCATCATCCTCGTCTCTCTCTCTATTGATGGAATGGACATTCTGCTGACCTGAATGTTTGGCGGGCCCCACTTTGCGGTCGGGCGGAAAAGGGAAACCGGCTCAGCGCTGTTTGTGATGATCGAGTACAACTGAAAAGTTAATAAAGAGAAATAAATAGCCAAAGCTTGGTTACAACACGAATACCAATAAGTGAATATCATAGCATATAAATAAATGCATTTAAAAATAATGCAGTATGCAATATGGTACACATTATACAGTATGCAAAGTCAGGATACAGTATACTAGCTATATAAACATCAACTTCCAGAAACCTTGAAGAGGAGAACCAGGACCGGCAGAAGAGTCACGGCCATGATTACGACATTGGAAGTGCAGAACACACGAAACTCTAACTTCCATGAGAAGTAGGCGATTGTCTGTAAGTTTTAATGATAAAAATAAAATAATAATATTATTATTATGAACGCACAACGTAGATTGGCATGAGGACGTAGTGACAGTACGCTCGGCAGAATTCAAGAAGCGTGAATGTCCACCAGCGAAACTTGACGCCTCTTCGCGATCTCATAGTCTGCAAAGCGAGGGCTCGATCACGAGGGGAACCGAACTCGGCCTTGCTGCATGAGAAGAATAAACGCTTAGCACTCGGCCATAACGCACAATGAGGTTGACGATGATGCGGCGGTCGCCGTAGAGGAAGACGACGGCCGACAGCTCAAGGAGCGCAGCCAGAAGCTGCCAGCAGACGGTATAATCCGAGCTCAGTTCAGGAATGACGATGTTTGCCTTGCGAGTCTATGAGAAAGTTTCGACTTTTCAAATCTTAAAAAAATGTAATTTTTTTTACAATTACTTATTTACATAAATATATTAATTTGTTTTGTAAGTATATAACGATACTATTAAATTATAAGATCAATAGATATATTTTTATTCGCAATTTCTAGACAATTATGGTTGAACTACAGCAGACATCAAAGAAGCTGACTCTTACAAAATGAAAAACTTGATTGTAGATTGCAACCAGACAGATCGCCTGAATGTAAAAGAGATTAACGAAGAATTGAACAATTTCTAATTGTAAGCTGTAAAATTTTGAACAAGTATCTAAAAAGCACGTAGAGAATGACGAAGCGTGAAATCCTCCAATTCATGCGCAAGATAGTCGTATATACGATGTACAGGGTCATCAGCAGAAATTCTACCGTAATCGCCTGCAAACGGAGAGGATTTCGTTTAAAAGTAACGTGTAATAAGAATATTTGAAAATAATTATAAAAAAGGATTTCTATTCATATCGGTTTTTCTTTTTTAAGGAATATGTTAAATGACCATGTGAAAAGTGACTAGAAGAGCAGATGGTGGCCTTAGTCAATATTGTTCGTGAGAAGAGCGGGAAATTTGAAAATATTCTTTTTTTTGTTGCCATAAGCGTACAATATAACCGATGGCGAATACGCCATAGACGCCGAAGAGAGCTGATATGGCTCCTCCTCCACTGTTGGGCAGCAAGTGAAGATAAATCCCGACAACATCGAGCGAGAATTCAGACGTTCGGCTTTTTTGCACTGAAAACAAAATTTTCATTGCTTTGTTGCATGTTAATTGTTTACCGGTTCATGGTAACTATTAATTTTTTTAATGAAACAACAACTGATTCAGGGGTCTGTAAAAACGCTCAGGCTTCTTGTTAGTCTTTTTTCACATTTACAGCAACTCTTAATGGAGCAGAAAACAAATTCTTGAATTCGCTCCTTTTTGCCTGAACGAAAGAGAGAAAACAACGAACAAATCTGCATGATGTCTGAGTTCTGCAGATGTGGATTGAAGTTGGCATAGACTGAGATTGCGAGCGCGACCAGCGAAATTGTGCAGAGACTGAAGGTCAGCAGCCCAACTACCGAGACTGAAGCGATTTAATCGATATTAATAAGAATGTAAAATCTTTTACTTTTAACAATTTCGAAAAAAATATTTGTATGTACAATAAAAGTGTGAAAACTATTTTTTAATATACGAAATGTCAAAATTTCTCTAACCGAAAGAAGCGGCGCCGCAGATTCGCCTGACTCGACGCGACAATCCACGTCCCATCGCCAATGCAGAAAGCCGTTGAGGCCTTGGAAGGGAATACTATTTTGAATTGAGTTAAAGAAGCTTGAAAGTCGCTAACTCCTAACACGAAATGCCTTCTCGTTAATGACCCTAGTTATAAGCAATGGCAATTTGCCAAGATTCTAACTCTCGTAAAGCAAGCATTTTCCTGGACAATTTTATATTGCGGTTTGCGTCCGGTAGTGAATCATGTATGTGTCGATATATATTTCGCGGCCCATATTTCACCATCGCTGGTCAAACTGTGTTCCGACAAGATTTTTAGGCCAAAATTTAGTTGGCGACAACTGTTAAATTTAAAGTTCAGTGTAATACACTTATATTCCCTTAGGTTCAGGCAACGCATTTCAGATGGAAAATACTCCTTTAACTTTCAGTCTAGAAAATTGGCTCTTTGCTGATGCATTTGCAAGCTCAATCCATTGCGTCATCCTAATTGCGAAAATTTTGAGTTTTCGCCTCCTTTAAGGGAAAAACGGTATTTTCGTCTATAATTTTCTGCAATCAATATAAGCAAGGTTGCGGAAAATACGGTATTTATGCCTAGTACTTTCTGAACGAATTGAAAAAAAAACCGAATAAAAAACCGTTTGAATGATATTCATGCAAGCGTTGAAATCGATCGCATCCCAACGAATGAGAATGATTTCGGTCAGCCGAACATTCTAAACAGCAAAATCAGTTGTCAAGTAGAGTCTCAAAAAGAATGCCCAATTTTTATTACGCTGCCATTACCTTATGAAGGCAGAATAAGAGCAGTGCAGCAGCAGAGGCAAATGGAAGAAGCGCCAGCCACTTTGAAGTCTAAATTATCTCTTCCTCTCTCTTGCTATCAGCGAAGGCGCGCAAGAATTTGAAAGGATTTATGTGCTCTCTTCAAGAACCTTTTCAATGAAACGAATTCCTCGGAGCAAGATAAAGGCCATGATCCAGAAGCTGAGAAATACAGAGATGTCAAGGTAGAGCGAGAGCTGCTGGCTTTCTTCACTGAAAAAATCTCTTATCAATCTTAAATTGCCTCAAGATAAATTTAAGAACTTAAATTCGCTTTTCTTCCAATGAGCAAAAAAACTTACATGAGAAGCTCAATCGGCATGACATTAGTTAGGCGGGAATTCTGCAGTTTCTTCACAAAAAGTGCCTCTAACGTCGAATTCTGCGCGAGCAATATTATTTTTGGAATTTTATTTAAATAATATTTTTGGGCATTTGTTAAGAAAATAAGTAGCAACTCTCGGCTCTCCTATAAGTAGATAAATATTACGGATACAGTATCCTCTAATTCTTTAGACAAAAAACAATAATAAAACCTCCGTAGTCATATATTTGCAGACCATCGATGTGCTTACAGAATTGCACGTTTGATTCGGCATTCTATGACCGCGAGAAAATGAAAATAATATTAATATAAATACATTTAGAACAATTATTTTATTATTTAATCTAATTTTCTTTAATTCATTTTAATTTTGTAGTATAAGAATTTATTTTTATTTTTTAGTTTAAGAAAATCAATAAAAAGATTTACATATTATTTCAATCTGCGATCCCTGATTGACTGACAAGCGTGCTCCTTGCAAGAGACGACGGTGTCACAAGTATTCCAAAGGTTCTCGTTCGTAAACAGCGTCTGGAGCCTGGCAAAAAAAGAACGACAATTTAAACGACAAAATGAACAGGTTTCCATATGGAAAATAAATTTGGCAATTATTTTTGTACATTTATTAGCTTTCTGCTTATTCGAATTTGCAAAATTTGTTTCATTTCTCATAACAAAGCAGAAATATGCATGAATTTCCATATTGTTTTATAAGCACAAGAATATTATTTGTGCCTGTTGAGGAGAAGGTAGATGTTGTTGTAGTGAATCAGCGAAAGTGGCGAAAGCATCAGGACGAGACGAGTAGCCAGTATGAGATATCCGACGCCTTAAAGGAGCCAAGCACTTATTCTACCGTAGTAAATTAATATTAGCCCTTCTTTTTTTGGCACCTACAGTAATCAAAATTAGGACGAGGTATATTTAGCGGACTTGTTAAGTATGTTCCGGTAAATATGACTTTCTACCTTCTGGAGGCAAAATGTGCTTTTTGACATTTGTATTGATGGTCTCTGAACGCACGCCTCACCAGCCGCTGCGGGGGCGATGCGTGCGAAGAGAATGGTCGGGGGAAGCCGGACGTATTGGCCGAGTGCCAACTCGAGATAGCCCATCGGGAGAACAACCAAGAAGGTCGCCAGCTAGAATACGAGCAGGAAGGCCACTGCAACTACATTCTTATATATCAAGGAAATTAATTGAACAGTCCTCAGCGTGTACGCACAATCTCGCAGTCTACATTTCATTGCCCAGGTTTCACTTGGGAACTAGTGGGGAAAATGGATTACTGTCGTATCCGTAAGCAAGGACACAGTGGTAAAAGAGAATTAAGATTGCGCGTTGGCGACCAGAAAAACACAGGTCATTGGAATTCCTTGGGTATCGGCATCAAATTATAGTGTGCAGAATACGGTATCAGGAAATATACGTAGTTAGTGCCAAGAGGACGATGTCGGGAAACGGCCAAAACTGACGCCCTCCACGGCGAAGGTAGCTGTCGGTAAGGCAGACGAGCATTGTCAAGTCCAAAAATGACCAGAGAAGCATCACGTTATGGCAAGCCTAAACGTTACATAATAGTGAAAAATTCAAATATTTCTTCATATATTTATATTGATTTTTTTTTTACCATTTGCCGCTCTTTCAGCAGCTTTGAGCGACTGTGCGTAGCGGCGAGAAGTTCGTTATCGGCCTCTTGAAGCTAAAGAGAAAAGGTTTTTAATGAAATGGGACTTTTTTCATTAGTGTAAATGCCTGGGAAAATCAAATAAATTTTTTGCGCTGGAAATATTTGTTTGAAAACACTTTTTCTTCTCTGACCACTTCTGGCGATGTAACGGGCGACTGCGCGTTTGGCGACTGGGCGCTCTTGTTGACACCGAAGAGATCCTCTGCCTCCTTCTTCTCGGCCTCTTGCATCGCCTTCTTCTCTTTTTTCTCTTCCTCAGTCAGCTCCAAGTCCAACTTGTCGTCTTGGAAAGGAAAAAAGAGGAAAAATGCCATATTTTTTTGTTTCTGTCCAACCTTTTTATTGAGATATTCTTAATAGTGTATAATAAAGGGCGCTTGAAAATCTGACCGAATTGAACGTCCACATAGCCGGCGGAGCGGAGAAGAAGAGTACGGTACTCGTAGGTCTTCTTCTTCTTCATTCGGCTCAAGTTGATTTGACATGGTCGTCTGAGAGCGTATTCAAGGACAGGAGAGGCGAGGCAGAGAAAGAGAGAGGGAAGAGGAAATGAGAGCGGAGGAAGGAGCAGACCACTCACGAATGCGCGCACACGATGGAATGACGGAGCTCCGTTGTGAAACATCCGAAATATCGAGAGAAATAGGGTTAGTACAGAGTTCCCCTTTCTACTTTGAAGTCATCACCCAGAGTACCGAAACGTTTTTCTCCGTGGATCCTGTTATTTAACTACTTTTATTCGATCCCAGCCCGGAAGCCAAGTAAAAATTTATTTTATTCACGGGAAAAGTGTGAAGAATGGATCAGTTCTAAAGCTTCGGAAGCATGGAAAACAAGGGTTCTATGTGCTTTTCGAAGCTTCATCAATTCTCCCATTTACGAGTGCAGCACTTTCTACGTGCTTTATGCAAATTTTATCAATACTACCGCTTCGAGAATAGATATTTATTATTCATCTATGAATTCGAGAAGAAGCGGACGATAATTAGCCATTCTTATTTCTCATAGATAATTATTAAGCTGACACCATGCTATTGTCCATTTATTACCCTGTGAATAACGTATTATACAAATTAATCGATATGTCATAAAATTCGAGTGGATGCTTTATTCGTAAAATCACAATTTCTATATGGAATATCACAAACTAGAATCATTGATCATAATTGGAAGCATGGAAAGTCTATAATTCGACCCTTCAATTGTTCTCGAAACCCTATCCTTCTCTTCTTGCCCTTCGGAGCGTGTTTTCCGAATAAAGAACATTTGTTGTATATGTATTAAATTGCGAGATTTCTTCTTTTTCTTCTTTATGGGACGACTGTGCTACTCATGGAAGGTGAAAGGAGGTTTGGAGAGATGATTTGCTGAGGGAAGGGAGAGTGAATCAGAGGTACGGGTACCCGTGCCCGTACCCCGGGTACTGGCCGACGTAAGCTGACAGGGAATGGTCAGAAACCCTACACTCGAAAAAATACAATTTATACCTCAAATGAAAGCCCTTGAAATTTGGTGTGACGGAGTATACAAATTAGCTGCTGCCATCCAAAACACAATTTTTTATTGCATTTTCAAAATTCGATTTTTTTAAAATAAATTTTCACCAGCAGAAAGTGGTCTACATATAAATCGTGCAAGAAGCTATAAAACGTGGTCTTATGGCGCAGTAGATAAGGCGTCTGACTGAAAAATTTCTGTCGTGAGTTCGATTTCTCTTCGACTCATCGTTTTTGCTTATTTTTTTTAAAATGTTATCTTCTCTTTCTATCTTTATTTAACAAAATGGAATACAATCAACAAAACAGCATCATTATTAGCACATGTGAACAATGGTGTCTCAGAAATGGTTCAAGCACATTGGAGAGTCGCACTTTGCGCATACAATGAAGGCAGCGCTGGTGCAGTCGCTACACAGAGAAGTGAGAGAGCGAGGGAAGCACAACTGGAGGGGGGTTTCATTGGGGGGCGGACGTGTGTCCATGAGACCGGCGGTGAAGAAGACGTACTGAATGAATGGAGCGAAGCGGGGAACAGAGAATTGAAAGTAAACTGCCGACAAGATCTTCAAGATGGAATCATGGGCAGACAGTTTAAAGTTGATGTCGTGCGTCCTGACATGGTTGTGGATTCGCTTGGAGAAAGCCTTGAAGTACTGGTTGAATTCAACGTCAAGCGGCTGTGCCATTCCTGTCGTTCCGCTGGGAATGGTCACTATGAGCAGATCTTGATTGAGCGGAAGAAGGTCGGTGACTTCGTCATGGTTCTTCCACAGAGTCCACGAATCCAAGGCGATGACGGCCTTCGGAGGCAAATCCTTTGTAAGACATTCTGTGACCCATTCCTCGAGGTGTTTCCTTCCCATTATGTGGGATTTTCCGCATGTAACGAAGAGATTCGACGCGGAATAAACCGGTTTCACGGCCGGGAAGGAGCCAGTTGGTTCGGCGAGCACAACGAATAGGCGTTTTCCCAAATGGCCATCGGCGAAGATAGTGGGAAGGACGGTACATGAGTGCGTCGTTGATGCCACTGACTGGACTACTCGCTCTATCTTCTTCTCGCTTTTAAATGCCAACGTGCGCGGTTGTGTCAGTTCCTTCACGAAGCCACTTTGGTCCGCATTGCATATGGCGTTGAGTTTATAGGGTCGCGTTTTCTCTTTGAACTCCTTTCTAAAGTCGTCTGCCTTTTAGATGAGCCCTGGACCGTCGTTGATGATCCTCTTCGTCGTGAACCGAGTAATCCGCCGCCCGACTATTCCATTGGACTTCTTACACCGAGACACCCACGATGGCGACGCCAGAAATGGACAATCCTCGAAGTGATTCCGAGCGAGCATAGCAATGTCCTCGTCATGGATTGATACGCCTTTCAGATAAATTATAAGACAAAGAAGTCTGTTTAAAATGATTAATCTTGTACCATTCTCAAACTTTTGCTGCACTACTTCAAGAAGGCGCCCTGCCAGCGCCTTCAGTTGCTGCCTGCGCTCGGCTCTAACTCGTCCTACGAAAAGAAGGAATGAATAATCACACCCAAAGAGAGAAGACATACCGTCTTTTCTGAAGGACAGAAGGCGGTTGAAATGCCACTGCGACTTTATCCACCGGGAACGTGATCTCATCGAGTCCAGAGTTCGCCTCCCACCTCATTTCAGATTGAAGCAATAGTCGATTGCTTTGTTAACCTGCAATAATTTTTTGCACGTTCTATTTTATTTAAATAGTTTACAAAAATTTACATCGTCTAAAGAGATGTGATCATCTCCAAATCGGGCGGTCTTGACACCATTGCCGTTGTTGACAATCTGGTCCTCCAAATCGTCGCAGTCAAATTCTCCAATTCCATTCTTCCAATCCTCTTCCATATCCTCTTCCACTTTCCTTCTGTACCCAGAAAAAAGTCTGTTAAAAGCTCGCCAATTGTGCCGGCTATCTTTATCTCCTCCTCCGTAGCGTAATCGGTTGCTAACGGTGGCCCAAACATCGCCTTCAGTAGGCCAAGGATTACTCCCGGACGATGATCCATCGATATAAAAGAGAAACCAAGTTATTTAAACAAACGAAAATGTTGAAAAAACAGGCTTTCACAATATATAAAAATGAA
Organism: Allodiplogaster sudhausi; assembly: GCA_945643635.1. Classification (NCBI taxonomy): domain Eukaryota; kingdom Metazoa; phylum Nematoda; class Chromadorea; order Rhabditida; family Diplogasteridae; genus Allodiplogaster; species Allodiplogaster sudhausi. Next base: position 588,689 of record CALZFC010000123.1, read on the forward strand.
AGTGGAAATGATGAAAGTGATAGCCATGTACATACATGTACATGTACATACATGTACATGTACATACATGTACATGTACATACACGTACATGTACGTGTATGTACATGTGCTAATAATGATGCTGTTTTGTTGACCGTATTCCATTTTGTTAAATAAAGATAGAATAAAAGAGAAGATAACATTTAAAAAAATAAGCAAAAACGATGAGTCGAAGAGAAATCGAACTCACGACAAAAATTTTTCAGTCAGACGCAGTCAGAGTTCAGAGTTCAGAGTTCAGAGTCAGAGTTCGAGTGTAGGGTTTCTGACCATTCCCCGGTGAGTAGCCTGCAGTTAATACTTTATTTATTTTTTATCGTTCATTTTTAAAAACAGACCGTAGGGAGAAGCGTATGCGCCATAAAGCTGAAATTGAAAGCTAATTATATTATATCTTGTTTAATTCCTTCCCTTAAAATTATCTCTGATCTAACTGACATTCGCGGAGTAGTATGGGCTGCCTACGGCTCCAGGGCTAAAAATAGTATCATCAAACTAAGCCCGTTGCTAAATAGACTTATGTTATTAGATAGAACTATAAATTTATCACCAGTAGTAGCTCGGGGCGAGAGGGTAGACCATCCTTCGAGAGTGAGGAGAGATGAAGTGAAATTTCTAGTTGTATTTCTAGGCTTCATCAATTCTCGCATTTGCAAGTGCAGCACTTTTTGCGTGCATTTCATTAGTGCTGAATAGAATGCCACTTCGAACAGAATCTATGTGAATTTATCTAAAGAATTCGGGAAAAGCGGAAGATAATTAGCCATTCTTCTGTCGATCGCCAGTCGTTAGTGGTTGCCTCTACCTTCAATCTCTCCGTCATTCATTCTCCGTCATTAGATTTGCTTGAGACATTTAACAAGATAAATTATCGAAAAACTTTTTTCGTAAATATTTGTCATCGAATTGTGAAGTATCACGGGTGTTTCATTTTATATTTCAAAATTCTCGTCTAAGAATCATGTATTTCGACTAGTCGAATTTTACGGGTAACCCTTGTTTTCCATGATTATCCTTTGTTCACACTTCTCGTGTGAATAAAATAGCTTCCGACCGGGGATCGAATAAAAATTTAAAAATCGAGAAACTAATAAGAAACTTTTTGGTTTTGTTAGAATAGAAAGGCTCCCTTCTAAACCCCCCGAAACATGGGAAGACAAGGGTTTACAGATCCAATCGATAGTTCATTGTTTTAAGCTCGTCGCCTCGTGCACTATTACTCCTAAAGTGGTTAGAGACAGCGGGCGAGAAGTTACGGTACCAGGGGGTTGACTTATAAGTAAACCAGGGAAAGTCTATTCTAAGTGCCCGATCCAAAACCAACCAAAAACATGAAAGTCCATGTTGAGGTCAATCGTTTCAACACTATAATTGGAGGTCGCTACTTATTGTGAAAGTTGTGTCGAATTTGAGAGATGACAAATCCGAGCAAAATGCAAGGTTGAGTTAATAGTTTGAAAACTGAAATTGGAGGTATTAAAATAGTGAAACCTTGTGGAGGAAATTTAGATCCGATATTCAAAATATTACTTTTTTTCAAATGACTTTGTATTTCGACCAAATCTAATTTTAATGGTAAATAAACCGTTGAAAAAAATGAAGTTCCAAGTAGACTTTGAGGTCAATCGGTGAACACTGAAATTCGAGGTCGTGAGTACTTGTCAAAATCGTGAACTTACATGGAGGAATCGTGCAAAACGAGGTAAGGCAGAAGCGAAATTTGAATGGAAAAAATAAGCAGATTCTACTCATGCACTCAATTGGGAGTACAAAATAAGGAAAATGAGATTTTGAGCGTTTTCTCGATCTTTTTCGCTAATCTTACCAAACCTCGGCATTGGAAGGAACACCGTACCGCAAACTGCCAATATGATCAATCAGAATCCTAGCTGTTCAAGGATGAGTACTTTATTCACATGCCGGTCTGTCTGTCTGTCCGTCTTTCGCTCTATCTTCCATTTAAACATCATGTTTTTTTTCAAATCAAAAGATAATGCTTTGATGTAAGGTTGAGAGGGATGGAGTGAGAAACATACATAGAGAGAGAGAGGGGGGGGGAAGTGAGGGAGATAGGAAGTCTCTTGAACCGAGCTATAATTATTTAACGCGAATTGTTTGACTCATCGATTTTCGCTGTATATATTACTCATTTTGAGATTAATAATTCACTTGATGTGTTATGAGCTCGAGCTCAACAATTTGCAGCACTAAGGTGTGAAACAGACAGCAATTTACCGTTGAAATGATGCAACAGGGAGACAAATAGAAACTTGAGAAAGAGAGAGGAAGCAAGTGAGAGAAAGAGAGTACAGAGAGCGAATGCAAGCAATTAGCAGGTAGTGGATACGTATAACCTCTCGATTTAAGAGAGCCTCTCTGTAAGGTTCGAGGAGCGCCTGCCCGGAGGAATTTTTGTTTAGTTTAGCGTTGTAAACTTTATGAGGGATATATCTAGTGTTCATAACGAAGTCTAGGCGGTCCGGAAGTTTAGAAAAAATTTTTTCACTTAGATATAAGTCGTAATGTTCTTAAACTTTGGATGACCATATCTAACGTTATACTTAATATTTCTCAATATTCTTTTCACTGTTCGATTCCTTGTCGAAAACTACACAAAAAAGTCCCAGATGACCATATTCGAAAAATTAAAATTTTTATAACTTTTGACCAATTTAATTTTTTGAAATGTCGTTTTCAGGCAATAACTTTTTTTTTTACTATTACTTTCCAAAAACTGAATCTTCCACGTGAAAGAGGAGCGAAAACTACATATAATATGTTTCTACGACGAAAAATCTCGGACACTTTTTTGGGTATCTGCATTTGAATAAGCGTTCCTAAGCCAATTGTCGGTTTCAGCTTTTCAAACATAATCTCATTCAAACTTCATCAATTGTAAAGAAGAATAGATCATTCGATGTGATTTTTTATGCTCTTCAAATTTGGCCTATGATTTGTACGCAAATAACAAGTCTACAGGCCGAAAATTTACTTTTTGTGTTTTTATGCCAATTTCTGGTGTTGAAATACTTATTCTTTGGAATCTTAATGGGTCTTGTTCACCTATTTTCCACATGATCTTTACACTGCAAGAAAGAGCAGCTAAAACTGAGTTGGATACAGCTTTATAATCGAAATCTGAGGACACTTTTTTTGGGAACATGCATTTGAATGCTCACTGTTGCAGGCGATATGGTCGAATATATTTAGATCGTATTTCAAAATTGTCATTTTAAAGTATCGAGCACCACAAAATATCTATTCCTGAATTGTTTGCAGTTCTCTAGTGATTTACCGCTCAAAAGTGCTACATAAGTTAAGAAATTGCATTTTTAGGTGCAACGACAGAAAAAAAAATGTTTGAAAACTCTTTCGGAGCCAACAATCGAGTAGTTTTCGAGCCAAGTTCCCAAAACGATTATAACCATTCGAGAGTACTGTGACTTGTGCATAATATATCTACAGATGAAAATGCAAAACCACTCTATGTTTAAGAAATCTTGAAATCGGGGAAAAATTCGACGAGAGGATTTGGCTTTTTTGAGCGATTTTAGAAAAAATGGTACCGATTGAGCTTTTGTCCCAAAAAATGTGCCATAGGGTTCTTTGTTGTTAGAAACATGAATCTGATGTTCATTTTTACTCCTCTGTAACATCTTTGGTATTCTTGCCCGAAGTGAAATTTTTTTGCATCAGTTTTAGCTGCTCTTTCTTGCAGTGTAAAGATCATGTGGAAAATAGGTGAACAAGACCCATTAAGATTCCAAAGAATAAGTATTTCAACACCAGAAATTGGCATAAAAACACAAAAAGTAAATTTTCGGCCTGTAGACTTGTTATTTGCGTACAAATCATAGGCCAAATTTGAAGAGCATAAAAAATCACATCGAATGATCTATTCTTCTTTACAATTGATGAAGTTTGAATGAGATTATGTTTGAAAAGCTGAAACCGACAATTGGCTTAGGAACGCTTATTCAAATGCAGATACCCAAAAAAAGTGTCCGAGATTTTTCGTCGTAGAAACATATTATATGTAGTTTTCGCTCCTCTTTCACGTGGAAGATTCAGTTTTTGGAAAGTAATAGTAAAAAAAAAAGTTATTGCCTGAAAACGACATTTCAAAAAATTAAATTGGTCAAAAGTTATAAAAATTTTAATTTTTCGAATATGGTCATCTGGGACTTTTTTGTGTAGTTTTCGACAAGGAATCGAACAGTGAAAAGAATATTGAGAAATATTAAGTATAACGTTAGATATGGTCATCCAAAATTTAAGAACATTACGACTTATATCTAAGTGAAAAAATTTTTTCTAAACTTCCGGACCGCCTAGACTTCGTTATGAACACTAGATATATCCCTCATAAAGTTTACAACGCTAAACTAAACAAAAATTCCTCCGGGCAACCGCCTATACCAGCCTCCTTGAGTCTTACAGAGAGGCTCTCTTAATGCCATATTCATTATCGAAGCAGTCAGTCTTCTCGACAATTCGTCTCTCGCCATACACGCGAGTTCGTCTTCAATCTTCAATGGCAGCGTACATTTGCCACTCTTTTGAGTCTATCGGCTTCAAACCTGTTACAACCACTACAACCATAACTTTTAAGCGCAGAATTCTGCTATCCCATGACGACCTCGACCATGAGATTGAGTAGGTTTTTTTTTTAAATTTGAAACTCAGGAATCCACAAGATATTGAGAGTACTATTCAACCATTTTTAAAGATATATATTTTTGGGACGACAAAACGAAGTTATACGTCGTCAAGAGCTACAGGAGCAAGCTTAGGTGATTCTCCGAATCGGGTTTGTTGAGAGAGTGGTTTTATGCCCTCACAATTAAAAATGATGCACCTTTCGTGATCTATGTAACAAAAAGCTTGTATTTAGGTTTTATGACCGAAATCCCCCGTGATGTTCGAGAAGTCGTAACGGAGCGGGGACTTATCGGGAAGAAGAAGGACGAAGTCGCCTCTCATGATGTCAACTTCACTTCTCACAGATTCAAGAAGGTAGTTATTGCTATATTATTAATTATCTTTTTCAAAACAAGTCTTTTAAATTACCGTTTTGATGCTTAAGTATTTTTTCTCCTTGTTCTTTTGCCATTCTTGGACTGTATTTCCTTTATCAATGATAAATCGATATGGAATTTGTTAGGATTAGTAGGGAAGTAAACTAAAAAGAGTACAGAATGTCAAATATGAAGATCAAGTCGAATTCTTCGGCACAGGGACCTCTTCGCAGACGGCAGAAACAGGAGAGTCAGGAAGTGTGCCTTCTTCGTGGAGCCGAGATACCTACGATTGACGCCTTCAACAATCCAGAATTGTGGAGAGGAGAATCGATAGTCTCGAAGAACGGCTACCGTGAAGGCGTCCACCTCCGGAGGAAATACACAGAAGCCGCCAGAGGCTGGCCAGGCAAAGATATCATCAGCAAGAGCCACGCGAGCCTCGCGGGTCAAAGCCCTCTGTTCATCGCAGTGTATTGTTGACGGACGAGTTCCCACGGCGTCTCTTTTCTTCTCGCTGTTCCGTTGCTTCACAATGGATTTGGTCAAGTGTCGATAACATTCTGTAAAAACTGCTTAAGTGAAAGGGTGTATTAAAAGGCATATGTATGTATGTACATACGTACAAAGGTATTACCAAAGGTTTGGTTAATCAGATGAAGGTGAAGGAGAAGCTTCCAGGATTGAGCTCAAGTTGTGAGGATTTATTTGAAACTGTCAAAGAATCTTGTTATCGATGTATTTCTTTGTCTCTTGATGTCTCGTCTTTTGTCTATTTCTTTGTGTGTCTTGTTCTCCCGTCTTTTGTCTATTTTTTTGTGTCTCTTGTTCTCTCGTCTTTTGTCTATTACCTTGTGTCTCTTGTTCTCTTGTCTTTTGTCTATTTCTTCATGTCTTTTGTTCTCATGTCTTTTGCTATTTCTATGTGTCTCCTGTTCTCTCGTCTTTTGTCTATTTCTTTGTGCCTCTTGTTCTCTCGTCTTTTGTCTATTTCTTTGTGCCTCTTGTTCTCTCGTCTTTTGTCTATTTCTTTGTGCCTCTTGTTCTCTCGTCTTTTGTCTATTTCTTTGTGCCTCTTGTTCTCTCGTCTTTTGTCTATTTCTTTGTGCCTCTTGTTCTCTCGTCTTTTGTCTATTTCCTTGTGTCTCTTGTTCTCTCGTTATTAATTTCTGAATGTGGCTAACTGTGGCAGCCACTCTGCTAATTGGAAGAATCAGCTGTACACGCAGAGGTGCAAGAGGCCCGGGCCCAAGCTTTCGAAAATATGCTAGCGAGCATTCTCATGACCGACCGAACTCTTGTTGATCATGAGTAATTATGAACTTCAGGAGTCGTATACGGGCCGGCCGGGTCCAAATTTCGAGGACCCGGGCCGGCCGGGCTCAAAATTCAAGGGCCCTAAAAGTGCGGGCCGGGCCGGGCCGAGATTATATGTAGGCCCTAAGGGCCGTCCGGGACGAGTGAGTACAATAGGTCATTGAACGGGTCAAAAAGCCAAATGAACTGACGGAGAAGGGCTTCCAGTGGTAGTCGAAACCGCGGACGTGCTCGGAGAGGTTGACGAGCAGCTGCAGCGAGCCGACATTTCCGGTGAACTCCCGGTTGACCCACGCGAAGTTGGCAGCGATCCGAAGAAGAATCAGTATTATTTTTGACAAGAGAATTTTTTGTAAAAATTTGAATGAGACGAAAATAAATCTTACCTTGCCACCCTCGTTCCAGACGCGGCCCATAGCAGGCTCGCCGGCCTGGTACCAGAGGGCCACGTACTGGTCGGGGTTCTGGCCGGGGATCGTGTCGAGGGTCTTGTCCAGAGCCCTAAAATCGATATATGAAATATTAATTCTCCTCATTTCTTGAACAAACTTGACGAGTTGACGAGTCGGCCACGGGTCGCCGACCTTGGCGTCGAGCCACTCGTTCGTCATGACGCGCGGGCCCGGACGCGGCGGGACGGCACCGCAGGAAGAGCACTCGCAGAACGGGGGGCCGCTCTGCAGTTTATAGTTTCATTTCCTTTTCTCTTCCAAGAAAGCAACCTTGAAGTTGCGCATGATGATGTAGAACTCGCCGTTGAGCTGGCCGCCCGAGAACTCGGTTGCGGCGCCAGCATGGCTAAATACTTTTATAAATCACGATTTTGAACTTCGCATGATACTCAACACCTGAACATGGCCTTCTCGGTGTTGTTATCGACGTAGCCGAGGAAGTTGCCTTTCTCGCCCTTCCAGAGAATCGGCATGGACTGGCGAGCTGACGGTTCTCTTCCAGCTTGGCGAAGCGGTCCGAGTACTTGATCCACTCGTACCAGTAGCCCAGCGAGTTGTGGTCGCCCTTGTACGTCAAGATCTGCAATAATAGAATTTATGTGGGTTATGATTTTAGAAATAGTAGTTGCTTAAAATTACATGTTATAATTTGATGCTAAATGCCCACCTGAATCTGGCCACCCAGATCCTTGGCGCCGGTGAGCTCGGCCTTCTTGTAGGGGAAGGAGTACTCGACGACTCCGCCGTTGTTCCAGGCGCGGCCGTGGATGGGCACGCCGTGCTTGTACCAGAGAGCCACGTACTGGTTCTGCTCGCCCATCACCTTCACCGGAGAAAAAAGAAGGAGCGCCGATTGGCTGAAAGGAAAGAGGGATTAGATGGGTCAAAAGGGAGAATGGTTGGGTTTGAAGGAAAAAGAGGAGGATACCTGGAAAGCCCAAGTGTCCTCCTTCGGTGGCGGGTTCGGCATGGCGAGAAGTAAGAAGAAGAAGCGAAGAGCAGCAGGGATACGAGAGAAGGAGAGCTCTTGGTGAAGAGCGAAGTGAGGAAACTGCGGCAGCCTAACTCTTTTATAGGGGCCGAAGGATGCAAATATGAACTTCAGAGGGTAAGAAGAGGACGAAATTTCCAAATTTTAAGAACTTTTGATGGAACTCACGTGATTTCTTCGAGTTTTCTTGGGTTCATTGACCTGAAGACAACTAAAATACGTGGAATTTGAATTATTCCGTCACTGATTGAGGTTTTTCCTCTATTGACTATGCTAATTCGTTATTTGTTCTTTAAAAATTTAAATAATCAAAATTCACTTGTCTTTATTTCGTAATTTGCACCGTTTTTGGTGAACTCAAGTGCATCTTGGCAGTATAAAAGAGTCCCCGAGTCTGTGGAAAACTCATTCTCCGTTTTCTCAGCCTCCTCGCCTTCCTCTCCTTTCTCTTCTCTGCACAATGGGTGCCTTCGTCATCTTCCTCGTTCTTGTCCTCGTTGGCGGCGGAGTCGCGTACAAGGTTCGATCTCCCATTTTCATTTCATGGAATCAGTAACATTGTTTCGACTCTCCCTAACCAACTCCCTACTTATTTATAAGAATCTACATAATCTTCCAGATGGGACTGGTGGACGAGTACCTGCCGAAGATCCAGGCGGCGCTGAACGGCGGACAGCCTCCGGCAGCCTCGGCTCCAGCCCAGTAGAAGAGCCGAGTGGACGGGCTCTTCTTCTCTTTTTCCTCTCCCCGTCACCCCCTTACTCGGCCGACCACAATTGAATAAACAACCGTCAAAATAACAACAGAATTGATTGTTGAGAATCAAAAAAGGAAATGAAATTTTTTAATATGACGTCTTGTTTCCCTTTCTGTTCAGACCAATGCAAATCGATATATCAAACGATATCGATATCACGGGAAGTCTCCCTGCTTTTTCTTTTGCGAAAAAAAAATGCAACATTATAACAGTCAGTAGAGAAATACTGTTCGAAATTAATTGATTTATGTAAAGCATGAAGTTCTCATGATTAATTTACTTAGTTAAGCCGAATATTTGTTTATTCTTAATGGTTCACATCAGAAAGAACTGAATGCTCCATTTGAGAGTTGTTCTCCCAAATGATTGTTACAACGCATAACTTCTCTACATATGGAGACTCCTGGAACGATCTGAGAGCTCCGTTTTTTTTCATTCACAACGTCTGGGAAAATCCAGGAATATCATGGATTAAGTTTATTGATAGTCATAATAATATCTGATGTGAGTTACTTGAACGCGTTGGCGTTAAAATTTAAGTTTAGGGAATTCCACGAATCTTCAAGTAATTTATTGCGAAATTTGTAATTACTTGCCGAATGAAATAATGGCCAACAGAAAAAAATTTAAAAAAAAAACACACACATACACCCATACACACAAAAGTTGTTAACTCTGACAATGAGCATTATGATGTGGCTATAGCGATATGATGGAGAGAAAAAGGCTCACTAATTGGGCCGTATAGGATGCGAAAGAGTAAGAGAGAGAAAGAGAGAGGGAGAGAGAGATAGAGAGATAGAGAGAGAAAGAGGGAGAGAAACATAGATTGATAGGATACAACATTTTAAAAGAAATTGAGTGAGAAATAACCGTAATGAGAAGATTAAATTGGTGGGAGTGACCTGTTGCTTAATTTTTGAGAAATTCATTGGATAGAGCCATTCTGCTTTCTCGACCAGTCGTCTCTCGCCATACATGTGAGCACTGCTATAACCTTTCATGGCAGCATACATTTGCCATTCTTCTCAATGTCGACACCAACTTACTCTTCAGTTTGGTTAGTTTCTACTCCTCCTCTTCTACATTTTTTTTCGATATTGTTTATCTAGTACGCTTTACAATTCTTACAACATTGACGAAAGTTCCCATTTTAGAAGAAAAATAAAGATGATTGAAAGAAGTTAGCTCCAAAAGCTCGGATAGATCGGCACAGGGACCTCTTTCTCAGACAGCGGGAACATTCTGCTTTCTCGACCAGTCGTCTCTCGCCATACATGTGAGCACTGCTATAACCTTTCATGGCAGCATACATTTGCCATTCTTCTCAATGTCGACACCAACTTACTCTTCAGTTTGGTTAGTTTCTACTCCTCCTCTTCTACATTTTTTTTCGATATTGTTTATCTAGTACGCTTTACAATTCTTACAACATTGACGAAAGTTCCCATTTTAGAAGAAAAATAAAGATGATTGAAAGAAGTTAGCTCCAAAAGCTCGGATAGATCGGCACAGGGACCTCTTTCTCAGACAGCGGGAACAGAAAGTGTGCTTCCTTCGTGGCGCCGAGATACCGACGATTGACGCCTTCAGCAATTCAGAACTGTGGAGAAGGGAGCCGCCTTGGTAAGCACCCCGTATAACGGTCATTGCGAAAAGATTGAGCGGATTTTGAGGTTTCAAGCAGTGGAGTGTTAGGTTTTCTTTAAGATTCACAACAGTTCTTTAAGATGTTTACCAAAAGAGACTCATCTGCTCCTAATTGTAGTACGTATAAAAAAAGAATCACAGATTAACGTGTACTTTTATGCTCGGCCTTTGTTGTTGGTTATTGTAGTCACATTCAATCCATTCACGCGAACAAAGTAAGTAGGTAGTAATAAAATTTGAAGGATAATACTGAATTCAAGATAAATCATTCATTCAAATCAAGGTAATTTAAATGTCAATTATGCTTATCCTTTATTTAGCCAATGATACGCATTCTTCTCCTGACTTCAACACAGCCGAACTTCGAAGACACATCTTAAGCTGCGGCATATTTACGAATGTTGAATAAGTTTAGAGACCGCAAAGGTATGAGGGCGGAATATTTCTTATATGGGTTAAATTTCATTTGTAGTCTTCTGCCTTTATCTTTCTAGTGAGGGAGAATTCTGGGAGTGAGAGTGGGAGAGAATATCGTTCGAATGAATCCGAGATAAATAGTACTGAACACAAAAGAAGTTGTATTAGACAACTGTTGTCTACTCTTTTTTTATTTTAAATCTTTGTCTTTAGTCGGCCTTCCTTGCCCTGTTCGTGCATCGCCATGCTGCCTACGTATGCTTGGAACAAAGTATAATAGTTTTTTTTATTCATTGTTGTTATTATTTGTCATTTAGTTTTAGTATTATTTTTTGGGTTATGATCTAATGGTAAATCGTGTAGTTAGCGAGCTCATTGTGGAGGCCGGGTCGGTTCCACTCGCGGCATTCAGAGGGTTTTGTTTTAAATTCTTGCTTACACTCCATTGGGTTCAAATTCTGCTCTTAAATCTCCATTTTTACTACATACATACATATGTATGTACTGATTATAATTTCCTGTATTTTACAGGTGACCCCCTCTCTCCTCAATCCGGCTCCCTCCCTTCCACTTTCACCTTTTAACCTGCTCTCTGATTCGTTGTGATATGTTTTTGTCTCTTCATATAGTTCCATGTGATACGGTAGTACTATATGTACTGTAGTCTTGAGCGTGAACCTTGTTTGCTTCCAATGGGTGTTATTACCAGCTTATTAATTTAATTTTTGTTAAGGCAATAAATGTCTTGTTCCTTAAAGTGGCATGTACTTCCAAAACGAGAACACGATTGGCGAAAGCCGAGGCAGAGCCGACGCAATACCGGTGACTAGTGAGTGGGAAGCGGGCGTGAGCATCGCTGAGAGACTGCATTCCTTCTACTGTTCTGGTCCAGGATGTTTGGTACAGTGTTCTCTCTCTCTCCCTCTCTCACTGTCTCTCTCTGTCCCTCTCTCACTGTCTCTCTCTGTCCCTCTCTCTCTGTCTCTCTCTGTCCCTCTCTCACTGTCTCTCTCTGTCCCTCTCTCACTGTCTCTCTCTGTCCCTCTCTCACTGTCTCTCTCTGTCCCTCTCTCTCTGTCTCTCTCTCTGTCCCGCTCTCTCTCTCTCTCTCTTTCTCTGCCTTTCTTTGTCCCTCTCTTTGTCTCTATGTCTGTCAATCTCTCTCTCTCTCTCCATCAGATTCGCGAATTGTCAAGAAAAGCGTCTTGCACATGCCTGGGTGGTTGGCGTGATGAACCAGTTGCCGAGACCAGTGATTAAGTGCTGTATGGTTCTCAAAAAAGTACAACTAACAGCAAACGCGTACGACAACACATGAAATTAGCTGTTGATAAAACCCACGTGTTAAAAAAAAGAAGAAAAGTTGTGTCATCTTTTACTTCGGAACATAAAGCAACTTTTCTGAAATTTTCATCAACTTTTTGTGAAACTGGCACCACTTTTAATAAGATTAATAGAAGGCAAGTGACAGAGAGAGAGAGAGACAGTTCGTGGAAGGCAAGTGACAGAGAGAGAGAGAGACAGTTCGTGGAAGGCAAGTGACAGAGAGAGAGAGAGACAGTTCGTGGAAGGCAAGTGACAGAGAGAGAGAGAGACAGTTCGTGGAAGGCAAGTGACAGAGAGAGAGAGAGACAGTTCGTGGAAGGCAAGTGACAGAGAGAGAGAGAGACAGTTCGTGGAAGGCAAGTGACAGAGAGAGAGAGAGAGACAGTTCGTGGAAGGCAAGTGACAGAGAGAGAGAGAGAGACAGTTCGTGGAAGGCAAGTGACAGAGAGAGAGAGAGAGACAGTTCGTGGAAGGCAAGTGACAGAGAGAGAGAGAGACAGTTCGTGGAAGGCAAGTGACAGAGAGAGAGAGAGACAGTTCGTGGAAGGCAAGTGACAGAGAGAGAGAGAGACAGTTCGTGGAAGGCAAGTGACAGAGAGAGAGAGAGACAGTTCGTGGAAGGCAAGTGACAGAGAGAGAGAGAGACAGTTCGTGGAAGGCAAGTGACAGAGAGAGAGAGAGACAGTTCGTGGAAGGCAAGTGACAGAGAGAGAGAGAGACAGTTCGTGGAAGGCAAGTGACAGAGAGAGAGAGAGACAGTTCGTGGAAGGCAAGTGACAGAGAGAGAGAGAGACAGTTCGTGGAAGGCAAGTGACAGAGAGAGAGAGAGAGACAGTTCGTGGAAGGCAAGTGACAGAGAGAGAGAGAGACAGTTCGTGGAAGGCAAGTGACAGAGAGAGAGAGAGACAGTTCGTGGAAGGCAAGTGACAGAGAGAGAGAGAGACAGTTCGTGGAAGGCAAGTGACAGAGAGAGAGAGAGACAGTTCGTGGAAGGCAAGTGACAGAGAGAGAGAGAGACAGTTCGTGGAAGGCAAGTGACAGAGAGAGAGAGAGACAGTTCGTGGAAGGCAAGTGACAGAGAGAGAGAGAGAGACAGTTCGTGGAAGGCAAGTGACAGAGAGAGAGAGAGACAGTTCGTGGAAGGCAAGTGACAGAGAGAGAGAGAGACAGTTCGTGGAAGGCAAGTGACAGAGAGGAAGAGGGAGAGAGAGAGAGAGAACACATAGAAATCCAGGAATCTGATAGTTATACATATGTGCCAGGCGGCGTATTGGATGCATGTTGGCTATGAGGTGCGGTTGCATCTAGTTTCGGTTACTCGTAGGTGCAAGGCTTTCTTCGAGTTGGAGGGAAGTATGGGCTGACTTATGTACTCGGAGGAGTATCTCGGCTGAATGTTCAAAAAAAACCTCGGCTGAAACTCCCTACGTTCAGGTGCATTCCCCCAAGTTTTCACCCGAGAAAATGACAGTTTACTACGGCGGCTGGATGTTAATATTACTTGAGAACATTCGCTGGCGAATGAAGCAATCGCTCTGTTCCAAAGTGTTGAAATGCGTAGCAAAGATACGGGGATGATAAAAAAAGTAAAGAAAGTCGCAGACTTGATAGCAATGCCAAAACGTCGTATTAGTAAAATAAGAAAAATAACGATAAATTGGACGAGTTATGATCGTTTTCAAAATAATCGGACTAATTAGAATTCGATGAATTATAATTATAATTGGAAGAGTTATGTATGTGCTTCATCTTGATGTGCTTTTAGCTGGCACAATAATTTGGACTACTGAGGTGCGAAATATCTGCTCAAATTAGCTATTAATACCTGCAGCTACTTGAGATGGCAATAGAAGGGGAGACAAATAGAAAGTAGATAGAGAGAGAGAGGAGCGAATGAGAGAAAGAGAAAGAGAGAGAGAGAGAGAGAGAGAGCTAATTACACATTCGGAGGGATATGTACATTGCGTCTTGATTCATTGCAATCTTCACTGTCGAAGCAGTCAGTCTTCTCGACAAGTCGTCTCTCGCCATACACGCGAGTTCTACTGCAATCTTCAATGGAATCTTCAATACATCTGCCACTCCATCGACTCTCTCAGCTTCTTCTTTCTTCAAACCTGCTCGACTTACACCACAACGTCTTCAATGCACTCGGCCACTACACGAATATCATCAACAGCAACATTGCCCTCGTCCGCTCAGCCATCGCCTTTCCCTCAGCCTGGCACTGCTCAACTTTCGGTGTGTTTCTTTTGTCTCAGCCGATCACTCGATGAGGTCTTCTGAAATTGTTGTTCATTTCATATCTTTATCTGGAAATCAGTGTTATCACAGTTCTCGCAAAAGCGCTCACCTATTATTCCTACAGATAACTGGCTCGATAGGCTGAGCGGAAGAGGTGCCTTGCGTCGGTAGCAGCGTGCTTTCAGGTTTGGATGGTCTTATTTATTGAGATAAAAAAAATCTTCAACCCGGTTATGTTCTCTATTAAGGACACCGAGATTCTTTGTGGTACATCGCTGGCGAGTGAATCTCCGTTGGATTGGCCGTTCACTTCATCTTCAATCTGCGTTTCATAAAAGAATTCGCTGACATCTGGAGCTTCCTCTGTTTGCATCGAACACTGCCAATCAGTTAGCAAAACGGATCAATCCTTTCTTTTTACCTTGAAAGGTGCATATCTCTGTCGAATATATTCTGTTCTAACCATAAGTGTCTAGCTTTAGAATTCACTCCAGGAGGATCACGTTGGCATGGTAGAACGTTTTCCACGTTAGGATGAATACAGGCCAAGGTATACTGTTGACCAGTCATTGATTGACTGATTTCTGCTAAAATAATTCCATGTACACCACTCATCCTATATTTCTCATCAAGAACAAAGTGTTTGAATTAAGACATGATCTTTATGATTAGTATGGTGAACGCTATATAAGAAGATTCATCCAAGAATTTATCTTATTTCAATGAAATGAAATTAAATTAACTGCACTCAAATGAAGCTAAAATTACTAATCCATTTCGATCTGTTCCTTATATTATTCATTATTAAAAATTAAATATAATCCAAATTTTAGTTTGAGCCGACACTACGCGTCTTGCTTCCTCATCAGCTGTTCCCTGACGTCAACAAGTCAAAAGCAGCAGCCAAAATGATGCTGAAGGACTGCAATGCAATTCTCAACGACGAACAATATCAAGAAATTGCCCAGCTTTCATCCCAGCTCAGCAACATACATCTTGGTCAGCTTTAGTGCTTTGATTTCCAATGTGTAACAGAGAAAATAAATTGATTTGGTGTTTTTTTTTATTTTATTTTATTTTAATTGATTTTTTTTTCCAAAGTGAGCAATAAATATTGATATATTCAACAAATCAGCTCCTCCTCCCCCTCGTAGGTACTGCCATGCTGTGCAAGTCGACCATCTCGAGTTCATCCCAAAGGAGCAGCGTGGACGCAATCGCAACGTGACGATGTGAGAGGGGGTCCTGAAGCGAAAAGGGACACCTGCTGGGCTACAGTACCCCAGCCGGAATTCATTTCTATTATTTGAATTAATTGGTACAGAATTAGCATTTAAATCGATGCCGTAGAATAAGTACATACCATAGATATAATTTATCTCTTATGACGAAATATTGTTTCGATGAAACTTGTTTATATTGTTTCTTGTTAATTTTTAAAATTATTTATATTAAAAATTTCGAAATACTCCTCGTCACTTGCTCTTGCATATATGTGATATTTACGTGTACTGTAGGCCTGAATTTCGAAGTGCTCTACCTTGATCTTTCAATAGATTTCTTTTCCAAAGATTCACTTATCGCTTTCTCCTTTTGTTGTTGAGTTACTCTTTTAGTATTACAAGTATTTACTTGCTTATAAAATTTGACACAATTTTGTCAGTTCTTTTTAACAAATAAACTCTTGTAACAGCCCGATGCTTGCATGACTCGGAACAGCAGCCAACGCCTTAAGCGGTAGATGTTCAGGGAAAAGAAAAGAAGATGGGGAAGTAAATTAGAGCGAGAGAGAGGGAGGCGGAAAGGGATGAGGAGGGGAGTTGTAGAGAGGGAGAAAGAGAGAAAGAGAGGGAGAGGAGAGAAAGAGAGAGAGAAAGAGAGAGAGAGAAAGAGAAAGAGAGAAAGAGAGAGAGAGAGAAAGAGAGAGAGAAAGAGAGAGAGAGAGAGAGAGAGAGAGAGAGAGCGAGAGCGAGAGCGAGGGAGGCGGAAAGAGATGAGGAGGGGAATTGTAGAGAGGGAGAAAGAGAGAGAGGGAGAGGAGAGAGAGAAAGAGAGAGAAAGAGAGAGAGAGGGAAAGAGAGAGAAAGAGAAAGAGAGAGAGAGCGCGAGAAAGCAGGAAGTGAGGGGGGGATGTGTTGAAGAAACAAAAGAAGAATGGAAGGGGATTGGTGGGGGAAAATGTCATTCGAATGTTAAAAAACCTCTGAATATTTGAACAGGGAGGAAGCTTAATTGAACTATTGCCGGAAGAGCTGGCGTTAGTTCACCTTGGCCGGAATAGTTTCATCACGGGCTGGCATGATAGTTTGGTCAGGGTGAACAATCAAACCGAACTATCCGCAATGTGATAATAGTTCGGAACTATTTGCGCTGTGTGTGTGTGTTCAAGTCTTAGTATACAGCAACAAATCATTCATTTCTATTTACCATGCACATTATTATACAATTACTTCATTCAATTATAGTCAAGCCTTGTGAGCTTTTGAATGAGAAACTCTCGAACTAAGTTCTAATTATACTTCTCTAATTGTATGACTCATAGGTTTTCGATGCACATATTTAACAACTTCTTTACGCGAAAATAATACGTTATTTTGAAGTGTTATGAGTCAGTTGGCATACCAATATTGAGAACAGAGGTGTGAAATTGGATGTTCAAATGATGCGACAAGCATAACTGGCAGATACTTAACAATAAGATGGCAAGAAGGGAGACAAACGAAAAGTAGGGAGAGAGAGGAAGTGAGTAAGTGAGAGAGAGAGAAAGAGAGCTAATTAGGCAATTTCATGCAATTAGAAGGTGGGGGATGTATTGCTTCTTTATTCATTGCCATATTCATCGTCGGAGTCTTCTCTAAATGTCGTATCTCGCCATATACACGCCTTCTACAATCTTCTATGACAGCATACAGATATAGTATACTATTCGGACATTTTGAAAGACCACTCGATATCCGAAACGAGAGATTAAAGTTGAAAGAATAATATACATATTTACATTCCGTTCCGCAATGTAGTAAAGAGCTAATCTCTACTAACAATTTGATTTTGTGTTTATATTTTATTATATTTCTTTAGGTGGTGAGAATAGTAAGCTAGTACAACATAGCGTTAATGATCTCTTTATCTCTGTCGCCTTTAACCAATAAGGACAAACAATGGGTACTACATAAAGCACGCTATTTTGCGGACGTCATTCCGAATATAATACGAAATGAAATCTCCTATGCGAACTCATCCAAAGCAGTCGTAATACTTCTTCAGCTCACTGAGGTATATGTATTCGTTCAAATAGTTTTCTTAACATTTGAAAATGGCTAATGCACTTGCAGATATGAATGTATATCGTCATTTAGTTTGAATTTGCAAGTATGCATATGTATGTCGCCTTTAACATTCAACTTTGGAAAAATTCATTTGTGATGTTTGAAGTGTATTATGTACTTCGTCTTTAATATTTAACTTTTTATGAATTGGAATTATACATTTGATAATTAACTTGAATGAATTTTTTTTTTAAATTTCGCCTTTGCTATTTAATTAGGATGAAATGAAAAAATTACATTTGAACCGAAACTTGAACGAACAAAAGAAAATGCATTGAGCGGAAAACTTATGAATGCTTTCTTCATTCGTGAAAGCTCCTATCACACCATTTATGTCTCGAGACCAATTATATCTTTTGAAACGCGCTTTGTGTGATCTCCACAGAATACAAGTTTGATAAATTATAAAATATATTTGGAGCTATTGTAATTTGAAATTTATAATGAAACGATTGAATTTATCACAGTTTCGCACAAATTCAGGCTGACATCCTGAAAAATTTCTTTTCGTGAGCATTTTGTAGGAAGTTTGCCTAATCAACTCAGCGCCAATACTTTTCCTTTGTGTTTTCAATGTCAAAAAATGCATGTACAATTTTAAAATGTAGGTGCACTTCGGGTGCATAAGCGCATATCGGCTTTTTTAGAGCCGGCAAGCTCTTATTTTTTGTAGTCGCCATTTTAATTTTTGTATCCCGGAGACACCACCACTTCCAATATATGCATTGAAGTGTACCTATTTGACTGTGCTATACAAATTAAATCTGTAGGAACGTCTTGGCTCTAATTGTTGACGCCATGCACCCCTATGACATCTGGTTCCTGTTCGCCTGCGGGTATCTGCCATCACTGCTTCTTCTCTACGTTGTCGAGTTCATCATCATCTTTCTCAACTGGAAGAGCGAGTTTCACAGTCCCTTCTACAAGCTATTCGTCTTCCATGGCGTCGTGGTATTAACATGAACTTAAAATGGAAATTAGCAAATATACCTTCGAGTACTTCTAGGACACGATAAACGTCGCAGTCTGCACGGTTGCATATCGGATCCCACTCACTCCACTCATTAATCAGAGTGTACTAGGCAACAATACTCTCACAATCCTCTGCATTAAGTAAGTTTGGAGTTTATATTATGACATTAAAATTTACACGTTAAAAACTCAAAAAGATCTTGCTATAATCCTCAATTGTACAACTCCCAAATATTCTCCCTAATAAAGTATTAAATTTAAGAGATCCGTTGGCAAAATTTAATTTTTTTCAGGCTTTCATTTTACATCCTCGGCATTCAGAATTGCCTTGGGACGTCTGTTGCTGCAAGCCGTTTCCTTGTTATTGTGCATCCGAAGAAAATCAATGTGGCTTTTCCTCATATTTAACAAATATTTCTTGTGGTTCCCATAATCTTCTAACAAACTTCTTCTCTGTTAGTTGCAGCACAGCTTCGTTGTGTACGCCATGATTTCCTCTTGCCTTCTTCCTATCGCAACCTCATGGCCGATTTGGATAGTTGAATTAGAATTCGAACCGATTAATGACAGAGACGCCGTTCTTTTCCTCGCACAACCCCAGTCATCATTCGCCTTTGTGAGTACTCAAAGATGAAATTAATGTTTATATCAGGAAAAAATTTCTCTTATAGGCGAAGAACCTCAAAAATTTCTTAACGTGGGTAGTAATTTGCCTGACGATGTTGTTCACCGCGGCGCTCTACGTGCGGACCGTGTTTGAGATGCGGCGTTTAGGACGCGGCTCGTCTCGGCTCGTGGAAGCCGAACGGCGACTCGTCTACGTAGGCATCAGCCAGTTCCTAGTCGACATCATCTTCTTCATCGACCAGGCAAGCAAGAAGACTGAGGCAGAGTGATAAAGAATCTCTGTTCCACAGCTGATAAAGACGTTTTTTCCATTGTCTCTGCCTACTCGCTATGCCTCCTCAGTTCTCATCATCGAGCTGCGCAGCTTGTGCCCTGCTATTTTCCTCATTTTCGCCAGCAAAAGGATCAGAGACGTTGTGGTTCCATTTCATTAATTTACTCATTGCTCTAGATCTTGCTGAATATATTTATAATACCGTTCATGTACTTTTTTCAGAAAGTATGCTGCAACAGAGTTACCAAACGCATCGCGGCGCAAACGGTTTCCAGTAATATCTCTCAATCTTGATATTGAACTAGGAATATTTTTCAAATTGATAGCTAACTTTATGTTTAATCAACTTGTTTATTCTATTTTATTTGTTAGCGGTTATCTTATGAGTTGTGTAGGTACATATGTAAGGTGCAAACTAAAAATCCGCGTTTATGCTCTCGCCTCCTCTTGCCAATATCTTCAAATGAGAGAGAAAATGTAGAAAGATGGAATATATATATATGTATTTATCTGGCTTGCATTGTATTGAAAAGTATAGTGTGAACATAATAATAAAACGAGAGAGAATAGATCACAATCAGACAATAAGAGGCTAGCAACGTTGGCTGCCAATTTGGGGGGGGGCGATAGAGTTCTTATATATTTGCTATGAAGTTCTTAATGTGATCGCGGGCCATCGGAAGTGACATTTCAAATATGCAATCGGGTAAGGTGTTCCATAAATTAACGATCCTATTTGCAAAAAAGTTGTTAAAAATTGTTGAACGGAATCTGTGCTTTTTAAGTTTGTGACGATGGCCTCTAGAGATTCGGGATGACATGAGGAACATATCAGATGGGGCTACGCCATAGGTACCTCTAAAAATCTTAATGGCAATCATGAGATCATTAATCGTTCTTCGAGTGGAGAGACGCTCTAAGCCAAGGTATTCTAATCGGCAAGAATAGGGTGCAGTAATATTACATCGTTTAAATATAAACCTAGTAAAACGTCGCTGGACATTCTCAATTTGCTTGATTAAGCAAATCTGCTGGGGGGACCAGACCTCCATACAAAATTCGAGCAAAGGCCTGACATATATAGCGAAGAGCCTTGAAAGAAAATGAACATTACGTGATCTAAAATTACGCAAGATATGAAAACACGTGTTATTTGCCCTTTTAGCTATAGAAGCGATATGCATTTGGAAAAATAAATCGTTACTGATTATTATACCAAGGTCACGACATGAGGAGGTGATTGGAAGGGGGTTGGATTGGAGAGTGGGCTGGAAAGGGGGTGAGATGGGCCGATGGCCATGAACATGGTCTTCTTGAGGTTGATTCGGAGGCCCCATCTTGCGGACCACTCGGTCACACAGTCCAGGGATCGTTGAAGGAGCGCGGTGTCTGCAACAGTATAAATTTTAGCATCATCAGCGTAAAGAGTGCAATATGAGCCAATAGGCAGATAATCCGGGAGGTCGTTGATATAGAGAAGAAACATTAGTGGACCACATACACTCCCTTGGGGGACTCCAGACGATACCATGTATTCTTCGGAAAAGTGGTTGTTAATACAGACGCGTTGAGATCTACCGGTTAGAAAGAAGGAAAGCCAGCGTAATAGGGACCCGTCAATGCCATAACCTGCTAGCTTAGAAGTAAGAAGATCGAGGGGGATGCTATCAAACGCTTTTGAGTAGTCAATATAAACCGCGGAAACATAAGAAGACGCATCAATCGCAGAGTGCCAGGAGGCGAGCGAAGAAAGAAGGGCAGAGCCACAAGACATTTTGCTACGGAAACCATGCTGGAAGGGAGAGAGAAGTTTATGTTGGTCAAGGTAGTTGAAAAGCTGCTTGCAAAGAATTCGTTCAAATGTCTTTGATATGCCAGAAGTGAGAGAAATTGGCCGGTAATTTGTGGGGTCACTGACATCGCCCTGCCTTTTGTAAATTGGTTTCACAAATGCTGTTTTCCAGAGTGCAGGGCATACACCGTGAAGGAGAAAACGATTAAAGAGAATAGCAAGTGGGACGGATATAGCAGTTGAGACCCCCTTAAGGAAAGCATAGGGCACATTATCAGGGGTAGAAGAGTTACGGGAGGGAAGAGTGCGTAGCTGGTTGCAGACAGAGAGAGGAGAGAAATCAATGAAATCAATCCGATGATTGGTTCGAGTAGGGAAGTGGGTAGCAGCAGGAAGAGGAGAGTTCGAATAAGTTGCTTGGAATATGTTCGCGAAACATGATGCTTTCTCCGCATCGTCAAGGATATGACGACCGGATAATTTTTCTTTAAGAGCGCCGATAGATGGCTGTCCTTTAAGTTTCCCATTAACAAAGTTGAAGAAGACACGCGCTGAACGAGAGGAAGAAGCCTTTGCCTCTTGAGAGCGCTGATGTTTTCGCAAGGTGCGGCGAAGTTTAGAAGAGTAAGTAAGATAAGGGAGCAAACCACGAGATGGGCCATTTCTATAATGCCTCCGGCACTTATCAAGTAATCTGATAGCGCGAGGGGGGTATCGGATAGTTTTTGGGCGGATAGTTCGAAGAGGGACGGTAGCACGAATGACATCATGAATAATTTCAAGGAATTTCTCATAAAGCTGATCTGGATCAGATGTACCGTCAAAGATGTCAATCCAGTTGAGAGAAGAGATAATAATAGAAGCATATTCGAAATTAGCTTTTCGAAAATTAGGGATGGTAACAGTAGGGATTCTGATGGCTGGGAATGAGATGGCGAAGTGCACAAGACAGTGGTCGAAAGAGGGAAGGGGAGGCAAGATCCTACATGTATCAACTAGATTGAGATCATTGGTAAAAACAAGGTCAAGAGTATGATTTAAGCGTGTGGGAGACTTAACAAGTTGATGAAGGTTGGCAGACATACAAAAAGCTAAAAGTTGGGCTGAGTGATGAGCGGAAGGGAGAGGAGAGGAGAGACAGGAGGCGCGCCAGTCAATTTCAGGGCAATTAAAGTCTCCAGTGAGTATAAAATTGTCTCTGCAGTCAGCAAAAAGGGTGGCAATATGTTCAAGACAAGAAGCAAAAGAATCATAGGAGCAGGTCGGACTTCGATATACTGCCACAAAAGTAACAGCCTTTCTAGATGGGTAAAAAGCCGAGACGCGAACTGCTAACAGTTGGCAGTAGGGAGAAAAAGAGAGAGAATACTTATCTCTCTTAATAAATATCAATAAAAAATAAATATCTGTAATATCAATAAATTTCGAACTGTCACAACAAGAAATACTACATATATCTGTAAATATATGTTTAAACCTGAGCCATCTAGTGTGCAGGAGAGCGGGATTGGATTTCTCTCGAACTGACTTCTAATACTCTTCGCTAATTGTGGGACTCATTCGTTTTCTATGCACATATTTCACAACTTATTTACACGAAAATAATACGTGTTATGAGTTGGTCGGCACAACAATTTGGAGCATTCAGGTGTGAAACAGACACTTTATTAGCTGTTCAAATAATGCGACAATGATAGCAGCAGTTACTTGAGATGACTAGAGAAGGGAGACAAGAGGAAAGTAGGGAGGGAGAGAGAGAAAGAAGAGAAAGTGAGATACATATTTAGAGAGTGCTAATTAGGCAATTACATGGAATTAGAAGGTAGAATATAGAGGGTGTATTGCCTCTTGATTCATTGCCATCTTCATCTTCTGAGCAGTCAGTCTTCTCGGCAACTCGTCTCTCGTCACGCGAGTTCTTCTTCAATCTTCACTGGCGGCGTACATCCGCCTCTCTTCGGACATTTTCCACGCCATCGTCGACGAACCCAATGCTTTTAAACGCATGTTCTAGCTGTGCGTTAAATATGCCTTCTAATTGCCTTCTCCTGATTACTATATTAATTGGAAGGAATTGCTGTTGCATTGACAAGTCTCGAGCTGTTTGCAGAGCAGCCCAGTCATCATGAGCAGTTCTTGCTCTTTTTTTTCAAGAGTGAAAACACAAATTAAATTATTAGAATTTATCTAATTAATTTAATTACTGTATGTATATAAATGAAATGTTATGCGGGAACTGAATATTCGAGTAAGAATACTTCAGTTTCTGATGATGCCCTCGATGGCATGGCTCTGCAGCTCGAAGACTGGTCAACTCCGCAAAAGCTGTTTCTCAGCTCGTTAACCAACCTAAAATTCCTTCTTTTGCATTAGCTCGTCCCGATCGAGTTCCGTCTTCTCTACACTGTGCCGAAGAATGAACTTCTACCAATTCCAATGGACATGCTGAATGCTGAACACGTGTGACTAGTACTCTCCAGATCCAGAGGTGCTTTATGGTCAGTTTGGAAAATATTTAATGGTTTATTACTATGAGTATTAACCATCTTTTGTTTAAAAGAATTCCGAGGAGTCGTTGTGCAATCGATCAAGACTCTTTCTGACGGACCCGTCATGCAAATCGGGAGAAAATACCGATGCAATTCGCAGCTCTGCAACAACTCCTCCAATCAAGACATCAATATCGGTGGTTTGATACGACGTTATCGAGATTTTAATTCGAAATGTCACATTCACATATACATATTCTATTCTGAGTACTTAATATATAACTCATCAACTTCAGCTGACAAGTCGGTTTCCATTGACGCGTTCAACATCCACGAAAATTAGCACGATGAGGACAAGATGCCCAGCGCTCACCTTCGTAGACCTACATACATATGCAAAACCACTAATTTATTATTTTTTAATCGTACCTGTTATCATTTATTATTTTTTACTCGTACCTGTTATCATAATGCTCGGTTATTTACATTGCACTTCAAACCTTTGTTGCCGTTATCTTTCTGTTGTCTTTATCAAAACAATTCTTCCTTGCGCAACTGGATTTTTTTCTCCGGAGGGATGGTCGCAACCTCTCGAACGGGTCAGAAATTGCGGCGTCGGTTTTTTCGTCTGAACTGTAGCTCTTTAGCTAGTATTGATAAGAAAACGTTGTCTAACTTCTTCCAAGTGTTTATCTATTTTCAAAGTATCCATAAACATATACCCATAAATAGTCTTTTGTTTTCAAAGTATAGATTGTTTATTTAAAATGTTTTTTTATTTATTCTGCCGTAAACTAAGTTGGCAGTGCCTTATCCATCCTACCGTACCCTGGGCTGTATCGTATCCGTAATTCCTTGGCGAACTTTTGCGTGATGTTCACTGCTTTATTTCAAAAGATGGCACAGTTACGATATTTAACAAGTCTCACAGATTATTAGTCATATTAATTACTGGATTAGCCATACTGGAAATGCTGGGAGCAGGGATTGGGTATCCTCCAGTTTTTTTCGTGATGATGTAGTTGTGTAGTATGAGACATGCCATGAAGTGCTTAACCGCTTCCTGTGGCTTTACCCGAAGTTGTCCGAGGAGACAGCCAAAACGGCGCTTGAGCATTCCAATGGCCTGTTCCACCAGAACTCGGGTATGTCGGTGCTCTCTGTTGAACTACTCCTTGGCTTGGTTTTAAGGGTTTCTATACACAAATACATTACAAGCAAATCCGAAATCAACCTGATTCTCCACTACTTCTCTCTTCCCGATTATTCTCATGCATCCCTCATATTATGAAAATTCTAACAATCAGAAAAATTCATTAATGCAAGATGATCTTTGAATTTAAAATTAGATTTGCAAATATTTTGAAGAATTCATTAATTTCTATATGAAATTCTTCACTAGTTTCAAATAAATAAAACATCTAGGTTACATATTTAATTTTTTTAACAACCGTGATGCTGAATCATCCTTTATTTCACGTATTTCTGAAAATTTTTCAGACGAGAAAGCCAATTTGCCTGGCAATTGATACGTTATTCAGTTTCTCCTGGCGATCAATTTATTTCGATCACTTTAATTGCGTCAAATGCGAGCGCTGAGAACGACGCTGCCATCGCCGCCAGCGAGGCATCCGAGGACCCCGCTGCTCCCGCGCCCACCGCCGCTTCTCCTTCGCCCGCCGCCCAGGAACCCACCTCGAGTGCAGCAGAGAACTGTCTCCAGGTTTTTTCAGATTTTGAAACAGTTGAAATATATTTATCTCTCCGCGCTATCCTTCGGATATGAATACTTCCAAAATATTGAAATTTGCACTTTGTTTATAGATAAAATAATAATTATAATAATTACCATAATAATTAGTCGATTCTTGCAGGCGCTCGCCAGCCTCCTTCTGGTGGCGTTGCTTGGGGCAGCGGCGTACTTCATGTTCGGCACCGGTCTCCTGCTTGACTTTGTCCGTGTCTGCTTCTTCGGCCTCGGCCTCGGTGTCAGCCTCGGCCTCGGTGTTGGTATCGCTTGGCTTGGAATTGTCGTTATTTACGTTGGAAGTGTCATTATTAACAGCAGAAATGTCATGAATGTCAGTGCTCCCCCGTAATCCACGCATAAAATTGTACTGATTGTTGTCTGCAAAAAAACATTGCCATGCAATAAGATTTTGACCATTTGTCCAGAGGAAACATTTGCGCCAGATTATGAGGAAAGAATTTATTCTCATTTCTCAGCTTGAACTAAAGAAATCTGGCTAATTAAATGAATTTTTGCATAATGTTTACTAAATGTAATGCGTCTGAAAAGAGCCTTTTATAGGAATTTCCCAGCATAAATTTTTTTTCAACTGAAGTGCAACGAATTAATATGCAAAACCTGTAGTTAATTCTCAAGAACATCAAAGAAAGAAGTCACAATCTCCTTGACAAAATAAATTAATGTTGAAAATACTCATGTTTTCAACTATATATTTACATACTATGTGCATTATACTTTTAAATGACAAAATATTTAAAATTATATTTTTCCTACACGTTGATCTTTGTACCGTGTTCTAGAGAATTAACTTATTTATTTGCTGCACTTTTGTGGAAATGTAAGACAACATAATAAAAAATTTAATGGAGAGCTGATGGAATTGGTGCAACGATAAATCGTGAGTTTGAAATCAGACAAACGAAAATCAGATTTCAATCAAGTCAGCTTTTCCGGAAACTTTTCCTGGGTCATTTCTTATTTTTTTATATTCTCCGTGTTGCCATATATATCAATCAATCAATCACTCACTTCTAATTCCCTGAAAACAACATTTCTAACATTGCAAGGCTCACAATCAGCTGCAATAAATGCTTATACGATTGCGCCGGAATGTATTAAACATTTTCTCCTAAACGTCATGTTTGACAATGCTATTTAAACGCGGCAAAAATTTCAAATGAACCTGATATGCAGAAGATTTCGTTTTCTACCTAGTATTCCATTTTTTTGCTTCACCTCGGGTCTTTCTACCATCTCCTCATCAATGTGCTCTAAGGACAAGGCATCGTGCAGAACGCTTGTTCATGAGATTTGGAGAAAGGGGGTGAGAAGCGAGAGTGGGGAAGGAGGGAAGAGGCGAGGGGAGGGTTCTCCTGGCTACTTCGGCGCGAAGTAGGCTGAGGTGGCTCCGCCGCCGCCGCAGCTACCGACGGCGAAGTAGCCGGACTGGCCGGGGACGGCCCTGGCCCCTCCGCCACCGCCGCAGACGGCAAATTACGCGGACTGGGCGCCGCCGCCACCGGCTGAAGAAGAAGCATACAATGTGAGTTTCAATCCCGAATGGTTATGGAGAAAGTAAATTACATACCGCCGCCAACTCCGAAGTAGGCCGAGGTTGCACCGCCGCCGGAGGGAGCAGGAGGGGGATAGCAAATCCGCTGCCGCGGTCACTGTGGACGCGCCTCCGTCGAACGGAGCGCCGCCCACGGTCGTCATCATCGAGGCTCCTGAATGAATACCCTTGGGGGCTCCGCCGAACGCGGTAATGGCCGAGGCGCCGCCGCCAAGCGGTGCTCCGCCCACAGCAGTTATCGTGTAAGCTATAAGAATTATTTACTAACTTTTATAATTTTGGAATATACATATAAAATTACTCGCGCTCTCAAAAGTTTTCTTTTGGATATTCTGGCCATTTTGGATTTACCTCAACCTCCGAGAGGAGCTCCCACGGCCGTTATCATCGAAGCTCCGTCTCCAATGGAAGCCCATGTAATTACTAACTAGTTACAGAAAAGGCTTTCGGAAGCCACTAGAACGGGAGAGGAAGTAGCAGTTGTTCTTCGGGAAGTCTTCCAGGGCAGTTGTGACGATCTCGCCGTATGCTTCTAACCGGTCATTCGCCAGTTGCTTTTTTCGAGTCGTGAATTCGTCGCTGTCGTCAACCTACCATAACAATTTATTGCCAGGTCGTTGGAATTTAGAAGCGTCTGTTATTGAAACTTCTATATGTAATTTCGTATGCTCTCCAAATAACAAAACTGATATATGATTAAGTTTTATAGGTAGTGTGATTTAAAAAATAAGATTTATGACTTTCTTATATTTGCATAGTCATTTATCATGCGCAAAATTCCCCTTTCGTTCAAATAGTTGTAGGGGATCCGCGTCTAAATATCTATCTCTTTTTCCTAAACCAGCTGTTATTCTTGATAACCTCCCCGCTACTTCTTTATGGTTTCCCATTTGTCTCTCATTAGTAGGTATGTATTTTAAAATAAGTTCCTCGTGGTTATGTATCACTAAGAAAAGAGGCAAAATGCTTTATTATTCGAAGCATATTCTAAAGAAACATTATTTAAATGTATTGCAGCGTGCATAAAATTAATTGCATGTTGATAACGGATTGGAGTGGCCCGTTGAGATCGACATCGGTGAGAGCGGAAACCGCCTTCTTCTTCACAAACCAGCTGTTCTCATGAAGATTACACGTCCGTTGATAGCGTAAATAACGATCTAAAATGGTTTATTTTGTTTTGTTTATAAATTGTGTTTTAAAAAGGCCCATAATTTTGATCGACGGCTGCTCTTCCCTAAAACTGCCTTATTCTTATGAAAAGTTTTGAGACATAGTATCCCAATTGTGACTATCCAGCAGCATAGTCATTCTTTCGTGATGTAGAAGTAAATCAGTAATGATTTATGTACGTTCAAGAACACCTCGCGATCACGTACTTGAGATGATGAAGTCTCTGAAGTGTGACCGAAATGAGGTCCTTGTTCTCATTCCTGAAATATTGAGTTTCCTTTTCAGATAAGAAGTGTTTAAAGGAATGAAAACAAAAAGAAGAACACTTTCAAAAAAAGAGAACGAAGGCCAGTAAGATAGTTATTGGAAAGATGAAAGAGCGCGCAACACATACTGGAATCGGCTTCGCAGCTCCCGCGCTTCCATCAGCGCGGCGATG
Source organism: Allodiplogaster sudhausi (assembly GCA_945643635.1). NCBI lineage: Eukaryota > Metazoa > Nematoda > Chromadorea > Rhabditida > Diplogasteridae > Allodiplogaster > Allodiplogaster sudhausi. The sequence continues at coordinate 617,316 of CALZFC010000123.1, forward strand.
ACACGAATGGAAAATTCCTGGACTAGCGTGCTCCCGTCATGCGCCCTGCGATAGAAGAGGGACAGCAATGCTTCATAGTCCTGAAAGGTAATCGTATTTTCTTATTAAAAAATAAAATTAAACAATACTGTTATAAATAGGCATTGTTTTATAAAATAATTATTGTAATATCTTTATTTAACAGCGCATGTTTAAGGCATATTTAATAATATAAAAAATATGTATTTAAGAAATCTTCTTACTTTGCAGACACCCAAGGCGCCAATGGCAGGAATCGAACATAGAAGTATCCTGGCGGCAGATTCATTCAGTGCTAGATTGTCGGGATCCAGTAGGTAGGAACGGAGCTGAAATAAGTCTAGATTTTCATATATACATAGCTACCATATCCCTCACGGGCAAGGATGTCCCAGAGAATTTGTATACCATTTTTCCATTTAACCCCCCCCCCCTCGGGATAGCCCTTTTGTACTCAACCCCCCCCCCCCCGGGTCGACGAAACCGTAGCTACTACTTCGGCAATGGATAGAAGCTAGCAAGCTATCAGTTAACGAGGGAAACTTTAGGAATATTGTCGATGGTTACCTAGGGAAAATATGGCAGAACCACATTTGGATTATTTCATTCGTAACAAACCCTGATCATTACCGAAAAAGAGTTTCGCAATTACTAAAACACAAAAAAACGTGAATTTTGATTAACGAACCCGAGAAATGTCATGGAGAAAATTATTTAGAACTTGCGGGATTACACACAGAAAAAATATCCGAAAGTACGGATAATCCACACTTTATATCCGTTACCGGTAACGGATATTTATTCTGTGTGAACTTTGCGTATTTGTCATAAATGAAGACGTCGATATTACGGAGTTCTTCGGCTGCTCTTGTGTTCAGTTGCATCTATAAAAAGTTTCTAAATAAAGGATAATCTTTGACAAGTAACAAATTACACAACTTTAATACAGTATAATTGAATATAAGGAAAAAGTGACGTTGGAGCAGTCGTTCTGTTCACTGTTGAGTTTCAGCATGAACAGCCGACGAGCCGTGGTGACGTTGATGAGAAGAGTTGAAGCAATGTCCGTGACCGTCACCATCTCTGCACGTTCTTTCTCTCATGCCGCATCGGTGGTAGATTGCGCTAAAAGGAAAAACAAATCTATGTATACATAAGTGTAATATTGTAATAAGAATGTAATTACTAACTGGTACAGGAAAGGCTTTTCGCAGCCACCAGAACCGGAGAGAAAGGAGCAGTTGTTCTCCGGGTAGACAGCTGCGACGATCTCATCTTATACTTCTCACCGTTCATTCGTCAGCTAGCAGTCAACTCGTGAATATCGAACTGCGTAAATATGCCATGACAATTTATTAACTAAGTCGTCGGATTTGGGAACCAATGATCTCCGATTCGAAGTCTCAGTTAATGACAATACTATGCAGGCATTATAAATAACAACACTAATAAACGACTAAGTTTTATAGGTAGTGCGATTCTTAATAATAAGGTTTATGACTTTCTTATATACATATATTTAAATAGTAGTGAAATTAATAAATTGTTTAAAGATGTTATCAAAATAATGACCTGGACGATTCGTTCCACCAGCTGTGCTCGTGATAGCTGGTGCAATATGAACAATGAATTCCGCATGCAAAGAGTGAGGCTCTCATTTGAGCAGATGGAGATTCCGAAGAGTGGCAGATGTATTGAAGATTCCATTGAAGATTGAAGACGAACTCGCGTGTATGGCGAGAGACGAATTGTCGAGAAGACTGACTGCTTCGATAATGAATATGGCATTTAAACAAGAGTCAATGTATGTATCATCTCCCTCCTAATTACATGTCTTGCCTAATTAGCTCTCTCTCTCTCTCTCTCTCTCTCTCTCTCTCTCTCTTTCTCTCTCTCTATCTCTCATTTGCCCCCTCTCTCTCTTCACTTTCTATTTGTCTCCTCTTCTCTAGCCATCTCAACCGGCTGCAGCTTGCCTCATTTGAACAGCTAATTACTGTATGTTTCACACCTCGATGCTGAAACTTGTTGTGGCGACTATCTCATAACACATTATTAGTCTCCGATGAGTCAAAAAATAGAGTAAAGTAATTTCTTGCACGTTGTCTCTAACAATAAGTTGCACTTTAGGTTACTTACAATTAGTGTATGAGGCGATCGATTGCATCTGTAAACCTCTGTTTTCTCTTGCTTCCGTGAGTTTAGAAGGGAGCCTTTCTTCTCTACCAAAACCAAAAAGTTTCATAATACTACTTGTGATTTCTATATTTTTATTCGATCCGTGGCCAAGGGTTTCTCTTAAAATTCAATTTAGTCGAAATATACCATTTATAGACGAGACTTTCGGTATGTAAAATGAAACACCTGTGATGCTTCTCAATTAAATGATGTACGCAAATACTTACGGAAATAATTTTCCGATTAGTTGTCTTGTTGAATACCTGAAGCAAATCTTTATATTTAAGAGAGTGAACGACATCTCCTCACTCTCGAAGGATGGTCTATCCTCTCGCCCTGAGCTACTTCTGGTAATAAATTTATAGTTGTACATATTTAAAAAGATATGTCTGTTTAATAACGGACCTATTTTAATATTACTTGAAGAAAAAAGGAACTGCTATTTTCAGCCCTGGAGCCGTCGGCAGCACGTACTACTCCGCGAATGTCAGTTAGATCAGATTATTTTAAGAAGAAAAAAATTGCAAAAAATTATTTAATTGTATATAATATAATTAGCTTTCAATTTCAGCTTTATGGAGCCCACGCTTCTCCCTATTGTCATCTTTTAATAATGAACGATAAAAACATTTCTCAACATTTTTTATGGCAGGAATAATTAATAAAGTATTAACTGCAGGCTACTCAGCTTATGTCGGCCAGTACCCGGGGTACGGGTACGGGTACCCGTACCTATGATACACTCTCCCTTCCCTCAACCAATCAACTCTCCACTTCTCCTTCCCCTTCCATCTCACAGTCGTCGCATAAAGAAGAAAAGGAAGAAGTATCGGAATTCAATAGAAATCACGCAATCAAACAAATGTTCTTTATTCGGGAAACACGCTCCGAAGGGCAGAATGAGCAGGAATTAGCTTCGTGAACAATTGAAGGGTCGTCTAGACTTTTCATCCTTCCAATTATAGTCAATGATTATTCCATATAGAAATTATGATTGGACGAATAAAGAATCCACTCGAATTTTATGACCCATTGATTAATTTGTTTATTGCGTTATTCACAGGGTAATAAATGGACAATAGAATGGTGCCAGTAATTCTCCATGAGAATAAAGAATAATTATCGTCCGCTTCTCCTCAATAGATGAATAATAAATATCTATTCTCAAAGCGGTATTATTTATCAAATTTGCATAAAGCACGTAGAACGTGTTGCACTTGTAAATGGGAGAATTGATGAAGCTTCGAAAAGCAAGAAGCCTTGTTTTCCATGCTTCCAAAGCTTTAGAAGTGATCCTTTCTTCACGCTTTTGGCGTGAACGAAATAACCGTCTATTTCGTATCCGGGTAGGGATCGTAAAAAAAGAAGTTAAATATAAGGATCACCCTTGAGGATGACTTTAAAGTAGCCAGGGAAACTCATTACAAACTGCCCAGGCCGAAACCCAAGTTCCTCGCTGTCCCCTCCTTGGCAAAATATAACTATTGCACCATTGCAGAAGATCCTATCGATACTAGCAACTTACATAAAAATGCACATTTTTTTGAAGAAGAATAAAAAAACACATTTGCAAATTTCCCATACGTGCATAAATTACCGATGTTCTAACGTTTTTTTCCAAGCAGACATGGTCGAAACTAACTTCGCTCGAGCGAAGTTAATCGAATTTTGATTCTTTACTTGCATATGCATATTGTAAAATGTAAAATAGCTAACTAAATGTGAAAATATTTGAATCTCGAAATGTACTGAGGACCTTAAAATATTTCAATATTAAAATGACCCTATTTTTTCCGGATGTTTCACAATAGAGCTCCGTCATTCCAACGTGTGCTCGCTTTCGTGAGTGGTCTGCTCCTTCCTCCGCTCTCATTTCCCCTTCCCTCTCTCTTTCTCTGCCTCGCCTATCCTGTCCCTGAACACTCTCTCAGACGACCATGTCAAATCCAACTGATGCAAAAGGACTGTGTCGAATGAAGAAGAAGAAGGCCTACGAGTACCGTACTCTTCTTCTCCGCTCTGCCGGCTACGGTGACGTTCAATTCGGTCAGATTGTTGAGTGCCTTTTTATTATTCACTATTAAGAATATCTCAAGAAAAATGTTGGACAGAAAAAAAAATATTGCATTTTTTCTCTTCTTTTCCTGTTGAAGATGACAAACCGGAATCGGAGCTGACGGAGGAAGAGAAGAAGGCGATGCAAGAGGCCGAGAAGAAGGAGGCAGAGGATCTCGTCGGTGTAAACAAGAGCGCCCAGTCGCCAAACGCGCAGTCGCCCGTTACATCGCCAGAAGTGGTCAGAGAAGAAAAAATATTTTTAAGCAAATATTTCCCGCGCAGATAAATATATGTTTTTGATTTTCTCAGGCATTTACACTAATGAAAAAAGTCCCATTTCATTAAAAACCTTTTCTCTTTAGCTTCAAGAGGCCGACAATGAACTTCTCGCCGCTACGCACAGTCGTTCAAAGCTGCTGAAAGAGCGGCAGATGGTTAAAAAAATCAATATAAATCTATGAAAAAATATTTGAATTTTTTTACACTTATTTAGCTTTTATGCTTGCAGAACGTGATCCTTCTCTGGTCATTTTGGGACCTGACATTGCTAGTCTATCTTACCGACGGCTACCTTCGCCGTGGAGGGCGTCAGTTTTGGCCGTTTCCCGACATCGTCCTCTACGAACTAAATATATTTCCTGATACCGTACTCTGCACATTATAATTTGATGCCGACACCCAAGGAATTCCAATCGGCCACGGCCCCGGTCCCGGCCCCCAAGGTCGGCCCCGGCCCCGGCCCCCGTAGTCGACCCCGAAGGAGGCCCCAACCCCAAAGCTAAAAAAAATGTCTCCAAAAAAATTTCGCGAGAGAGGAAAAATCCATCCAAAATTGAGAAAATGCGTATGCGCAATACATCTGTAACGCATACTGAATAAATCGTGGCACATTTCATCATAAATTGGCTCATAATTTATTCAACTGGGGGTGAACTTTATTTAATTATCCACAGCCCCCATGGTAGGCCCCGGCCCCGGCCCCGGACCCCGAGGTCGGCCCCGGCCCCATCCCCCGCTACCGAACTCGGCCCCGGCCCTGGCCCCGGGGGCCGGGGCCCGGGGCCAGGGCCGGGGCCGGCTGCCCCTGATTCCAATGGCCTGTGTTTTTTTTGGTCGCCAATACCTATCTTATTTCTCTTATACCACTGTGTCCTTGCTTACGGATAAGACAGTAATTCATTTTCCCCACTAATTCAGAAGTAAAACGGGGGTAATGAAATGAAGAAAAAAATTGTGCGTACAAGTTGAGAGCTGTTCAATTAGTTTCCTTCATAAATAAAAAAAAAGAAAGTAATTGCAGTGGCCTTCCTGCTCGTATTCTGGCTGGCGACCCTCGTGGTCGTCCTCCCGATGGGCTATCTCGAGTTGGCACTCGGCCAATACGTCCGGCTTCCGCCGACCACTCTGTTCGCACGCATCGCACCCGCAGCGGCTGGTGAGGCATTCAGAGACAATCAATACAAATGTCAAAAAGCACATTTTGACTCCAGAAGGTAGAAAGTCATATTTAGCGGAACATACTAAACAAGTCCGCTAAATATAGCTCATCCAAATTTTGATTACTCTAGGTGCTCAACTCTTTTTAAACAGAAGAAGGGCTAATATTAATTTACTACGGTAGAATCAGTGCGTGGGTCCTTTAAGGCGTCGGATATCTCATACTGGCAACTCGCCTCGTCCTGATGCTTTCGCCGCTTTCGCAGATTAACTACAACAACATCTACCTTCTCCTCAACAGGCACAAATAATATTCTAGTGATTATTAAACAAAATCCAAATTCATGCATACTTCTGCTTTGTTGTGAGAAATGAAAAATTTTTTGCACATTCGAATAATTAATTCCTTATTCTCATGCAAGCTGTTACTCGGGGCTCCTTATACGCAATGCACAATTTTGCCTGAAAAAAGCGAATAAATGTACACCAATAATTGCCATAGTTGTTTTCCATATGGAAGCTTGAAATAATTGTACTGATTTAATTCATTTTGTCGCTTAAATTCTCGTTCTTTTTTTGCCAGGCTCCAGACGCTGTTTAGGAACGACAACCTTTGGAATAGTTGTGACACCGTCGTCTCTTGCAAGGAGCACGTTTGTCAGTCAATCAGTGATCGGAGGTTGAAATAATATGTATAATCTTTTTATTGATTTTCTAATATAAAACAAAAATAAGTTCATATACTACAAAACTAAATTAAATTAAATTAAATTAGATTAAATAATAAAATAATAGATCTAAATTCAAGTTATTAGTATTTATATTAATATTATTTTCAGTTTCTCGCGGTCACAGAATGCTGAATCAAACATGCAATGCCGTAAGCTGCACATCGATGGTCTGCAAATATATGGCTACGGAGGTTTCATGAAGATTCTTTTACTTATCTCAAGAAAGGAGAGCAGGGTGTTGCTACTTATTTTTCTCAACAAATGTTCAAACACATTATTTTTAGTAATAATGCCAAAAATAATATTGCTTTCGCAGAATTCGACGTTAGAGGCTCTTTTTGCGAAGAAGCTGCAGAATTCTAGTCTAACTAATGTCATGCCGACTGAGCTTCTCATGCTAGTTTTTTTTTGCTCGTTGGAAAAATAACGAATTTATGTTCTTAAATTTATCTTGACGCAATTTAGGACTAAGTAGAGATTTTTCAGTGAAGAAAGCCAACAGCTCTCGCTCTACCATCTATTCTCTGTAATGATCAGCTTCTTCATCATTGCCTTTATCTCGCTCCGAGGAATTAATTTCATTGAAAAGGTTCTTGCAGAGAGTACACAATATATATGGAAACGTCCTTTCAAATTCTTACGCGCCTTCGCTGATATCAAGAGAGAGGGAGAGATAATTTAGACTTCAAAGTGGCTGGCGCTTCTTCCATTCGCCTCTGCTGCTGCACTGCTCTTATACTGCCTTGATATGGTAGTGGCGGCGTAGACTCTATTTGACAACTGATTTTGCTGTTTAGAATGTTCGGCTGAGCGATATCCTCTTCATTCGATGGGATGCGATCGATTTTAACGCTTGCATAAATATCATTCAAACGGTTTTTTTTATTTCATCAATAAGTTATATTCGTCATTCGTTCAGAAAATACTAAACACAAATACCGTATTTTCCGCATGAGGAGAAAATACCGTATTTCCCTACTAAATTCAAAATAGTATTGCCTAACTTCCAAGGCCTCAACGGCTTTCTGCATTGGCGATGGGACGTGGATTGTCGCGTCGAGTCAGGCGAATCTGCGACGCCGCTTCTTTCGGTTAGAAAATATTTATTATGAAAAAAAATGTTGTTGATTGTTAAAAGTAAAAGATTTCAAATTCTTATTAATATCGATTAAATCGCTTCAGTCCGGCCGTCTTGGTTTCGGTAGTTGGGCTGCTGACCTTCAGTCTCTGCACAATTTCGCTGGTCGCGCTCGCAATCTCAGTCTATGCCAACTTCAATCCGCAGCTGCAGAACTCAGACATCATGCAGATTTGTTCGTTGTTTTCTCTCTTTCGTTCAGGCAAAAAGGAGCGAATTCAAGAATTTGTTTTCTGCTCCATTAAGAGTTGCTGTAAATGTGAAAAAAGACTAACAAGAAGCCTGAGCGTTTTTACAGACCCCTGAATCAGTTGTTGTTTCATTAAAAAAATTAATAGTGACCCTGAACCGGTAAACAATTAACATTCAACAAAGCAAGGAAAATTTTGTTTTCAGTGCAAAGAAGCCGAACGTCTGAATTCTCGCTCGAGGTTGTCGGGATTTACCTTCACGTGCTGCCCAACTTTGGAGGAGGAGCCATATCTGCTCTCTTCGGCGTCTATGGCGTATTCGCCATCGGTTATATTGTACGCTTAAGGCAACAAAAAAAGAGAATATTTTTAAATTTCCCGCCCAACAATATTGACAATACTATCTACTCTTCTAGTCACTTTTCATATGGTCTTTTAAAATATTCTTAAAAAAAAGAAATACCCAGTATGCAGAGAAATCCTTTTTTTTAATTGTCTTAAAATATAATTGTCTTAAAATATTAAAATAAATATAAAAAATACCTAAAATATTTCGGTTTGCAGGCGATTACGGCAGAATTTCTGCTGATGACCCTGAACATCGTATACGCAACTATGTTACGTATGAATCGGAGGATTTCACGCTTCGTGATTCTCTACGTGCGTTTTCGATACTGTCTTGTTTTACAGCGTACAATTAGAAACTGTTCAATTTTTCGCTAATCTCTTTTACTTTCAGGCGATCTGTCTGGTTGCAGCGTTCAATCAATTTTTCCATTTTGTAAGAGTCAAGTTCTCTGCTGTAGTTCAAAGATGGTTGTCTCGAAATTGCGAATAAAAATTTACCTATTCATCTTATTATTTAATAGTTTTGATGGATCGTTATATACTAATGAAACTAATTAATATATATATTATATATATATATATATATGTATATATATATAACTGTAAAAAAATACATTTTCTAACATTTAAAAAATCGATACTTTCTCCTAGACTGGAAAGGTAAACATCGTCGTTCCTGAACTGAGCTCGGATTATACCGTCTGCTGGCAGCTTCTGGCTGCGCTCCTTGAGCTGACAGCCGTTATCTTCCTCTACGGCGACCGCCGCATCATCGTCAATCTCATTGTGCGTTATGGCCGAGTGCTAAGTGTCTATTCTTGTCATGCAGCAAGTTCGGTTCCCCGCGTGATCGAGCTCTCGTTTTGCAGACGATGAGATCGCAAAGAGGCGTCATGGTTCGCTGGTGGACATTTCCGCTTCTTGAATTCTGCCGAGCATACTGTCACTACGTCCTCATGCCAATTTACGTTGTGCGTTCATAATAATCATAATATTATAATTTTATTTTTCATCATTAAAACTTGCAGGCAATCGCATACTTCTCATGGGAGTTAGAGTTTCGTGTGTTCTGCATTTCCAATGTCTTAATAATGGCAGTGACTCTTCTGCCGGTCCTGGTTCTCCTCTTCAAGGTTTTTAGAAGTTGATGCTTCTATAGCTAGTATACTATATACTGACTTTTCATACTGTATAATGTCTACTATATTGCACACTGCATTATTTTTAAATAACATACATATATAACTTTGCATTTATTTATATGCTATGATATTCACTTATTGATTTTGTGTGTTAACCAAGCTTTGGCTATTTACATATTTCTTTTTACTATCTTTCCAGCTGTACTCGATCTTCGCGAACAGCGCTGAGCCGGTTTCTCTCTTCCGTCCAACCGCGAAGTGGGGCCCACCAAATATTCAGGTCAGCAGAATGTCCTCATTCTTTTCCATCAATAGAGAGAGAGAGAGAGAAGAGGATGAAGTGAGAGAGCAAACACAGTTGAGAGAGTGTCAGAGAAGCAGAGTTATATTGTATTTTATTTGACTTTGCAGCAACGCCAGCTTGCAGCGCACGACGAACAAGCGGCGCGAATTTTTTCTTGATGAGGAGAGTCATGGAGAGGAGATTGGTAGAGGAACACGAGGGTCTCAAGCTGCTCCCTGCCTCAGATGTCTATGCTTGAGCCCTCACTCTCTTAACCCCGATGTTCATTTTATAGATGTATCATTATCACAACTTAAACAATTAACATCCTTTCCATTTTTGCTTCCATTGTGATAAAAAGTATTACCAAATCGACTGCCCACTCGAATGCGTAAAAACAATAAATAGCGATGCATCTGCAAGAAAAAAACGCTTACTTATTCATTTTTTCGATTTAATGTACAGGTTGAATCCGCTTGTTTACATAAACTAATTTCAACGTTTTAACTTGATTGAATCATCAAAAGATGCAGAATAGCCAAGGACATTTTCTTCGATCTGTTTATGATTCCAATAGTCCATTCATCTCAACGCATTTATTCGGAATAGAAAGGAAGGTGTTAGAGCGGAAAGGAAGGGAAGAGTGAAGCGGAGTCTAGCGAGCGAGGTAGAGGGAGGGCACGACACGGCGGATCTCCTCGAGATTACCCTGCAAAAAGTAGTAATTAATTATTGAATCTTAGAGCCTTGCACTTTGCATACAAAATCTTGAAAATGACAGTACCTCAGTGCCGTTGCCGACACGGAGGACGTTGATTGCATTGGCCTCGATGCCAGTGGCGAGGTTGGAGGCGGAAGGAGAGCGGTATAGGGCGTGTCCTTCGCGCGGCTTGTAGTAGTAAGCGCGCTTGCCGTCGTAGTAGAGGCCTCAATTAAGTTCATTGCTATCTTTTATCATTTTACTTCAGCTACTAGTTGTACATCATTTGTAGCTAACCGCGCTCTGCGTCGTAGAAGGCGGGGCGGTTGGCGTACTGCTGAGAGATGTGCTCAGGCGCCTCATAGCCGTAGCCCTCTCCCAGGTATTCCTGGAACTGGGGCTGAGCAGGGACTCCCTGCTGGTACCCCTGGCCCTGCTGGAGATTGTAGGCGGCGGCAGGGTACTAGTACCAATGGCCAGGGTGGAGGTTGTAGGTGGGTACCTGGTACTGGTATCCCTGACCCTGCTGGACCTGAGCAGGGACTCCCTGCTGGTACCCCTGACCCTGCTGGAGGTTGTAGGCGGGTGCCTGGTACTGGTACCCCTGCCCCTGCCCCTGCTGGAGCTGGTGAGCGGGTGCCTGGTACTGGAACACCTGACCCTGCTGGAGGTTGGCGGGAGCCTTGTACTGGTACTCCTGGCCCAGCTGGAGTTGCTGAGCCTGGGCCTGGTACTTGTACCCCTGATACTGCTGGAAGTTGTAAGCGGGTGCCGGGTACTGGTTGCCCTGGCCCTGGTTAGCGGGTGCCTGGCTCTGCTCCGGGTCTTCATAGTAGTAAGCGCGCTTGCCATCAAAGTAGAAACCTGAAAATTATAAGTTTAACTCAAGCTAATATCTGTAAATATTATGCTTGTTTCTGAAAACTTTTTTTTAATTTTAATATTTTTAATGAACGTGCAATCTAGAAGGCTTGCAAACCGTTTTGGGCGTCGTAGAAGGCGGGGCGGTTGCCGTACTGGCGCGAGATTTTCTCGGGCGACTCGCGGCGATAACCGGCGGGAAGCTGCGGAAAACAAAGAGTCACGGAGGAAAGCATCGGGAAATATAATTATTTAGAATTAGATGCCCATGGGGGAGATTTTTGATTTTTTTTAAGTAAAAAGTAAAGGTGTTTACTGGTTGAAAAATTTTAGTGAGACAATTTTGTCCTTGTGATTCAAATCAATTAGGAAGGGCCCAATGATTGAACCAGCAAGGATTTGATTAAAAAGGAGAGGTTGAGGGAAAAGGAAAACGGCAGATTCTGACTGCGGAAATGTAGGACATCTTCGGAGTTTCACTGGAGACCGGAGAGCGAAGTCGAGACTGAGATGATTTTCCGTTCCGATTGGCTCCTTTATGCTGCCCATGATGCCCTTTCCACGTACTTTTTATAGCACTATTAAACAGATTTTTGTGATTTTGACAAGTACTCTTGTACTATAGTTCAGTTTTCAAGATAATGACCTCAAAGTTCTCATATCCTTTCATGTTTTCACGAATTGTTTACGCTTCAAATTTGATCTTTGGCTGAAATACACGATTCCTTAAAGTTTAACAAAACAGTTTCCTGATACGCTGTTTTATTGAATAGTATAAATATTCCTAATATTTACGTATATTCTCATATTTCCAAAATTTCAACTCCCTGGTTTCATGAATAGCTGAAAAACACAAACCTCCTTTACGTTTCCATTCAAATTTCGCTTTTACCCTGCCACTTTTGCAGAATTCTTTCACGTGATTTCACGATTTTGACAAGTACTTGAGTCCTCCAATTTCAGTGTTCAAACGATGGATCCCAAAGTTTACTGGGCATTTCAATTTTTTTTGTATTAATTACCCTTCAAAGATGAAAATAGGCATTTGACCCATGAAGTGTCCCGCACGGAAAAAAGAATCTGGTTGCCACTGGCTGCAACATGAATTGGCAAATTAGGATCACTTTGCTTTAATCTATCGTACTATCTGATCTGCCATTTCGTGTTAGGAGTTATCGAGTTTAAACCTGATTTAAAATTCGATTTAGTCGAACTACACGATTCGTTCGAGTAAATACTTAGGAAAAAAGTTGTCCGATAAGTTGTCTTGTTTAATATCAGGAGCAAATCAAATATTTAAGCGAGTGAATGACGGAAAGATGCATAGAAAGTAGAGACAACTGCTCTCGACTTGCGAAAGACTAAAGAGTGGCAAATGATCTTCCGCTCTTCTCGAAAAAAAAAACTAGGTTCTCTTCGAAGTGGCATTCTATCAGCCAATGCACTATTGATACACTGAATGCACGCATAAAGTGCTGCACTTGCAAATGCGAGAATTGATGAAGCTTTGAAATACAAGTAGAAAATTCACTTCACCTCTCCTCACTCTCGAACGATGGTCTACCCTCTCGCTAAGAGCTATTACTGGTGATAAATTTATAGTCTTATCTAATAATATTAATCTATTTAATAACGGACTTAGTTTAATAATAATTGAAGAGAAAAAATGAACAGCTATTTTTTAGCCCTGGAGCCGTCGGCAGCCCGTACTACTCAGTTAGATCAGATTATTTTAAGAAAAAAATTTCATACAATTTACTAAATTGTATTTAATATAATTAGCTTTCAATTTCAGCTTTATGGCGCCTACGCTTCTCCCTACGGTCTGCTTTTAATAATGAACGATACAAAAATTCCTCAACATTTTTTATGACAAGAATTATTAATAAAGTATTAACTGCAGGCTACTCAGCTTACGTCGGCCAGTACCCGGGGTACGGGTACGGTTACCCGTTCCTCTGATTCACTCTCCCTTCCCTCAGCCAATCAACTCTCCCCACCTCCTTTCACCTTCCATGAGTAGCACAGTGGTGGCATAAAGAAGAAAAAGAAGAAATATCGCAATTCAATGGAAATCACGCTATCGAACAATTGTTCTTTATTCGGAAAACATGTTTTGAAGGGTAAGAAGAGGAGGAAAGGGTTTCGGGAATAACTGATGGGTTGTTTTCTAGACTCTTCATGCTTCCAATTATTACCAACAAATGAAGGGCAGTCCCCGTATAAATTTGTAAAGGATAAACACATCCACTTTATTGGTTGATTTATTTAATTAGTTTTATGCAGTGTAACAAATAAACAATAGCTTGCTATCAAGTAGGTAATTCTCCATAAGAAATAAGAATGGATTGTAGTCCTCTAACTCTTACAATTAGATAAATAATAAATATATTTTCTCAAAGCGGTATTCCGAGCAACCCATGCAATATTGATAAAATTCGCATACTGCATGCATTGCAACAACTTCATCTATATAAAAGAAAAAAAACAGCAATAGGTAGATTTATTAGGGATTATTCGCGTTCAACAGCTCAAATCCGGCCTGCAGATATCCACACTAAACATGCGAAGGACTAACATCCTATATTGAGTGCATACATGTTTCATTGCGTCAAAACTAAACAAGCATCTTCTTTCTTCAAGACTTTATGATTGGGGGAGGGGAGGGAAGAAAGGTTGGTGATGGTGTACTGAAGATCTAGGCGGCGGGCTCTTCTCCGCCGGCCCTAGAAATAAAATAACTAAACGTTTAATGTTGAAAGAATGAAGCAAATGAAGAAGTGATATGATAGAGAGGAGAAATGAGAGATAGAGAAGAAATACGCACGGAGCAGCAGCATCGCCAGCAGGTTTGGCAGCTCCACCGGCCATCGACTTGCCTGCAGCGGCTCAGCGCCCTGGAAAAAATTAGTTTAAATTAAAATAAAATTCGAGTGCATTTTATGAAATTGAAACGATGAGCTGAAAATATATTCACTAAAACGAACACCGGCGGGCGCGGCAGCGGGTCCCTTCTTCTTGCCAAAGCACATGATTTTCTTGTTGATAGCGAGAGAGAGCAGAGCAGTCCGAGAGCGAAGAGAGAACGCGCGTCGGCGAGAGAGCTCAGACGTCGATGGACGAGCCGAACGAGCGCCTCACGATTTGCAAGCGAGAATGAGAGTGGGGTAAATGATGGCTGACGGCCCCTTTTATAGCTGCCCGAATGGAAAGGTCAGCCAAACTTATGAAGACAACTTTCAAGTACACTGCGAGTTCATTGTCATGGAAAGTACGGAAGACCTGTGTTGTCCTAAGAATGCAATAATTCATTTCCGGTCTATGCAATTTTTCCTTGTTCAATTATTACAATCTTAATTGTGTCGTCAAATGTTTCGTTTTTAGTGAAATTGCTTTTGGTCGAGGAATATCTATCGAAAAAGTGAATTGTAATACAATTTTTATTGTCCTTCAATTCCCTTAACATTTAGTATTTAAATCAACAAATTAGTCATTGTTCAAATGCCGTTATTTAAAATTCCTTCAGATGTAGATATCAATGTACATAAATGCCATGAACACCACCGACCGGAGTTGTTATTAGCAGAAGGAGTGGTGGAAACAAGTCCAACCGATCCACCAAGGCAGCGATGAGTGAAAAGAAGAAGAGAAAGGCAGATAGAGAGAAGGGAGAGAAGAGTGCAATGGAAAAGGAGAGAAGCTACCGAAAGGACAGTCTAACTTTTCCCTCCCGCAAATAGGATATCAAGATCTCAAGAACACTTCTGAAGCTCCCGAAGGCATGTATGCAATTCATTTGTAAAGAACTCAACTGAAGGCATTTTATTCAATTTTGACAACAAGTTTGACGCCAAATTAATGAAGTTGCAGGACAACTCGAAGTCGACAGAGACGAATTGCGAATAGCAACAGAGGCCTTCTGAGTGCTTCACAGCTACGGAAGAATGGCAAGGTAGCTGAAGCTTCGGGGCAGGACGATCTAATCGAGTCATGCCTTGTTTATTCTGCCTCTCCTCACCTTCCCCTTTCGCCTTCCCCTTTGCCTCGGCCCGCCCTTGCGTTGGCCAAGCAGTCTTCCTTCGACTTCCAGGCACCCGACCCTTCACCGATTATCAATTCAAGCTGCAGCGAGAAGCCCATTTCCACCCCGATTTCCTCTCTTTCCGGCTTCGAAAGTTTGTTCGTTTTAAAAATTTGAAGAGTTAACTAATTTCAATGATTCTTTAAAAAAAGAAATACATTAAGCAGTTCTTCAATAGTCAGCGACCGCTGCCTCAAGCGTCCCCACAACTGGGGGCTCTGCCCTTTCGGGTTTGGTTGCTCGATGCTTCCTTCGGGTTTGTCTCAAAATCTTTACTGCCTGATTCATTAGAAATTTAATCACCATCTAAGAAGATGCAAACAAAAAAAACACTTTCAGTCTCGGCAGTTGACACATCTGCGAAGAATTTGGGCTTCGCGGCGGCTACTCCTCCACTCGCCGCGCCGACTTCGACTGTCGTGTTTTAACTGAGCGGGTCTTAGTGACTCGCGCCGCTACGAGCGCCTGAATTATTTTTTTGGGATATTGCAATTTCAGAAGTATGCAATATGTTCAATACTTTTTGACTTCTACCGATGCGAGAGAGAGTGTGCTGAAGTCAAAAATGCTTACAACATCTAATGAATATTTTCTCCGATTTTTAATTTAACTTGACTCGTACGGCTCGAGCAGCTCCGAGCCGTACGAGTCAAGCATCCCCTGGCTCACGGAGTGGTCATGTAGTGCGCATAGGCCAGTCTTTGAAACATAAACGGCAAGCGTCGAGCCAATGAACCTTAATCTTATTATGGCTAGTCTTTTAGGATGAAAAATCTGTAGTATTTTGTGAAAGTGTTCCCATGAGCAGCATTTATATCTTCAACAAAGGCCAAACTATCATAACGAGAGTCAACTTTGGATGTGAATATTAAACAGCTCGCGAGGCTTATCGCATGGCAATTGTGCAATATTGATAAACGAGACAGCCGGAACGAAACCGCTCAAGGCGCAAAAAGATGACAACTTGAAGAATGAATGCTAGACGAAATCTGTCCAGTGAATAATAATAGATGCCATGGCGAAGGCGACAATTAATCTTTGCGAAACCGGATTTTATTCAGAATCATCACCTTAATAACTGTAACGTGAACCGAAACAACATCCAACAGAAGTATGTTGTACCATTGACGATGTGGTATCACTTTTTTACACTTTTTGAATATTCAGACCGATTAAAGAATGGCTTGTCAAGCCATCCTTCTACAACTCATCAGCATAGCACACGCGGTGCAATCTACATATCATTGTTCACTGGACACAGTTCAACTACACCGTTTCAATATCACTTAAAGAACAAAATACAACTGATTTCTTCATGCATTCATCCTTCAAGTTGGCATCTTTCTCTGCCATGAACTGTTCCTACTCCTACTCATCATCAACAGGGCAGGACTTCTATTTCAGGCGATTATTATCAATGTAATTCATGTGACGAAATATGTATCTTGCGATAATCATAAATCGAAATGTTTATGGTTCTTGACCTTTTGCATGGTTCCCAATATCAACATGGTACCGCTAAAGATTTTATATTTACACATAGACAGGTGAATGTAATAACGGCCTAAACGTTTTGCATACCTGACAAACCGGCTAACTAAAAAACATTCATCACTTTCTGCGATCCATTTGAGGCAAAAAACGGTATTCTCCTCGAGAAGATTTTTTTCGCACCCAAAAATCCAATCATTTCACCCCCGCGAGAGTCGCCGTGTTCAGGTTGTCTCGGTTCTCAATATTGCACAACCGGCTTTTATCATTTGATAAGCTCCCAAAACGAATTCATATTCATATCCAATCTTCATTTTACGCTAATCGTGTTCCTTTTGATCAAGTTATAAATACTGCGCTTGGCAACACCTTGTCTCACCAAATACAATAGAATTTGCATGCGTTCTACTGTTTCTTCTTGCTTTTTTTGTCATCCTGAAAGACTTACCACAAGATAAAGGACTTGTCTTTAACGATCATGTTTGATGGAATGAGCGATTCGCGCTACCAGACGATCTGCGCCGTCTTCCTTGGAGTCGCTTCTCTGTTTATGTTTATTGGATATGACATTCAGGTTCCATTCTCCCTCATTTTGTTATCATGTTCATGTTCTGTACGCTCGGGCGACCGGGGGAGGGGGTAAAGAGACGTTTGGCCCCTGCCTCTATGATAGTCCCCGGAGACGGCCCATAGCTTGGAGATGGCGTTGCTCTCTCTTGACCGCGCTGTTCATTGAGAGCTTCGTTGCCGAGCCAATCCTCCACTCGCTGCATCAGCGGCAACCGGAAGAATTTGGCAGCCACGATGGCTACTATGGTTCAGTGATCTACCATGTGGTAATATATTCATCAGTAAAATATGTAATTAGCCTTTCTTATAAATCGTAAAGCAAAAGTTCCTACATATATCCTACATATGTATATGGTGGCAACAATCCTTATATTCTGTTTCAATAAATATTGCAGAATAATGCTTAATTACGTTCGACCAAAAGTGAGACACTGCATGCTTCAGCACTTTTTTTTATTTGGATTTTTTTAAAATTAGCCATTAACTTAGAAAATATTGGATATATGTATCTATCAAAATTAAATTTAAGAGAGAATATTAACTGTTTTTCTTTACCTTATTTCTTTCAGTGGCTGATGTCGATCGGCGCACTTCTAATCACTTTATATTTTGTGACATTTCTCTTTCTTCACCGCGTCCTTTACTTTGTTGGCTGCGTCGCCCTCGGCCGTTCTCTCTCTTGTATTTAATTGTTTCTTCTTTTTTTTACTTTTGAAATTTGCTATTTGCTAATGGTTAATTCTGCATTTTCACAGCGTTTCATACCGGGTATATGGAATACATGACCGAATTCTCTACAAGGAGAACGATCTCGCGCAACCAATGCATTGCGTGGTCCACGATGACCTCAAGTCAAGTTTGTTTGATAGTAAACAAGGGACCTTTACAAAACAATGCCCATGAAGCATAATTCTACATAAAACAATATACTAGGATATAAGGAAGTTAGCTCTTTTTGGATACGCGAAAATTTTAAAACGTGATCGATTTTAGCATTTTCTTCGGCGGAGTGGTCTACATCGTCTGCAGTAGCTTCAGCGTAGCCGAGGGCGCGGCTGACTTGGCCGACGGTGGATATCGATACTACTCAGACGCGGAAATTCGGTTTGGATCTTTTTATTCACAATAAAATTTTTAATAATTTAATGTACATATATTTTTTTAAATCTCTTGATCGACTTACTCATAATGTTTTGTCTTCTTCAAAATTCTTATGACATATATATATATATTTTTTAAATTATTTATCAACGTTTATTTTAAAGAATCCTCTTCGGTGCCTTCGCGAGTCTGTCTCTTCTGTCTGCCGCGTTGCTCGCGTTGCTGCCGACGCGGCGCGTCAACGACAGCATCGCCGATGAATGCGACAAGAGAAAGGAACCGCCGCTGGGGCTACTCGAACAGATGAGTATGTGCATCCTGTTTTTTCTTCTCCCCCTCCCCACCGATTGATTCTGCCATCCTAGTATATGTACATAAATCAACACTTTCTGATTCCTCTTATTGATTTAATTAATATTCATATTATTAAATGAGGATGATATCGCAGAAGAAAAAATGATTAAATATTCTTCGTCTATCGTTTGTTCTGCTTTCTCAGGGAAGATGCTGCGCGCGTTGTCTCATCGTCGAATCCTCTTGGTTACGCCTTACTACCTCTACATGGGCGCCTTCCACTTTTTATGGCTGTCGATCTACCCGACGTCTCTCGCCTTCACGAACACTCTCAGCACAGACACAATGCTCCCTGCTTTCTATGCCATGTTCTCCCTCTTCGGCATACTATTCAGTCATTCCTCCTTTAAAAATATGTCCTTTTGCTCAATAAATACACTAATGAATTATCAATGTCGTTTTTGGCTTGAGTTCCAGGGAACTTTAAGGGTTTCTTCTAACTTTCCGTATCGTCACTTCATGCATGAGAAAGAGAATAACCATTCCCTTTCTGATGCGTGACGACCGAATAAGGCACACTAAAATGAAATAAAAAATTCACAGCCCTAATTAACTAGACACATATCCTGAATCGGCGCGTTAAATTTTGACATACATAAGTTATTACGAATTCTTTTACGAGTATTTCTTCTACCTCATTTATACATTCTTGTCCAGTGGGCATCTTCACTGCAGCGGCGTCTGGTCGCGTCCGCAACATTGGTCTCCGTCCTCTGTTGCTCGTCAACATCTCCGTTCACTTTCTCGTCTACTTTCTTTTTCTCGCGTCGACGCCAGCGCCGTCGACGTACACGACGAACGACGAGAAGGCGTTGCTCATATAGCCGAGGTTGTTTCATTCATTATTTCATTTTAAAATTGAAATATTTAGAAGACGCCCCTGCCCTTTTTGAGAAAGAACAAAGTGATATTCTGATTTGAGCCGTTGGATTTGCCTGGGAGTCGCCGTCCTCATGGGCATGGCTGGCAATGCGAATGGCACGACGCGAGGAGTCATCAGCTCGCTTGTCCTGCCCGCCTTTCGAGCCCAGTCATTCGCCATCGCTCGCTTCTATCAAGTCAGCTCTCATTATCTCTCTCTCTCTCTTTCTTTCTCTTTCTCTCTCTCTTTCTCTCTTTCTCTCGTTCTCTTTCTGTTCCTATTTATGCTTGTCTTTCTCGCTCTGCCATATCATTCATGGCTTACAGTTCATGGTGAAGAACGGAAGCAAGATTGCTATCAGTAATGTTGAAAGAGCACGCAACTTTGCCATAAAATATTTCTATTTTTCTGAATTTTGAAGTCTCGTCTTCAAAAGCACACGCTCCCTTGTGTCAGGCAAAAAGCGCCAATTTAAGACTGAGTTTTTTGCTCATTTAAGGCAATCGCGGGTGTCGTGCTTTTTGTGCTGTCGCCGCTGCTTTCTGTCTATCACTACGCCGTCGGCATGGGCCTCCTTTCAGTGATCGCCGCGTACAGTTTCTGGATTGCGGCCGGCGAGATTAGGCAATTTTTTCATGTCATATTTATTTGCCGTAAAAGAAATAAAGTCACAAAAATAAACTAAAGCTTAAATTGCAACTTGCGAAAAAGATAGAGAGAGAGAGTGATAGAGAGAGAAAGCAGAGTCTGCGTCGGGAAAGGGTAACCATTACTCCAAAAAGAACTCATGGTTATTATTCAGGAGCGATGAAAAAGCTGAGGAGAGCTCTTCGATGAAAGCCCACGAGAATTGTGATGAAATTACGGCAACTTGATGAAGCTACACATCAATAGCCATACTAAAATTTATATTGAAATACGATTTTATTTGTTCTCCCTTTTTTGTCTGCTTGTTTGTTCCATATGAGATTTGATTCACGAATGTCAGGTATTATGCATAATGTTAAAGATTAAATAAATAGTGTCATAAGAGAGGTCGATGATAAATGGATAGGGAAATTGTTTGAATTAGTGGTGAAGAAAACCAGCAGCCGAAAAGAATGTTATGATACACAATTGTAATGGGCAAGCACATTCTAGGTAGAACGCCTGCGCCCATTCATTTCATTGTGTTGTGTCCCAGAACCTGAATGTCACATTTTAGTGCCGAGTCAATGCACCTTACATTAATCTCATGGTTATTGTTTAAGATGATGGAAAATGAAAAGAGGAAAGAGTTGTTTCCATAGTATTCGGCGACAAAGTGTTTCCACGTGTAGGATTTAAATCTTGATCAAGGGTCACACGATTAGCACGAAATCAACTTTGGGCATGAACATGAATTAGCTTGAGTAGCCTATCCAGTTACAAAAGCCGGTTGTGCAATATTGAGAGACACAACTAATCTAGTTTGGGAAAACAAGGGTATACTCGTTATTAGAGAAGACAAAAAGGTCAAAAAAATTCTTTATCGAGGAGATTTTTAACCTTTTTGATTCAAGGTGATCCACGAAAATGATGAACGTATGTAAATGTTTTATCGTTCATCGTTAATGGAAGTCGAATTTCTCTTAGCTCGGACTGAATTCTGCGATCATCGAGACATTCGATGGTAAGAACTGTAACGTGCATATTTCGACAATGCAAGCCAAATAAACACACATATATAATGGTGAGCTGAAATGAATAGAAACACTGCCCATAAAAAGGAAGAGATTGTAGTCACATTAAGTGGGAATCTGGTTGGATTACTAGAGAATAAAAGGAAGAAGCGGCAAGAATGCAAAGAAGAGATCAAGTCATATTATTTGGCACAGGGGCCTCTTCGTAGACAGCAGAAACAAGAAGTCTGCCATCTCCTTGCCAAAAAATTATGTGAAATTTCAAATTAGCACGACCCCTCGTACTCTCATTCGCGTGTGAGGTATTTTAACGTATGTAACGGGTTTGTGCAACTAGCAAATAGCATGGAATGAGTGTGCTAATTCCAGGGCAGACGCGGCAATTCGATCCTGCTTTCATTATTGTTCCACTTTGAGCCAAAACTCTTACTCTTGAATTCGTCGTTTTTTAGATGAAACAAGGGCGAGAGAGCACGTGATTTAGAGAGATGCGATTACAAAGTCAGGCGAATCGGTGACTTTGAAGATCCTCTGGGCAGTACCAATCAGGATAAGCGAAGCATTTGGTCGAAAGTTTTGTTTTTGTAAATTAGTAACTATCAAATATAACCTCTTTTATTTAGAATATCAACGTATAAAAAATCTTATTACCGGCAAAAGTTCATTGTTTGAAGATTATTCTTATACTGCCTAGAGAGTTCAGTTATCGAATATCGAAATCTCGACATATCGAAAAAGAGCTATTGTACGGCGGAGACAAGGCGAAAGGCAGCCTGAGAGCAGAAGTGCACGAGGCATCTTGTGAATGCGAAATACAATGGAATCGTAGAGTGTGAAAAAGAAAGAACGAGCAAGGAAAAAAAGGGCGAGAGATAGAGAGACCTGGAGAGATAGCGAGAGAGAAAGAGAGAGAGAGAGAGAGAGAGAGAGAGAGAGAGAGAAAGAGAGAGAGAGAGAGACGAACAGGGCCCAACCTCTCCCTGCCATGGTTCACTCACACATCGATTACAGCAAGCAGAAAGATTTCTCTCATTTTTCTCCTCTTTTCACGAGCGGAGAAGCAATTCTTCTTTCTTTTCTAGATATTCTTTTTAAACTTAATTCTTACAATTAGCGACATGTCGACAATTGCTCTTATTTCATGGTCTTTTTCTTCTTCCTCTAAATGTATATTTGTAGTTCGCTCATAAACAGCGACTTCTTCACGTTCCACTGGCAGTTTACATCTGCTCACTCACTTCCCCAATGTTCTCTTTGAATCAAATTACCATCCGACTCAGGTCAGTAATTCCCGTCGTTAGCTTTCAAGAGCTGTTAAAGTAAATAAATAAATTACATTTATCTCAAAAAAATGAATATTATGCCTTAAAGGAGGTATCCGGGGAATAATTAACCACAGTTTTTCTCTATCTGAACATGTTCATCTTGGCGTAAAACATGTATCCAGAAAGTTTGAGCGATTTTCTTCCATTACATTCTGAGCAATAGTAACGTGAAAACTGGCGGGAAGAGATTTAGCTACGGTAGGACAGAGCTGCCCTCCTATTTCACACGCTCTCTCGACCGAGCGACAGGCAACTTTATGAGCGCGCGCATTCAAAGTGGTTCTCTAGCGCTATTGTAGAATTATTCGCCGGATACTTCCTTTAAATTAAGGTCAAGCATAACTTAAATACTTCTAAATAATGTAGGGACTCCGTCAGAAAGGGTACATATCTTCTTCTCGTTGAGCGATCATCGGAAACAGCCGTCATGAAAAATTGTAATCATTTTTCACGCACATATTTCTGTTAGATGGATTAACGCCCTCGTTAACTATGATGATGTTTTAAGAACAGATATCGGAGGGAAACTAATCGCAAGCGCCCACAATATCTAAGCCGTGAGCTTCGCATCTTCGTCGACTACAGTAAAGGAAGAATTAATTTTTTTTGTGAAGGTCTTACAAATTTATGTTTTATTCAGAATAAAAGATTTTTTTAAACTCTATCACTTATTGCGGCACAGAGGCGCGAGATGGTAGAACGAGATTGCTGGACGATATGATTTTCAGTTAAAATAAATAATTGCAAAAGTTTATGATGTGAGACTACAATGAGAAGGAAGGCGCGATTTCAGTGTCTGCACATTATAAATCGACAAAGTAGAGAACGAGAAGCTGAAGGAAACAATACAAAGATAGGAATGGAAAGGGGGGGATGGGTGGAGGAGCTAGCAAGCGGAGAAGCGAAAGAAATTGGAGGGAAGAAAAAAAGCAGAAAAGTCCAAGTGGAGAGAGAGAAAGAGAGTTGGAAAGAGAGAGTGAGAGAGAGAGAGAGAGAAAGAGAAAAAGAGAGAGGGAGAGAGAGAGGGAGAGAGCGAGAGAGAGAGAGAGAAAGAGAGAGAGAGAAGTATTAACGGGCATAATTTTCACCGAGGCAGCGGGGCAAATTCTATAATATGGACATTTCGACAACTTGTTTATCCCAGAGAATACGGCTGTCTTCTTCGCGTTATTAAAGTTTGAGCTTTGTTTCCTAATAATTTATCGCCCAATGATAGGCTTGAGCAACATACATATGTAAGAGAAAGGAGAGAGCAAAGAAGGTATAGACCACAGACAGATGAGATAGAGAGAGAGATAGAAAGAGAGAGAGAGAGAGAGAGAGAGAAAGAGGGGGAGAGAGAATGAAGGGACACTTCCCATCGATTTCCGCCCTTCAGGTAGTCACACACTACTCCACTCCAGCGGCGACGGCCGTTTCCTCTCTTCGCCCCTACGACGGCGAGTTCTAGACTCCCCTAGCAGCATACATCTGCCCCTAATATCTGCCCCTCATACTAATAAGGATATGTCGATGAACTGCTTTGATTTATGTAGTAAGTTACTGTTTATATGCTTTTTATTTTAGTATATCATATATTTGAATAGCTAAAGGCTATGAAATAATAACAATAGAAATATTTCTTGTTTTGCAGTGTTCTCCGTCGATGTCGCCATCTTATTCGCCACGATAGTGAGAATTCATTAGAAATATCATCATGAAATCAGTACCACATGCTTCTCAACGAGCGGATGAGCCTGACCATGAGGCTAGTGTTTTATTATGCGTTATATCTTTTAAGCTATTTAAAAAAAGGTTTGAAATTTTAGGAATAAGTTGTATGTTTTTAAAGTTTACTAGCTACAGTCCCGCTCAACATTGTTGGGTCCGGTATTAATAGTATTAATAGTATTAATATAAATAATACAAACTGGAATAGCGCGCTGAATACGCATTTTCGTGCAATTTCGCGTAGGAGTTTACCTATTTCGACCATGAAGATTACGACTGTGAAGACCGTTTTCAAAAATATGCTGAAATTTCTGGGATCTCATAATGTCGCATTTAAGTTGGCCATGTTTGGGTTCCAAACGGGCTGGCTTCAACTTCTGGACTACAAAGTGCAAAATAAAGTGAAATTTTCAGAGCACTTCTTACCTTTTTTGAGTTTCTTGTTTTATATCTTTTGAGTTTCTCATTTTGTTTATGTATAAACGACAAAAAAAAAGCAAAAAAAATTTTCGTGCTTGCAAAAACCTGTTCTCAAAAGTGTATCGAACCGAGATCTCGAGATTGCCGGTCAAAGACTTACCAATACTCTACAGACGGTACAATCAGGTCTCATGATACCTTTCTTTGGACAGCGTCGATTGCCTCACAAAGAAAACGTCGATTCGGAACACGTTCGCTCATACTTTAGTGGGAGACAGACAGAGAGAGAGAGAGAGAGAGAGAGAGAGAGAGAGAGATATAGGGAATACGAGAGAACGAGAAAGAAGGAGAGAGGGAGAAAGTAAAAGAGGGACCGGTGCTTCAGCCTTGAAACGGTGACGCAGAGTAGATGTAGTCGACGCTGCACCTTCTTTCGCCTCTCTCTCTCTCTCTCCGTTTCCCACTAAAGTAGGAAACAGAGAGTGTTCAGAATCGACGTTTCCTTTATGAGCAATCGACGCTGTCCAAAGAAAGGTATCATCAGATAACTTTGTTCCGTATGTAGCGTATTGGTAAGTCTTTGACCGGCAATCTCGAGGTCTCAGTTCGATACCTTTTTGAGAACAGATTTTTGCAGGCACGAAATTTTTTTTGCTTTTTTTTCGTCGTTCATATATAAACAAAATGAGAAACTCAAAAGAAATAAAACAAGAAACTCAAAAAAGGTAAGAAGTGCTCTGAAAATTTCACTTTATTTTACACTTTGTAGTCCAGGAGTTGAAGCCAGCCCGTTTGGAACCCATACACGGCCAACTTAAATGCAATATTATGAGATCCCAGCCATTTCAGCATATTTTTGAAAACGGTCTGCACAGTCGTAATCTCCATGGTCGAAATAGGTAAACTCCTCCGCGAAATGGCACGAAAATGCGTATACAGCGCGCTATTCCAGTTTGTATTATTTATATTAATACTATTAATACTATTAATACCGGACCCAACAATGTTGAGCGGGACTGTATGTATGATGCAAAGTCATTACATAAGTACATATGTATATCAACATGAATACATATGTACATACTTCCATACATACATATGTACGTACATACTTCCTATTCGCTCCCTCGCCCCTGCGCTCTCAGCGTTAGAAGCTTATCGAATTTGTAGCTTCTCATTGTCTAGAGCTTAAAACGTTCTACAGCCTACCCGTAATTTTATTTTACTTGATCTAGTTTCATGTAGTGAGCTATCTCTGATTCCCCTGTCAATATCTCTGCTGACCTTGCTGATTATTCCTGTCTTTCATTTTTTTCCCTTTTGCGCGTCTCTATTTTCTTAAGATGCTCCAAACGAAAATAACCAGCTCTGCTGAAGAAGGGGAAATCACTCCTTCAATCTCTCTTACCTTATCCTTTTCCTGATATTGATTACTTTAGATGTCAAGCCTGAGACTTGGTTACGTGGACCCGGAAAATTGTCTGTTCATTTACCGCATTTCGCTGGGAAACATGAAAGGTTTTCTTGAAGATAAAAATTTTCCAGAAGAACTAATAAGCTTAAAAAATTGAAATAGGTAGTTGAATTTTTTAAAATTATACTCACGTTCAGAAAAAAAACTTGTTCCATATGAAAACGAATAATTCATCTGAGGTGTATTACAAGCGATTTGGCTCGAAGCCTCCAAGAGAGCAGGATATCATTCTATTCAGCTCGTGAGCTTTCCTGAATACGGTTAAGTTTTGCAAATACCATTTTCAAGCTTACGTATAGAATATTATTAGCATCGCATAGTGCGCCTACTTGTACTCTATAATCAATCAATTAAATTTAGCATTGTATCAGTCCGTTTGTGAGATAAAGACCATATTCCCTGACCTCTCTCACTTACTTTTAGTCGCTCTCTCTCTCACTTTATCCCTCATGCTAGAGCTTTTTTTAAACTTCTCATGGCTGACTTTGCTATTCTAAGGTGGCTACGATGCCGGAAACGCTACGAGGTTCGGTGAAGTCCTCGGAGCCATTCAGGAGGGTGAGTGGAAAGAAGTTATTCACTGTGTTTTTAAAGGTTTTCACGAAAATAATTTCGAATAGTTGCATCTGCTCTTGTAGTAGACATTCGAGAGAGAGAGAGAGAGAAAGAGAGAGAGAAAGAACGAGAGAGTGAGATACGAAGGAAGGTGCAGGTGCTGCAAACTGAGAAGAAATCGTTGGTATAACGATATTGCCAAGCCTTACCATCAGCCTTGTAATGGTGAGGGGGGGAAGCAGTCCACGCTGTCAAAGGATAGTACCCGTAGTCTTTTGCCTCCGGCCTGTGAGCGTCAAAAGGCGGATAGTCCGTTACTGGATGCGGTTGAGGGGACAAGGCAAGGACGCAAGAGGATGCTGTATCCATCAAGAAGTTTTTGGGTCCTAAGGGGCTTTTGTTATGACTGCAATTTGGTTATGGTTTGTTTCTTCCCATCACAGAAAAGGAGCGATATATGCTGTTGGGCGGTCTTTAGAAAAGGGGAGAAGAAAAAATTTGACCTTAATGACAGGGTGGTCAGCCACCGAGAGAGTGGACATTGTCTTTAGAGGAAGGTGGTCAGCCACCAGGTGGACAGCCACCGTATTTCAGGAACGTCTTTGGAGGAAGGTGGTCAGCCACAGTATTTCAGGAACGTCTTTGGAGGAAGGTGGTCAGACACCATAGAGAAATTACGGTAATCGGATTAGTTTCGGACCAAACAATGTTGGACGGGACTGTATGTATGCATGTTTCTAGATCTTGCTTTTTTTCTTTTTCATGAAACAAATATTGAATTATGTATATAACCTCTTTCAGCGCCCTGAAGAGAGATGCGGCCCCGAGTTCATCGTGGAGAGGGATTTGGAGAAGCACATTCTCATCTGAAAACACAAGGGAAGGGAACGGCGGGCAAGTATTCGCGATAATATTCTGATGCTGTTCAATTGAGCATTAGAGACACCACTGCAACGAAAAGTTTCTGAAGAAGAAGGAGAAGACTGGAAAATAAATATTGTGCGATCAGGCAATTCGAAGGTCGGATGAAAAAAGCCTGAAAGTTGACCCCATGTGAGAAGTTAAAACGAATGAAAAATCAACGGGAGGATGGAACAGGTAAGATGAGATTCACAGCAGAAGAAGTTCTATCTGTACTGTAGCTGGCATTCATCTTGAGTCTTCTAAAAAAAAATAAAAAAAGTGCTCGGACTCTCTGAAGTTTAGAAATCAGTTTCATTTTGTTCTTTAAGTGATTTAGGTGTACAAAGTGTAACGATTGATGGCACCGTGAACACAATGTTGATGAGTTGAAGAAGGACGGCTTATTAAGTCATTCTATTATCGTTTATTGAAGAATGAAATGTTGCAAGCATACAGCGTTTCATTGATTATTTATGCATTAGCTTTATTCTTTTTACCTGACATTTGTGATATCAAATCACAAATTGAACAAACAAGCAGAAAAAATATGGCAGCATATTTCAAAATATGTAAATGTTAGTATAGTTGTTGATATGTCGCTTCATCAAGTTGCCGTTATTTCTTTCATCGCCGAGCTTTCCTTCGCTTTTTCATCGGCTCTGAATAATAAACATGAGTTTTTTTCTTATATAGCTTTTCCCGACGCAAGCTCTGCTTTCTCTGTCCCTCTAAACTGTGCCCTCTCGTAACTTACAATTTAAAAATCAATTTAGTCTTGAAACATAATTTAATTTACAGCAAATAAAAATATAATCTGAAAAAATTACCTAATCTCGCCGGCCGCAATCCAGAAACTGTACGCAGCGATCACTGAAAGGAGGCCCATGCCGACGGCGTAGTGGTAGACAGAAAGTAGCGGCGACAGCACAAATAGTATAACACCCGCGATTGCTTTTAATGAGCAAAACAAAAACTCACTCTTGAGTTGGTGTTTTGCTCACAACACAAGGGAGCGTGAGCTTTAGAAGACGAGACTTGCAAATTCAGAAAAATATAAATAGATTATGGCAAAGTTGCGTGCTCCTTTAACATTATGATCTTAATCCTTGTCTTCATCACCTTGCAAATTTTCTCTTCATCAATATGAACTGCATGTAAGACATGAATAATATGCATAATTGTAAAGCAACGCCGATTACAAAATCCAGATTGTTGTACCTTTTCACAGAATAAATACTAGACGCGCATTTAAATTAGGTCGATCACCGAAAAATATTTAATGCGCGTTCAAATTGCCGCGTCTGCCCTGTGATTCCTCACTCTCATT
The DNA here is from genome assembly GCA_945643635.1 of Allodiplogaster sudhausi. Taxonomy (NCBI): domain Eukaryota; kingdom Metazoa; phylum Nematoda; class Chromadorea; order Rhabditida; family Diplogasteridae; genus Allodiplogaster; species Allodiplogaster sudhausi. The sequence goes on from CALZFC010000123.1 coordinate 646,235, forward strand.
CTCGCGTGCTATTTCGCAGGTCGCACAAACCCGCTGCGTGAAAATAGCACGCGCGAATGAGAGTGCGAAGGGCCGTGGCAATTTGAAAAATCACATAATTTTTTGGTGATCGCCCTCCATTAAGGTTATAAAAAGTCTGGTGGAGGGAGAGAAAGAGATGGTTAACATGATAGTAGCGAGCGATGGCGAATGACTGGGCGCGAAAGGCGGGCAGGACGAGCGAGCTGATGAGTCCTCGCGTCGTGCCGTTCGCGTTGCCAGGCATGCCCATGAGGACGGCGACGCACAAGCAAATCCAGCGGCTTAACTTCGTATTACTTTGTTCTCTCTCCAAGAGTGCCTCGTTTCTTGCGCCGTGACCATAGAAGCTGTGACCACTGGAATTCTCACAAACACAAAGTACAAAGATCATATGTTGGTCATCACACCACGCCTCTCATAATAACTGGACTACCTCGGCAGGACGAGCAACGCCTTCTCGTCGTTCGTCGTGTACGTCGACGGCGCTGGCGTCGACGCGAGAAAGAGAAAGTAGACGAGAAAGTGGACGGAGACGTTGACGAGCAACAGAGGACGGAGACCAAAGTTGCGGACTCGGCCAGACGCCACCGAAGTGAAGATGCCCACTGGACAAGAATGTACGAATGAAGAAGCAGAAATACCCAGAGAAGCGTCAGTAGGGTAATTTGGTCATGCATCACAACGCGCAACGCCATGACGATATTTAGAAACAAAATATTAAAAAAAAAGAAACGGACGACCTAAATGGTTCACTGGAACTCAGGCAAAATTTTAAACAAGTTTAGAACGGGCCGGCCCAACAAAAGTTGGTCCGGCCCGTAGGCCCGATTGGGCCCTCAAGTCAGAAATTCCTGGCAAATTGAAGGTAAAAACGTAAACTTGAAATTTTCGAAAGGTTTATATAGTGGCATTTTACTTAGGGGTGGGGGAAACATATTTTTACTTTGGTAAACTCATGCAAACCCAAAAGAAACCCCCAATTAACATAGAAAAAAATTTTTGGAAAATTTTTTTTTGTTGATTTTGAAAATCGGGCTCAAACGAGCCCACAAGGCCCGGAAATTTCCGGCCGGGCCGGGGCGATACTTTGGGCCCCCAGGGCCGGGCTGGCCCAAAAATTTTGGGCCCATTGCCACCTCTGCATCGCACAAGCTGGAAAATGCAGCCAAACATATTCAAAACACCTTGTTCTTCATATTCTTTGAAGGAGCATTCTAGTCAGCCTGTGCACTATTGGCTGTCTAGAATCATGCTTTCAAGTGCTACATTTGTAAATGACAGAATTGATGAAGCTTAATTGCACGGCACATTGATTAATCTGTTTAATACGTAATTCACAGGGTCATAAATAAACAATTGCTTATTGTCAACTTACTAATTTTCAATAAGAAATAAGAATCCCTAATTATCCTCAGCTTCTATTCCTATTCTTAGAATAATTATAAATATATTTTCTAGAAGGTATTCTAATCAACCCGTGAAATATTGAGAAAATTTGCATAATGCATTTAGAAACTGTTGAACTTGTGAAAATCTGTAGTATTTTGTGAAAGTGTTCCCATGAGCAGCATTTATATCTTCAACAAAGGCCAAACTATCATAACGAGAGTCAACTTTGGATGTGAATATTAAACAGCTCGCGAGGCTTATCGCATGGCAATTGTGCAATATTGATAAACAAGACAGCCGGAACGAAAAAGCTCAAGGCACAAAAATATGACAACCATAGGAATGAATACCCGTCGAAATCTGTCCAGTGAATAATAATAGATGGCATGGCGAAGGCGACAATTATTCTTTGCGAAACCGGATTTTATTCAAAATCCTCACCTTAATAACTGTAACGTGAACCGAAACAACATCCAACAGAAGTATGTTGTAGCAATCACGATGTGGCATCACTTCTTTACGCTTATGAATATTCAGACCGATTAAAGAATGGCTTGCCAAGCCTTCCTTCTACAACTCATCAGCATAGCACACGCGTTGCCATCTATCATTCTTCACTGGACACAGTTCAACTACACCGTTTCAATATCACTTAAAGAACAAAATACAACTGATTTCTTCATGCATTCATAATTCAAGTTGTTATCTTTCTCTGCCATGAACTGTTCTTCCTCCTACTCATCATCAACAGGGCAGGACTTCTATTTCAGGCGATTATTATCAATGTAATTCATGTGACAAAATATGTATCTTGCGATAGTAATAAATCGAAATATTTATGGTTCTTGACCTTCTGCATGGTTCCCAATATCAACATGGTACCGCTGAAGATTTAATATTTACACATAAACAGGTGAATGGAATAGCGGCCCAAACTTTTTGAATACCTGACCCACCGGCTAACTACGAAAATTCATCACTTTCAGCGATCCATTTGATGCAAAAAAAGGGAAAACTCCTCGAGAAGATTTTTTTTCCGCACCCAAAAATCCAGTCATTTCACCCCTCGAAAGTCGCCGTGTTCCGGGTGTCTCGTTTCTCAATATTGCACAACCGGCTTTTATCATTCGATAAGCTCCTAAAACGAATTCGTATTCATGTCCAATCTTCATTTTGCGCTAATCGTGTTCCCTTTGATCAAGTTATAAATACTGCGCTTGAAAAAAAATACAAACCTCACCAAATACTATAAAATTTGCATGCGTTCAACTGTTTCTTCTTGCTCTTTTGTCATCCTAAAAGACTTACCACAACATTAAGGACTGGTATTTAACAATCATGTTCGATGGAATGAGCGATTCGCGATACCAGACAATCTGCGCCGTCTTCCTTGGAGTCGCTTCTCTGTTCATGTTTATTGGATACGACATTCAGGTTCCGTTCTCCCTCCTTTTGTTATCATGTTCATGTTCTGTACGCACGGGCGACCGGGGGAGGGGCAAAGAGAATTTTGGCCCCGGCTCCTTTGATAGTCCCCGGAGATGGCCCATAGCATGGAGATGGCGGTGCTTTGTCTTGACCGCGCTGTTCATTGAGAGCTTCGTTGTCGAGCCAATCCTCCACTCGCTGCATCAGCGGCGACCGGAAGACTTTGGCAGCCACGATGGCTACTATGGGTCAGTGATCTACCATGTGGTAATATACTCATCAATAAAATGTGTAATAAGCTTTTTTTTAATAATACGTAAAGCAAAAGTTCTTACATATATCCTACATATATGCGGGCAACAACCCTTATATTCTGTTTCAATCAATAATGCAGAATTGTGATCTGAAAATATTAATCTGCCAAAAATGGGCTGCCTGTTCAGCCTCGCCGTCTTCAACGGAGCGTTATGTATTACGGCATTTTTCGCTCCGTCATACCTTAATTATGTTCGACCAAAAGTGCGACTTTGCTTCTTTCATCGCTTTTTTTATTTGGATTAAATTTTAATCAGCTATAAATTTACAAAATATAGCATATATGTACACATATGTCCATCTAAATTAAATTTACGAGAGAGTATCAACTGTTTTTTCCTTACCTTTCTTCTTTCAGTGGCTGATGTCGATCGGCGCACTTCTAATCACTTTATATTTTGTGACATTTCTCTTTCTTCACCGCGTCCTTTACTTTGTTGGCTGCGTCGCCCTCGGCCCTTCTCTCTCTTGTATTTAATTGTTTCTTCTTTTTTTTTACTTTTGAAATTTGCTATTTGCTAATGGCTACTTTTACATTTTCACAGCGTTTCATACCGGATATATGGAATACATGATCGAATTCTCAACAAGGAGAACGATCTCGCGCAGCCAATCCATTGCGTGGTCCATGATGACCTCAAGGCAAGTTCGTTTGATAGTGAAAAATTGGCCTTTGCAAAACAATGCCCCATGAAGCATAATTCTACATAAAACAATATACGTGGATATAAATAGGTTTGCTCTTTCTGGATACGCAATAATTTTAATACATGATCGATTTTAGCATTTTCTTCGGCGGTTTGGTCTACATCGTCTGCAGCAACTTTAGTGTAGCCGAGGGCGCGGCTGACTTGGCCGACGGTGGATATCGATACTACTCAGACGTGGAAATTCGGTTTGGATCTTTTTTATTCACAATAAAATTTTTTAATAATTTAATTTACATATAGTATATATTTTTATCCTCTTGATCTACTTATTCACAATATGTTTTTCAAAATTCTTGTAATATAAATATATTTTTTAAATTATTTATCTACGTTTATTTGAAAGAATCCTCTTCGGTGCCTTTGCGAGTCTGTCTCTTCTGTCTGCCGCGTTGCTCGCGTTGTTGCCGACGCGGCGCGTCAACGACAGCATCGCCGATGAATGCGACAAGAGAAAGGAACCGCCGCAGGGGCTACTTGAGCAGACTCGTTTGTTCATCCTATTTTTTCTTCTCCCCCCCCCCCCCAACGATTGATTGGGCCATCCTTGTATAGGTAAATAAATCAATACTTTCTTATTCCTTTTATTGATTGAATTAATGTTCATATCATTAAATGAGGATGATATCGCTGAATAAAAAATTATTAAATATTCTTCGTCGATCGCTCGTTCTGCTGTCTCAGGGAAGATGCTGCGCGCGTTGTCTCATCGTCGAATCCTCTTGGTTACGCCTTACTACCTCTACATGGGCGCCTTCCACTCTTTCTGGCTGTCGATCTACCCGACGTCTCTCGCCTTCACGAACACTCTCAGCACTGACACAATGCTCCCTGCTTACTATGCCATGTTCGCCCTCGTCGGCATTCTATTTAGTTAGATTTCCTTTAAAAAGAAGTCCTATTGCTCAATAAACACACTAATTAATTCTCAATGTCAATATATTTTTTTGTTTTCAAAACTTTCTGTTTCGTCACAGCCTTTTCTGATGCATGACGACCGAAGTAGGCACACTAAAATGAAATTAAAAATTCACATCCCTAATTCAATAGACACACATCCTGAAAGGGCGCGTTAAATTTCGACATACATAAGTAATTACGAAGTCTTTTGCGAGTATTTCTGCTTCTTCATATGCAAATTATTATCCAGTGGGCATCTTCACTGCGGCGGCGTCTGGTCGCGTCCGCAACTTTGGCCTCCGTCCTCTGTTGCTCGTCAACATCTCAGTCCACTTTCTCGTCTACTTTCTCTTTCTCGCGTCGACGCCAGCGCCGTCGACGTACACGACGAACGACGAGAAGGCGTTGCTCGTCCAGCCGAGGTACTTTCATTAATAGTTAATAAAAATAATAGAAATCATGTTTCACAGGATCATTTATGTATTTATATTGTACTTATTTCACAACACGAATTACTGCGTGCCAATCTCCCTAAACAGTTTTATTTAAAAATAGTTTTAATCTTTATTGATGTATTTAGGAGAAGCCCTTGCCCTTTTTCAGGAAGAACAAAGTCATATTCTGATTTGAGCCGTTGGATTTGCCTGGGTGTCGCCGTCCTCATGGGCATGGCTGGCAATGCAAACGGCACGACGCGAGGAGTCATCAGCTCGCTCGTCCTGCCCGCCTTTCGCGCCCAGTCATTCGCCATCGCTCGATTCTATCAAGTCAGCTCTCTCTCTCTCACACACACACTCTCTCTCCCTACCTCTCTCTCTCTCTCTCTTTCTCTCGTTCTCTTTCTGTTCCTGTTTATGTCTGTCTTTCTCACTCTACCGTTTCATTCATGACTCACAGTTCATGGTGATGAAGAGAAGGATTACCAACAGTAATGTTAAAAGAGCACGCAACTTTGCCATAATCTATTTTTAATTTTTCTGACTATTGAAGTCTCGTCTTCTAAAGCACACGCTCCCTTGTGTCAGGCAAAAAGGCGCCAATTCAAATCTGAGTTTCTGGCTCATTTAAGGCGATCGCGGGTGTCGTGCTTTTTGTGATGTCGCCTCTGCTTTCTGTCTATCACTACGCCTTCGGCATGGGCCTCCTTTCAGTGATCGCCGCGTACACTTTCTGGATTGCGGCCGGCGAGATTAGGCAATTTTTTTCATATTATATATTGATTTACCGTAAATTAAATTATGTTACAAAACTAAAATAAAGTTTAAATTGCAACTTGCTAAAAAGATAGAGAGAGAAGGCAGAGTCTGTATCGGAAAAGGATCACAATTACTCCAAAAAGAACTCATGTTTATTATTCAGGAGCGATGAAAAAGCGGAGGAGAGTACGGCGATGAAAGCCCACGAGAATTGTGATGAAATAACGGCAACTTGATAAAGCTACACATCAATATCCATACTAAAATGTATATTGAAATACGATTTTATGTTCCTCCCTTTTTTGTCTGAGATTTGATTCACGAATGTCAGGTATTATGCATAACGTTAATGAATAAATAAATAGTGTAATCAGAGAGGTCGATGATAAATGGATAGGGAATTTGTTTGAATTAGTAGTGAAGAAAACCAAGAGGCGAAAATAATGTTAAGATACAGAATTGTAGTGAGCAAGCACATTCTAGGTAGAACATAACGCCTGCGCCCATTCATTTCATTGTGTTGTGTCCCAGAAGCTGAATGCCACATTTTAGTGCCGAGTCAATGAACCTTACATTAATCTCATCGTTATTTTTTAAGATGACGGAAAATTAAAAGAGGAAAGAGTTGTTTCCATAGTATTCGGCGACAACAGGCACACGATAAGCATGAACTTTGGCCATGAATATGAATTAGCTTGAGTGGCCAATCGAATGACAAAAATCGGTTGGGCAATATTGAGAGACACAACTAATCTTGTTTGGGATAAACGAGGGGAACTCGTTATTAGAGAAGCCAAAAAGTTCAATACGGAAGGATTCTGTATCGAGGAGACTTTTATCTCTTCTTAATTCTCACCATCAGCATCATGACGACAATTGATGCTATTTCGTGGTCTTTTTCTTCTTTCTCAAAATTCATATTTGTACTTCGCTCATAAACAGCGACTTCTTCACGTTCCACTGGCAGTATTCATCTGCTAACTCACTTCCGGCATCGAATGTTCTTGGAATTAAATTACCATCCCACTCACCATCAGGTCGGTATTTCCCGTCGTTTACTTTCAAGAGCTGTTCACGTTAATCAAGGAAAATGCATTTATCTCCAAAAAAAATGCTTTTATGCCTTTTCAATTAAGGTCATGCATAACTTGATTACGTCCATATAATGGAAGGTCTCCGTCAGAAAGGGAGCATATCTTCTTCTCGTTGTGGATTCTCGAAGCGATCCTCGGAAACAGCCGTCATGAAAAATTGTAATCATTTTTCACGCACATATTTTTGTTAGATTGATTAACGCCCTCGTTAACTATGATGATGTTTTAAGAACAGATATCGGAGGGAAACTAATCGCAAGCGCCCACAATATCTAAGCCGTGAGCTTCGCATCCACGTCGACAACAGTAAAGGAAGAATGAATTTTTTTGTGAAGGTCTTACAAATTTATGTTTTATTTAGAATAAAAGATTTTTTTAACTCTATCACTTATTGCGACACAGAGGCGCGAGATGGAAGAACGAGATTGCTGGACGATATGATTTTTTATAAAAAATAAAAAAAAATATATGCAAATATTTATGATGTGAGATGAAAGTGAGAAGTAAGGCGCGATTTTAGTATCTGGAAATTATAGATCGACAAAGTAGAGAATGAGAAGCTGAAGGAAGTAATACAAAGACAGGAATGGAAGGGGGGGGGGTGGAGGAGCAAGCGGAGAAGCGAAAGGAGTGGGAGGGGAGAAAAAAAAGCTGAAAAGTCAGAGTGGGGAGAGAGAAAGAGAGTTGGAAAGAGAGAGAAGGAGAGTTGGAAAGAGAGAGAGAGAGAGAGGGAGAGAGAGAAAGAGAGAGAGAGAAAGAGAGTTGGAAAGAGAGAGAGAGAGGGAGAGAGCAAGAGAGAGAGAGAGAGAGAGAGAGAGAGCGGGACATAGAGAGAAGTATTAACGGGCATCATTTTCATCGAGGAAGCGGAGCATATTCTATAATATGGACATTTCGACAACTTGTTCATCCCGGAGAATACGCCTGTCTTCTTCGCGTTATTCAAGGGAGAGGTTTCTTGCCTAATAATTTATCGCCCAAAGATAGGCTTGAGTAACATATGCAAGTGCAAGGAGAGAGCAACGAAGGTATAGACAACAGACAGATGAGATAGCGCGTGAGAGGGAATGATAGAGTTATAGAAAGAGAAAGAGAGAGAGAGAGAGAGAGAGAGAGAGAGAGAGAGAAAGAAAGAAAGAATGAAGGGACACTTCCCATCGATTTCCGCCCTTTCTGGAAGTCACACACTACTCCACTCCAGCGGCGACGGCCGTTTCCTCTATTCGCCCCTACGACTGCGAGTTCTAGACTCCCCTAGCAGCATACATCTGCCCCTAATATCTGCCCCTCATACTAATAAGGATATGTCGATGAACTTCTGTGATTTATATAGTAAGTTACTGTTTATATGATTTTTATATTAGTATATCATATATTTGATTGTCAAAGGGTATGAAATAATAAAAACAGAAATATTTCTTGTTTTACAGTGTACTCCGCCAATGTCGCCATCTTATTGATAGTGAGAATTCATTAGAAATCTCATCATGAAATCAGTACCACATGCTTCTCAACGAGCGGGCGAGGCCTGACCATGAGGCTAGTGTTTTATTATGCGTAATGTCTTTTAAGCTCTTTTTAAAAAAACTTTGAAATTTTATTAATAAGCTGTATGGTTTTAAAGTTTACTAGCTATGTATGGTGCAAAGTCATTACATAAGTACATATGTATATCAACATGGATACATATGTACATACTTCCATACATACATATGTACGTACATACTTCCTATTCGCTCCCTCGCCCCTGCGCTCTCAGCGTTAGAAGCTTATCGAATTTGTAGCTTCTCATTGTCTAGAGCTTAAAACGTTCTACAGCCTACCTGTAATTTTATTTTACTTGATCTAGTTTCATGTAGTGAGCTATCTCTGATTCCCCTGTCAATATCTCTGCTGACCTTGCTGATTATTCCTGTCTTTCATTTTTTTCCCTTTTGCGCGTCTCTATTTTCTTAAGATGCTCCAAACGAAAATAACCAGCTCTGCTGAAGAAGGGGAAATCACTCCTTCAATCTCTCTTACCTTATCCTTTTCCTGATATTGATTACTTTAGATGTCAAGCCTGAGACTTGGTTACGTGGACCCGGAAAATTGTCTGTTCATTTACCGCATTTCGCCGGGAAACATGAAAGGTTTTCTTGAAGATAAAAATTTTCCAGAAGAACTAATAAGCTTAAAAAATTGAAAGAGGTAGTTGAATTTTTTAAAATTATACTCACGTTCAGAAAAAAAACTTGTTCCATATGAAAACGAATAATTCATCTGAGGTGTATTACAAGCGATTTGGCTCGAAGCCTCCAAGAGAGCAGGATATCATTCTATTCAGCTCGTGAGCTTTCCTGAATACGGTTAAGTTTTGCAAATACCATTTGCACGCTTACGTATAGAATATTTTTAGCATCGCATAGTGCGCCTACTTGTACTCTATAATCAGTCAATTAAATTTAGCATTGTATCAGGCCGTTTGTGAGATAAAGACCATATTCCCTGACCTCTCTCACTTACTTTTAGTCGCTCTCTCTCTCTCACTTTCACTCGCTCTTTCTCTCACTTTATCCCTCATGCTAGAGCTTTTTTTTAAACTTCTCATGGCTGACTTAGCTATTCTAAGGTGGCTACGATGCCGGAAACGGTACGAGGTTCACTGAAGTCCTCGGAGCCATTCAGGAGGGTGAGTGGAAAGAAGTTATTCACGGTGTTTGTTGATTCAGAATAATATAAATATATTACAAGAATTTGAAAAAAGGCAAGTATTTATGAGTAACAAAGATCAAGAGATTTAAGCAATATGTATGTATGTATGTAGGTTAAAATTTTATGGCCACGCAGCCGACAAAGTAAAGAATGCGATGAAGAAAGAGAAAGGTCGCAAGGTAGAAAGCGATCAGAAGGGCGCCGATCACCATTAACCACTGAAACAGGACAGGAAAAAAATTAATTGATAACCTTTTTTACATTTAAATTTAGCTAAATATTCATATTTCATTGCTGATTAAACGAAAATCTCACTTTTGGTCGAATGTGATTAAGGTATGACGGAGCGAAAAAGAGCGCCTTGGAGAGGGAGAGCGGGATCAAATGATCTCGTGGTGAGACACTCGCACTATGAGGGTGAGAGTGCGTCAGCCTCTTTTCATACAGTTTATGCTCGGACGGCCGTGTACTCCTCTCACATTAGTCAAATTTTTTTTAAATCAACGCTTTTTTGTCAACGGGTAAATTGCCTTCGTTCTGAATTGACAGAGGGACGGAAATATTGACGAAAAGAAGGGAATGTATTAGAGGGGGAAAGCGAAGGGTCTCATCATCTATTGATATAATTCTCTTGGTCTCATTATTTATTGATATAATTATTGTGCAGCAAACTTGTTCATAAGCCCCTCAAACGTGTCAAGCCTTCTTGCTATCGCACTCGTGGTAGGCAAAAAGGTAAATGATTCTTTTCTCGCATTCTCTTTCTTCCGCTATCAATTTCCCTTATATCTTTCGTCTGGACATTCCTTAAGAAACTCACAACAGCTGCTCATGCTAGAGCACAAAAGAGAGAACAAAATTGAGAAAATCGGAGAATACTCTAATCTCTAATATAAGGTGGAGTGTTCAATTAAATAAATAAGAATCCCCAAGAAGAAAAGTTTAATTTCTGCATATTTTGCCCTTATTGTTAGTCGTCTTGGAATTTTTCTGTTGAAGTTTTCAACTCCCTGCAGATTATCTGACACATTGTAAAGTGAGAATGCTCCTTCTGAATTGGCAGACGGAAGAAAATATAGCGAAAGGAAGATAATGTAAGAGAGAGAGAGAGAGAGAGAGAGAGAGAGAGGGAGAGACAGTGAGAAAGTAAGAGAACGGTAAAGAGAGAAGAAAAGGAGAGCAGTGAAGAGTAGAGAAAGCGAAGAGAAAGAAAAAAGAGAAGGGAAAGACGGACTGTTCCTTTCTGTGTCGTTTTTGTGCGATCTTGTGAAATCGTGTTCGTTTTTATTCCCTTGTTGGCTGCGACTGAACGGCGTTGGAAGAGAGAGATAGAGAGAGTGGGAGAGAAAGAGAGAGTGCGAGGGAGAGAGAAAGAGTGGGAGAGAAAGAGAGAGAAAGCGAGGGGAGAGAGAGTGGGAGAGACAGAGAGAGTGAGGGAGAAGGAGAGAGAGAGGGCGAGAGGGAGAAAGAAGGTGACAGTTCAACCCAGCCAAGGAGGTACATACATAGAAGCCTCATTCTC
>CALZFC010000123.1:660000-755000 GCA_945643635.1 Allodiplogaster sudhausi
TGCAAAATGCATTTTTGTTTTGCGAGGAAAACACGTTGCATGCCATGGTGCACAAACTACAAAATGTCCTCGACACCCCATTTTGTAGTTTTGCTCGCGCCAAAAGCGCCAAAACTACAAAATGTCCTTTACCTTTTTCGGCCCGCAACCAAAACTACAAAATTGTTTTCTGAGTGTAAATGTGTACACGAATCAGACAGAAAAATGAGCAGAAAAGTATACGAACTAATGTGCTCAAAAATCATCATGAAAAATGAGCACGAATATACGCGTACAATATGGCCCAAAAAAATTTGCGCAAGAAAATACGCGTACAAAATTGCTCAAAATTTTTGCGCAAGAAAATTCGCGTACAAACTTGCTCAAAATTTTTGTAAATAATGAGACCAAGAGAATTATGTCAATAAATAATGAGACCAAGAGAATTATATCAATAGATGATGAGACCCTTAGCATTCCCCCTCTAATACATTCCCTTCTTTTCGTCAATATTTCCGTCCCTCTGCCAATTCAGAACGAAGGCAATTTACCCATTGACAAAAAAGCGTTGATTTAAAACAAAAATTGACTAAAGTGAGAGGAGTACACGGCCGTCCGAGCATAAACTGTATGAAAAGAGGCTGACGCACTCCCACCCTCATAGTGCGAGTGTCTCACCACGAGATCATTTGATCCCGCTCTCCCTCTCCAAGGCTTCCTATCGGGAGACCGAGTTCAAATGATCTCAGCATGACTAGCAGCTAGCCTTATAACACAGAGACGAAGGAAGATGGAAGGAAAATTTCTCCAATGCATGAAGTTTACGGTTCTATTGTCGGTTCCTTTTCAGGAGCTTTCTTCTGACTCGCCAGGATGTGACACTTCGACTACAACGACATGAGCCTCTACAAGTGATCGCACCAAGACCTAGTAGCCCGTCGTCCCTGAGATTTATTGAGCTCGTAATGGTTGCTCGTCAGTCTTCAAATTCACGAGCCTTTCTGACATTTACACTGATTCTTACATTTCACAACACCCTTTACAACGAAGGGAGCGCATGCACTCAACATGTGAAGTGAAATTTTATCGAAATCGAGATAATTTGACGAAAGAATTTTTTCAGTCCATGCCGTGCTGTGAGTTTTCACTGATATGATAAAACTGTTACATGAATGTTTTACTCAATGATTATTTATGCATTAGCATTATGCATTTTACCTTACATTTTTGATATCAAATCTCAAATTGAACAAACAAGCAGGCAAAAAATGGTAGCATAATTCAATATAAATGTCACTATAGTTATTAACATGTCGTTTCATCAAGTTGCCGTTATTTCATTGCAATTCTCGTAGACTTTCATTGCCGAGCTTTCCTTCGCTTTTTCATCGGTTCTGAATAATAAACATGGGGTTTTTTTTTTAGATAGTATTACCTTTACCCGAAGCACACTCTGCTTTCTCTATCTCCCTAACCTTTACCCTCTAGTAAATTTCAATTTAAAAATCAATTTAGTTTCGTAACTTTATTTCATTTACTGCAAATAAATATTTAACATAAAAAAATTGCCTAATCTCGCCGGCCGCAATCCAGAAACTGTACGCGGCGATCACTGAAAGGAGGCCCATGCCGACGGCGTAGTGGTAGACAGAAAGCAGCGGCGACAGCACAAAAAGCACGACACCCGCGATCGCCTTAAAGGAGGCCTTAAGAGAAAACTCCTACCACGAAGTCCCTGACGGATTTGGACGGAATTATAAAAAGGTACGGAGTAAAGAATCAACAGAAATGGTGCTACTGCCCCTTGCCTCTCTCCCCAGAAACTTGTGGTTTGCACCACTGCCAGCTGAGCCTACGTGTTAAGAAAAACCCGGCCAATGTTGATTGCGCGCACCACATGTTTGCAATTCATGGGCAAGAGTTGTTGGCCCCAGCGGCCACGGTGTTGCTTTATCAAAAATTTTCGAAAATGGCGGGAAAATAAAATACTTGGGAATTCAAAGTAGAAAACAGTGTTAATTTCCTCAGGGCTTGAAGGTTTTTGTGACTTCGGGACACCTGCAATCGAAGTTTTTAGCACAACCCGAAAAAAAAAACAAAAAAAGGCAAAAAAAAACAAGACACTATTTATTCGCCTCGGACCTCCTTTAAATGCGCAAAACAACTCACCTTAAATGGGCGTCTTTGTGCCTGACATACTGAAGCGTGTGCTTTTGAAGACGAGACTTCAAAATACAGAAAAATAGAAATAGATTATGGCAAAGGGACGTGCTCCTCTAACATTATGATCGTAATCCAGCTTCTCTTCATCACCATGCAAATTTTCTCTAAATCACCATGAACTGCATGTAAGACATGAATGAGATGCATAATTGTAAAGCAATGCCCATCACAAAACCCATAATGTTGTACCTTTTCACAGCGCATTTAAGGTTATAAAAAGTCTGGGGGAGGGAGAGAAAGAAAGAGAGATGGCTAACATGATAGAAGCGAGCGATGGCGAATGACTGGGCGCGAAAGGCGGGCAGAACGAGCGAGCTGATGACTCCTCGCGTCGTGCCGTTCGCGTTGTCGGCTGTGCCCATCAGGACGGCGACGGACAAGCAAATCCACCGGCTTAACTTCGTATTACTTTGTTCTCTCTCCAAGAGTGCCTCGTTTCTTGCGCCGTGACGATAAAAGCTGTGACCACTGGAATTCTCACAAACACAAAGTACAAAGATCATATGTTGGTCATCACACCACGCACTCTCATAATAACTGGACTACCTCGGCTGGACGAGCAACGCCTTCTCGTCGTTCGTCGTGTACGTCGACGGCGCTGGCGTCGACGCGAGAAAGAGAAAGTAGACGAGAAAGTGGACGGAGACGTTGACGAGCAACAAAGGACGGAGACCAAAGTTGCGGACTCGGCCAGACGCCACCGAAGTGAAGATGCCCACTGGACAAGAATGTACGAATGAAGATGCAGAAATACCCAGAGAAGCGTCAGTAGGGTAATTTGGTCATGCATCACAACGCGCAACGCCATGACGATATTTAGAAACAAAATATTAAAAAAAAAGAAACGGACGACCTAAATGGTTCACTGGAACACAGGCAAAATTTTAAACAAGTTTAGAAAAAGAAACAGAAATTGGCATTTATAATTCAATAATATATTTATACTTCTTTTTTTAAAGGAAATTAACTGATTAGAATGCCGGCGACGGCGAACATGGCATAGAAAGCAGGGAGCATTCTGTCAGTGCTGAGAGTGTTCGTGAAGGCGAGAGACGTCGGGTAGATCGACAGCCAGAAAGAGTGGAAGGCGCCCATGTAGAAGTAGTAAGGCGTAACCAAGAGGATTCGACGATGAGTCAACGCGCGCAGCATCATCCCTGAGAAAGCAGAACAAGAGATAGACGATAAAAAATAGCGAAAAAAAACTTCGGGTTCAAGCATAAATTTGTAGTAAAATAAAAATGCGTGCAAAGTTAACAGGTCAATGTTATCGGCTTATGCTAATTCACCCATAAAGCGGAAGTTATTCTCCGTAGAGCTCTTTTACAGGTGCAACCGTCATATGGAGTAAAAGAAAAAACAGCAAAAAACGATATGAAGAAGAAAATACTGCAAAAACAGAAGACGAAGAAGATAGAACTGCCTACACTAACCAGTCTGCTCGAGTATCCCCACTGGCGGTTCCTTTCTCTTGTCGCATTCATCGGCGATGCTGTCGTTGACGCGCCGCGTCGGCAGCAACGCGAGCAACGCGGCAGACAGAAGAGACAGACTCGCGAAGGCGCCGAAGAGGATTCTTCAAAATAAATGTTGATTCAGAATAATATAAATATATTACAAGAATTTGGAAAAAGGCAAGTATTTATGAGTAACAAAGATCAAGAGATTTAAACAATATGTATGTATGTATGTAGGTTAAAATTTTATTTTAAATAAAAAAAAAAAGAAAAAACCGAATCTCCGCGTCTGAGTAGTATCGATATCCACCGTCGGCCAAGTCAGCCGCGCCGTCGGCTACGCTGAAACTACTGCAGAGTATGTAGACCAGTCCGCCGAAGAAAATGCTAAAATCGATCAAGTATTAAAGTTTTGGCGTATACAAAAAAGCTGACTTTGTATATCCGGCTACATATTTGTTTATATGCAGAATATGAGACTTTTTCACTGTCAAAAGGACTTGCCTTGTGCTCATCGTGGACCACGCAATGGATTGGTTGCGTGAGATCGTTCTCCTTGTAGAGAGTTCGGCCATGTATTCCGCGTATCCGGTATAATACGCTGTGAAATTGGAGAAGTACTCATGGGCAAATGCTTAGAAAAAGTAGAATATTTTAAGCAGTAGCAAATATCAAAATGAAAAATAAGACAACAAGGGATTAAATACAAGAGATGGAAGCGCCGATGGCGACGCAGCCGACAAAGTAAAGAATGCGATGAAGAAAGAGAAAAGTCGCAAGGTAGAAAGCGATCAGAAGAGCGCCGATCACCATTAGCCACTGAAACAGGACAGGAAAAAAATTAATTGATAACCTTTTTTACATTTAAATTTAGCTAAATATTCATATTTCATTGCTGATTAAACGAAAATCTCACTTTTGGTCGAACGTGATTAAGGTATGACGGAGCGAAAAAGGTCGTAATGCATAGCGCTCCGTTGAAGACGGCGAGGCTGAACAGGTAGATCATTATTGGTAGCCCTTTTTTGCTATATGATTTAAAGAATAATTTTTATAAATTAAAAAAAAGGTTGTTGCCAGTATATAAGAACTAGTGCTTTGCGTATTTAAAGAAAAGCTAATTTACTATTTCATTGATGAGTATACTCACCCATAATAGCCATCGTGGCTGCCAAATTCTTCCGGTCGCCGCTGATGCAGCGAGTGGAGGATTGGCTCGACAACGAAGCTCTCAATGAACAGCGCGGTCAAGGCACCGCCATCTCCATGCTATGGGCCGTCTCCGGAAACTATCAAAGGGGCCGGGGCCAGAGGTCTCTTTACCCCCTCCACCGGTCGCCCGTGCGTACAGAACATGAAAATGATAACAAAAGGAGGGAGAACGGAACCTGAATGTCATATCCAATAAACATGAACAGAGAAGCGACTCCAAGGAAAAGGGCGCAGAACGTCTGGTAGCGCGAATCGTTCATTCCATCGAACATGATCGTCTATTGCAGAGTTACTGAATACTAATCGCATGGTTAGTCATTTGGGATAAGAAGAAAAAATGAATGGAAGAAAGAGTTGAACGCATTCTAATTCAATCCTACTCGGTGATGCCAAGCACAGCATTTATATCTTCATCATTGTGCACACTATTGGCTCGAAGTACACTTTGAACATGAATATATTAGCTTGAGAGGCTTATCGAATGACCTAGGCCGGTGGTGCAATATTGAGAAACGAGACACCCGAAAGGGGGGGGGCAGGAGAGAAAAACCGAGGGAGCTCGTAATTAGAGGAGCCAAAAATTTTATTCTTTATCAAGAAGATTTGCCTCCTTCTTTGCCTGAAGTTGGTCAATCTAACTTATGAACTGGCATATATACATACATTCATACTCCGTATGCACATACATATGTTTCAAACCTCAACCGCGGCAAACTTTTCGCGCAATCACAAATCGGCCTTCGAATTCAGTCTTTAACAAGGATTAAAAGAAATTATTAGCTGTCTTCACAAGCTGCTGGTTTTCTTCCGATTTCGCAGTGGCTGTTAGGCCGTACGTTTATGAAAACAATAAGACTGATAGAGTAGCAAGAGAAACCATTTGGCTAAAAAGAAGTTTAAATTGAGATTACGACAATTTAAAGGAGGTCTCTGTCGAATGGTTTCGTTTTCGCCTTATCTGGGCAGATTAGACTATTAATTCCACTGGGTCAGGATTTCAAATGCAAATTTCACGCAAATATTTTCTAATTTTCGCTGTTCTTGCGCTTCTGTATTAATTTAAGCGGACAGGATTCATTCATTACATCACCTAAACATCGGAAATATGACTTTTCCATCGCTTTAATCACTGAATATTAGTAATCTGCGTGTTCTATGCAGTCATGGGATACACGAAAGCAATTCCCAAATTTTCTTTTTCAATTGCAAAAATTGTAACATTTTTTTTCAAGCTGCCTTGTATTCATTTCTTACAAGCCATCTAACACTACACATTTATCTTGGGAAGGTTCGAGTGAAGGGAGTGGATTGGAGGGCGAGGGGAGAGGGTGGAGAGGGAGGGAGAAAGCGGCAGTTCGTCTACGCCTTCACCGTCGTCGGAAGGAGGTACTCGATCAGGCCGGCCAGCGTCCACGCCCTGAAGGATATCTATTATTTTATATTTCATAAATAAAAAAAGTCAAACTTGTGATCGGCGGCGGCCCTTTGCTTCTTGTCATTGAGATGGTGGCCGTGCAGAAGACCCTCGGCGTCTTCCATCTCCATTGCCGTATTCGTGTCTGAAAGACTACCGATCGATTAAGCAACACATCTATTCGCGTTTCTTCAAGAGGATCCGAACCCTCGACGCTCGGATCAGCACTCTACCACTCGACCATGCCGCACATTCCAAATCCTCGAAGCGCATCGCCGTCTTAGTGTCGACATCGAGAGCGCTGTCCTTGGTCGCGACCGGCACGGCCTCAATGGTTGCGGCGGCGCCCGGCAACTCGATCACAGTCAGCGGCGGCGAGAAGTCGCGCGAGAGACGAATCGACAGGTCCACGACGCACTCGCGGCGCGACATTTATTTATGCACTTTTTGCTGTTCACTTTGCACTAGTCTTGCACTTCATTTCATTCTTCTGTTGTAAATTTACAGTAGTTTAAATTCTGTTTAATTATTTCAGCATGTACGCTGATTGTAAGATAACCCTAGATAAAGGGATGATATCTCAGGATATCTTGATGAAGTTCAGAACCTTGACGAGATAGTCCGAATTCGTCATGTTACGCAGGACGAGTCGACGTGATTCGGGCTCATCCGAGTGTGGGAAGAGGATGAAGAAGATGTTAGAGGGAGCCATGGCGGGGAGGAGATAAAAGTAATGAAATGCTCACCAAGAATATTTTGCACCTGGCTGGTAGTTTCTGTCGTTTGCAGGTATTTATTTTCATTATTGTCTTCAATATTTACTGTTTGTAATTCTGCTCTCTTTGCCATCTCTGCATGCTCTCTTTCTCTGATTTCCCTCTCTATCCGTCCTTTCTGTCTCCATGCTCTCCCCATGTTCTTTCCCTCTCTACTCTCTCTATTTATCTATCTATCTCTCTCTACTCTCTCTCTCTCTCTACTCTCTCTCTCTCTCAATCTCGTTCTCTTACTATCGCTGCTCTCCGATACAATAGATGATTCCTGTGTAGTATTCGACGTCATCGTAATTGTCTCGATGCTGCCAAGCACCACGCTCAAATGAACAGCTAATCCACTACATTTAAAATAAAAATTGTCCCTAAAGGAAGGTCATTGACGTTTCCCTTGCTTTGTTATCGATAAGAAAATTTTTGCTGATGTTGTTTTGCCAGTTCATAGCTGAACATGTTTATTAAGTAATGACCGGTGATTGCTCTGAAAACTCTGAAAGAACTTTGACTCAAAGGAACGATTCAGTTGCTATGGCTGCTCAGTTCAAATATACTTAAATGTGCGAGAATAAATGGGCCTTCTTACCCTCATGTCAGTACTGTAATTTTTTGCCTCAGAAAAGTGACACTTTAAAACGCGACAAGGGTAACAAAAAGGAAGATAAGTATGTAACTGAAAATAGACTATAAACACTTGAAGATGGAAAGGAATCCAGCTTTGATCTCACCAATGGTGGATCGGCAGGCGACGCCCCGAAGAGTCTGCCAAGTGGAGTTGAGAACGACCGAAGGAGAGAGGGAGTCCCAGTCGGGATGATTGTGGGAGGGAAGGGCACAGAGAGCAGGAGAACCCCCAGGGAACAAGGCACAGGCTGATGCTGTTTCCTGCAGAGGATTGGATAGGTCACTCCCCCTCACTCTCATTGAAAAGATGAATCATAAGAGATGGACAGAAATTGCCAAACGACAAGGATGGAAGCCACGCACATATCTGAGAGAGAAGACGCCTGCGGCACAGCTTCGTCTCACTCCCGCCGCCTGCGCCGCCACGCCCGTCCAGAACGCGTCTTCCACTTCGAACACCTTCAAGCCTTACCTCCCTTTCTCTCTCTCTCTCTCTCTCTCTCTCTCTCTCTCTCTATCTCCCTCTCCTCCTTTGCACCACTCTCTCTCCTCCTTAGCACTTCTCTCTCTTTCTCTCCCTACCTCTCTCTATCTCTTCTGAACTTGTCTACCTTGAGTAATCTGCTGGCATTGACAAGGCTTGTGAGAGTCTTTCTTCTCATCACGTAAACGGGGCCATTGCAGTACACGGGGAACGCAGATTCAGCGAATGCTTCCTCCGGGACATACCTGACAACATATGATTATAACTTCAACAATTACTATCAATAATAGAATAGAATCAAAAACAGGAGTTGTTAGAAGATGAAAAAAAGTAAGAAGAAAAGCAACCAGCGACTGCACGGAGCACGCCGAGGAGGGATTCCTTGCAGAGTAATGCAGGAGATGATCGGGCGAGATGGGCTGTGGAGACGAAGAAGAGAGATTGAATAGAAGAGACAAACTCACCCAAAAAGGCTGAGATGGTTCTCAGTGGAAGGGAAGGAGGATCGGAGGTGACTGATCAGACGATCTACATCCACCACCGTGTCTTCGTCGGCCTTCATTACAAAATCAACATCGCTGGCAATCTCTGCCAGCCATCGAAAACCAACCAATTCCTCAACAATTATGCACTCGATTTATTCACTTCCCGTTTACGACTAACCTTGTAAACTAATTGATGGTACGAGTCATTGACATCCACGAGGAGAATATCTCCAAGCTGAGCAGCTTCATCCCGGATACTTCTCTCCGAGCTCCTTCTCTTCTCTTCCATTCCCACGAGGAAGATCACGCGCGCCGAGCCGCTCTTAAGGTTTCGAACGATTTTTGTCGAACCAAATGATTGAAACTGACTGAAATGGCAGTGGATTCTCGAGGATTCGCCCAAAGACTGCGGATGAGAGAGCGTTGAGAGACATGAGAGACATGAGAAGGGACGAGTAGAAGGAGAGAGGAAGAGAGACTCGGAGACGGAGCAGCCAGCACCAAACTAACAACTCAGCACTCATCAAAGAATATCAACCTAGCAGGAAACGGACTCCTTCAACGGGGAGAGATGAAGACGATTAAAGAGATCTTGGTCGGGCAATCTTGGTCGGCCAACGCACACCGAAGGAGATTCTTCGCTTCCACTCAAGAAGGCCACCAACGCCAATATGGAACACGCTCAAGATGAGAAGGGATCACAAGAAAAAGGAGTTGAGCAGAGAACAGCCAAATCAGACAAAGATCGAGTCTAACCAACAGTGAAGAAGAAGAACAAACGAGTTGATAGCTTCATAATACGAAAGTGAACATCTTCAAGGAATAAAGAAACAATTCAATCATTTTCTTCAGAGACCCAAACGGATAAAAAGATTCAGAAAAAATTCAACCGCTCACAATACATATGAAGAATTGAGCGAGCGCACGACTTTAGTAGTAATCTCTGCAGGGCGTCGGAGAGACGGGGTTACCTTGGCCACATTGTCGCCATGGAGAGAGGAAAGAGTACGCGCCTTCAGTTGACCAGATTAGACCGTAAATTTGGAGCATTGGAGAAATATTCTTCCTGCGTCTCTGTGTTATAAGGCTAGCTGCTAGTCATGCTGAGATCATTTGAATCTTCCTGCGTCTCTGTGTTATAAGGCTAGCTGCTAGTCATGCTGAGATCATTTGAACTCGGTCTCCCGATAGGACGCCTTGGAGAGGGAACCACGAGATCAAATGATCTCGTGGTTAGACACTCGCACTATGAGGGTGAGAGTGCGTCAGCCTCTTTTCATACAGTTTATGCTCGGACGGCCGTGTACTCCTCTCACTTTAGTCAATTTTTGTTTTAAATCAACGCTTTTTTGTCAATGGGTAAATTGCCTTCGTTCTGAATTGACAGAGGGACGGAAATATTGACGAAAAGAAAGGAATGTATTAGAGGGGGAAAGCGAAGGCACGGGGGGTAGGCAAGTTCGTTATGGTGTGCGAGTGTAGCTGTAAATTCGGGTAGTCGACATTTTCGCCGACGTTTATGAAATCGCAATTCTAGCGATAACGTACTCGTTTATTCTGGCTTGCGTCACTTCTTGGGATGCTTATCATCGTTTGTATTGTTTATTCAGGTTATTCTTGTCATCCATTGAAGAATTTTGTGTTTTCAGGTAACGTTTTGTTTCTCCTTGTCGACTAATTTTATGGAGGAATTTTACGAATATCAGGTCAGCGAATTAATTTTAATACGAGGGTGAAGCGTATTTTCAGTTATCGAGCGATAGTTTCTGCTCTGAGATAAGCGGGCGACGAGAAGCGAGGAAGCGCTTCTTCGCGGCAGAGTCGTCCAACTGTATAAGGAATAGTTTCGGTGAAGCTTTTTGCTTGAATTATATAGCAATTTTTAGTTCTACACATCCTATTCAAATGGGTTGGCAGCTATTTCATTTGTTGTAATATCTTTTTACTTTTGTTTTACTTAACATTACCAATTTTGTTAAAAATAGGGCATCGTTGAAAGGAATAACATTTCTTTATTGCAGCAGCGCTCTCTGGATGACTGGTGTGTGCTCGACTAGTGGCCTGTCCCCGCGAAGGTTGGACCCGACCTTCTTCCCCCCTTGTTCTCCCCCCCCCCTCCTTTATATTTGGTTAAAATATAAATGTGTTTGTGTTTGCTGTGTGTTGTGTGTTGCGATGGGCAATAGAAAAAAAACGCTTTATTAGCTCGACGTAGAATTAGCAGTGGAAATTAATGAGGAAAAGCTACTTTGATACTCGTTCTTCTCTTCTTCTTCACTCGTCCATCTCTTCTTCGCCATTCCCGTGTTCGTTATCCGTAAGCTTCATCCTTAGCAGGAGTTGTTCGCAGACTCGCACGTAGCGAATCTTCTTGTCTCTCATTGATCCGTAGCGCGTTCTCAACTCGTTGACTTGTTGGTGCATTGCCTCTATTCCTTGCTCACTCATTCTTCCCCATGTTCCCCACTTTCTCATGAATGGCACGACATGCTGGAAGAGAATGTGCAACTTGGGTGTCACCTTCCTCGCTGGCTCTGCTCTCTGTTGTTCGCATTCATCAATTTCTTCCTTAGACCAAAAGCGAGCTGCGGTGAAGCTCATGATGCGGCCAAGGGTTGTCATCATCTCTTTCCATTGCCATTTGTACTCCTCGGGGGTCTCTTCGAAAACATTCCAGAGTTGTGTGGGGATATCACCTGAGAGCATTTTTCGAACTTGGTTCCCCGTCTTTGCATTGTAGAAATTACCAATCAATCCGAGGCGAGAGAGAGCTGAATGCAGCTTTCTCCCGTTGGTTCCTTTCAAGTGAATCCACTCATCCAGCAGTTTGGAAAAGGTGCACATGTGCGAAAACTCGACCCTGTCGTATGCAGGCTGAGTGGTGGCCTCCTTGATGTCTTTCCTAACTCTCTTTAGAAGCTGCTTGACGACTTTCTCGTTTCCTGGCCAACACCCTCCGTAGCCGGCCGCAAACATGTCTAGTCTGATTGCCTCCCCTCTGAGTGCTTCATCGATAGGGACGGACGCTCCCTGCAGCACATGCAGTGGACTGGGAATGATTTGATCTATGGGTATTCCAGTGAAAAGTGGCATTCCTTTAACCGAGTAGGTTTTCATCATTGCATGTTCTGCCCATGTTTCAGTTGTTCTCTCGTCGCACACTTCATGTAGCACATTGCAGTGACATTAGCAATTTGTACAGCAATCTTGGTGAAATCATCTCCCTTGTCGGCAGTTACTGAAAACCAGATTTCAGGTTCACTTGTCTTGGGATTTGCATAGGGAGCACCGTGAGTGATCTTGTTGGAGTTGTAAAGAGTCTGCACTCTACTAGTCAAGATGGCAATGGGTTCATTCAATTGCACGCTGATTTGTTGTTTCTTTTCGTTCGCGTCTGTTGTCAATCTCCATTTCCATTTCTGTCTGCATTCTTCTGCTTGGGCGACCCCTCTTTCTGGCTGGTTGTTCTTCCAGTTCAAGTTCTAGTGGTTGGGTCTCACTCGGGCCCGGAGTCTCATTTCTCTTCACCTGCTCTTCGTGAATTTTTGCCGTGTAAGCAGGCTTCTTCGAGTGGAAGAGGCGGAGGCAGCAACGGAAGACGAGCAGCCCCCCCCCCTCCTTTCCGAACGACTCCGAAAGAAGACGACAAGGAGGCCTTCCCCCTCTATTAGGAACGACCCCAATCCATTCCATTTTTTTTAAATGTTTTTTTTTTTAAATAAACGTCTTGATCTTGATGAAGAAAACAAATGTGAATAACCATTAACAAGTGTTTATCATCAGATAAACATAACATAACAACACAACAACAGGAGTCTTCCTCCTAACTCTCCCTTCTACCATTCTCCTCTTCGTCATTCTCCCTCCTCACAGCGTTCCGAACAGCAGCATCGGTTCGTTGCTCACAAATGTATTGGCCGCGTATTAGAAATATTTTTATTTGCATTATAATTTTTTGGGCAAACGTGTCCTAGGGAAAACGCGACCGCTACGCGAGGAAACGTACGAAATACAAAATTTTATTCACGGGCTATGACCGTAGATTAGTAAAATCCAAGGACATGTCTGTAGATTAGTAAAACATCAGATGCTCCTCAAAGTACTGAGGACAAAACGCTGTGCCTCCTCCTCTCTCTTCTTCGTACTGCTCTTTCTTCCCTTTTCCATCCTCGCCATGAGCTGCTCGAACTGCTCGGCCGAGAGGGTATAACTGCAATAAAACATTCACGAGGTACTCAGCATTTACGAGAACAATAGACGGACCCGTGCCCTTTCTCGGTTGGCTTCTCCTCTTCTTCCACGAACTCCTTGTCCTGGGCGGCGTGGTAGCCGCCGCGCCTTCCGCCGCGATGCCCCGTGTAGCCGCCTCGTCCTCCCCTATACGGATGAGGTCGGTCGCGATGGCTAAAACTACAACAAATAAAAGCGACTATAACTATTGAAGAACTGTTGGCTAACCAGAGGTCGGAGAAGAAGGAGGGGTCCGACTTCTTGATCTCACCGAGTGCGTCCTTGATGATGGAGAGGTTGGCTGCGAAGACCATCTTCAGCGCGCCAGCCAACTCGAAATGCTGAAGAAGAGCGAGGAATCATATTTTTCTGCTAGCTTTACAGCTAGAAACGAACGTCGATGCGCTGTTGCGCAGGCGGCGGCGGGGGGTGGAATGCGCCATAGCCGCTGAAGCCGCCGAATCCATTGTTGTAGTCGCCCAGATATCACCGTTAACAAAAAGAGAAAAAGGATAAACAAGTTGAACATCGAAAACAAGACCATTAACAACGCCAGTTGTTAACATCCAAGCGTATTTTTTTCCCGCCCAAGACCAATGCTCAAACTTTTGGAGGCAATTCAAATGTCCCCGATCGATGCATTTGGAGGCGAGCTCCGCAGAGCTGTATGCTGTGCCTTGCCGCGACGCATGAAACGGGCGCAACGCGGAAAATACGGTATTCGCTGTGTCAAATTTCCGGAATTTTTTAAGGGCGGGTACCCTCCGTGCGAAGGGTCTCACCATCTATTCATATAATTCACTTGGTATCATTATTTATTGATATAATTATTGTGCAGCAAACTTGTTAATAAACCCCTCAAACGTGTCAAGCCTTCTTGCTATCGCACTCGTGTTAGGCAAAAAGGTAAATCATTCTTTTCTCGCATTCTCTTACTTCCGCTATCAATTTCCCTTATATATTTCGTCTGGACATTCCTTAGGAAACTCACAACAGCTGCTCCTGCTAGAGCACAAAAGAGAGAACAAAATTGAGAGAATCGGAGAATACTCTAATCTCGTATATAAGGTGGAGTTTTCAATTAAATAAATAAGAAACCCAAAGAAGAAAAGTTTAATTTCTGCATATTTTGCCCTTATTGTTAGTCGTCTTGGAATTTTTCAGTTGAAGTTTTCAACTCCCTGCAGATTATCTGATACATTGTAAAGTGAGAATGCTCCTTCTGAATTGGCAGACGGAAGAAAATATTGCGAAAGGAAGGGAATGTAAGAGAGAGAGAGAGAGAGAGAGAGAGAGAGAGAGAGAGAGGGAGAGACAGTGAGAAAGTAAGAGAACGGTAAAGAGAGAAGAAAAGGAGAGCAGTAAGAGTATAGAAAGCGAAGAGAAAGAATAGAAAGATAAGAAAAAGACGGACTGTTCCTTTCTGTGTCGTTTTTGTGAGATCTTGTGAAATCGTGTTCGTTTTTATTCCCTTGTTGGCTGCGACTGAACGGCGTTGGAAGAGGGGGATAGAGAGAGTGGGAGAGAAAGAGAGAGTGCGAGGGAGAGAGAGAGAGTGGGAGAGAAAGAGAGAGAAAGCGAGGGGAGAGAGAGTGGGAGAGACAGAGAGAGAGAGTGAGGGAGAAGGAGAGAGAGAGAGGGCGAGAGGGAGAAAGAGGGTGACTGTTCAACCCAGCCAAGGAGGTGCATAGAAGCCTCATTCCAATTATTCGCACTCGTGTTAAGACCTTCTAGTATTTTATAGATTCTGTGGTCATACATACGACTTCTTCCGATATCGCCATGAATGCGATAACTGCTACCGACCATCGAATTAAAAGGTACCATGAGCCAGTGAATCAAGCGGCTCCTAGCGGCTCGAACCGTACGAGGCAAGTAACAACATACATATGTATGTACATATGCATATTAAAATCGGAGAAAAATTCTCATCCGATTTTACAAACATTTTTGCTCAGTATACTCTCGTATCAGTTGAAGTCGAAAAGTCCTGAAAATAGTTTCTGAGATATATATCGAAAGTTTTAAAGGCTTTTAACGGCTCGAGCCGCTTAGAGCCGCGCAATTAAAACTCAATTTATTTGGTTATGGATACATATCTCAACAACTATGGAGTAGATTCTATGCTGCTTTTCAAGAAACTAATATTGAATTATATACAATATTTCAGTACCCTGAAGAGACATGCGGCGCAAAGTTCATCGAGGAGAGTGATTAAGGAGAGCCAAGTTCTCATCGGAAAGTACAAAGGAAGAGCACTGTGCGCCAGTCTTCGCGATAATAGTCTGCTACTCTTCGCGGTAGGATTAGAAAAACAACACCAGAGAAACGTTTCTGAAGAAGAAGGAGGGAGAAGATTGGAAAATAAAGATTGTGCGAGCAGACAATTCAAAGATGGAATAAAAACAGCAGAAAGTAGTCCCATCTGAGGCGCAAGAACGAATAAAGAATCAACTTGAGGATGGTACGGGAAAGATGAGATTCACAGCAGATGAAGTCCCATCTGAGGCGCAAGAACGAATAAAGAATCAACTTGAGGATGGTACGGGAAAGATGAGATTCACAGCAGATGAAGTTCCATCTGAGGCGCAAGAACGAATAAAGAATCAACTTGAGGATGGTACGGGAAAGATGAGATTCACAGCAGATGAAGTTCTATCTGTACAGTAGTCTAAAGAACTTCAATTACTTTGCATTTTCCTTATTGGAAAAGATCTCATTAATTGTAAGGTTTACTCACTCTGGTCCTCCTCCTGATTGCATTCGTTTGTTCAGCCATCAACATCAATAGCACTTTCCAGCATTTTATTGTTCAATCATAACAATTATCTTGTGTTCATTGCAATCTTCCGAGAACGTCTTCGATTATCCTCGTGAGAGCCTCCTGCTCCAGTTGAAGACCTTTGCTAGTCGGATGACACGCCGAATCTCAGCAAGAGGCATGTATGCTGTGGTGGTTAAGGTAACCAGTTGTCTATTTAAACATTTGCAGGCACGACAAATTATTCTCATATAACGGCAAACACAATGTTATTCTAAACCGCAACTCCCTTATGGTAGCTACTTTTGACAGCGTTAATTTAAAAAATTTACTATTAAGTGGTGAAGAGCGGATTTCAGGAAAATCACTGTAAAAAACGCGCGCAGCATCATCCCTGAGAAAGCAGAACAAGAAATAGACGATAAAAAATAGCGAAAAAAAAACTTCGGGTTCAAGCATAAATTTGTAATATAATTAAAGTACGTACAAAGTTGGCAGGTCAATGTTATCGGCCTATGCTAATTCACCCATAAAGCGAAAGTTATTCTCCGTAGAGCTCTTTTAAAGGTGCAACCGTCATATGGAGTAAAAGAAAAAAACAGCAAAAAAAAACGATATGAAGAAGAAAATACTGCAAAAACAGAAGACGAAGAAGATAGAACAGCCTACACGTACCAGTCTGCTCGAGTAGCCCCACTGGCGGTTCCTTTCTCTTGTCGCATTCATCGGCGATGCTATCGTTCACGCGCCGCGTCGGCAGCAACGCGAGCAACACGGCAGACAGAAGAGACAGACTCGCGAAGGCGCCGAAGAGGATTCTTCAAAATAAATGTTGATTCAGAATAATATAAATATATTACAAGAATTTGGAAAAAGGCAAGTATTTATGAGTAACAAAGATCAAGAGATTTAAACAATATGTATGTATGTATGTAGGTTAAAATTTTATTTTAAATTAAAAAAAAAAAGAAAAAAAACCGAATCTCCGCGTCTGAGTAGTATCGATATCCACCGTCGGCCAAGTCAGCCGCGCCGTCGGCTACGCTGAAACTGCTGCAGAGTATGTAGACCAGTCCGCCGAAGAAAATGCTAAAATCGATCAAGTATTAAAGTTTTGGCGTATACAAAAAAGCTGACTTTGTATATCCGGCTACATATTTGTTTATATGCAGAATATGAGACTTTTTCACTGTCAAAAGGACTTGCCTTGAGCTCATCGTGGACCACGCAATATATTGGTTGCGTGAGATCGTTCTCTTTGTAGAGAGTTCGGCCATGTATTCCGCGTATCCGGTATAATACGCTGTGAAATTGGAGAAGTACTCATGGGCAAATGCTTAGAAAAGGTAGAATATTTTAAGCAGTAGCAAATATCAGAATGAAAAATAAGACAACAAAGGATTAAATACAAGAGATGGAAGCGCCGATGGCGACGCAGCCGACAAAGTAAAGAATGCGATGAAGAAAGAGAAAAGTCGCAAGGTAGAAAGCGATCAGAAGAGCGCCGATCACCATTAGCCACTGAGACAGGACAGGAAAAAAATTAATTGATAACCTTTTTTACATTTAAATTTAGCTAAATATTCATATTTCATTGCAGATTAAACGAAAATCTCACTTTTGGTCGAACGTGATTAAGGTATGACGGAGCGAAAAAGGTCGTAATGCATAGCGCTCCGTTGAAGACGACGAGGCTGAACAGGTAGATCATTATATAAGAACTAGTGCTTTGCGTATTTAAAGAAAAGCTAATTTACTATTTCATTGAAGAGTATACTCACCCATAATAGCCATCGTGGCTGCCAAATTCTTCCGGTCGCCGCCGGGGCCAGAGGTCTCTTTACCCCCTCCACCGGTCGCCCGTGCGTACAGAACATGAAAATGATAACAAAAGGAGGGAGAACGGAACCTGAATGTCATATACAATAAACATAAACAGGGAAGCGACTCCAAGGAAGAGGGCGCAGATCGTCTGGTAGCGCGAATCGCTCATTCCATCGAACATGATCGTCTATTGCAGAGTTACTGAATACTAATCGCATGGTTAGTCATTTGGGATAAGAAGAAAAAATGAATGGAAGAAAGAGTTGAACGCATTCTAATTTAATCCTACTCGGTGATGCCAAGCACAGCATTTATATCTTCATCACACTATTGGCTCGAAGTACACTTTGAACATGAATATGAATTAGCTTGAGAGGCTTATCGAATGTCCTAGGCCGGTTGTGCAATATTGAGAAATGAGACACCCGAGACACCGCGAATTTCGAGTGAGGAAGGGGGGAGGGAGACAAAAATTGAGGGAACTCATTATTAGAGTAGCCAAAATCTTTATTCTATATTAAGAAAATTTGCCTCCTTCTTTGCCTGAAGTTATGAACTTTCATATATATGTACATACATATGCACATACAGTCCCGCCCAGGATCTTGGTACCAAGGAGGGATCGGAATGCATCCTCGTTAATAACTAATGTTCAAGAGAAAATAAAAATATTTTAAATGGTACATTAGGTTGCTTATAGAGAGCGGATGCTACTGTTAAAAAATCGATAATTTCTTATCATTTGATAAGAAGTTATCAGTTTTTGGTTATAAAAAATTTCATTTTTAATATTTTTCAAAGAAATTTTTCCTGTACCATTATTTTGTCTCTACGCACATCCGCAAATAATAAAATATGAGATTTTATCATTGTTAGCTGAAATCGCTAAAGGAGACCTTATCACACTTGTTCATGTTATGTGAAGATTCGCCTTACGATGGCGAATCTAAATATGAAAACTGTTTTCAAAACAAAGCATCCGTTTAAAAGAAATTTGTGATTGAGTGTATTAAAGCTCCAAGAGATGGGATTTGTAGTTCGTATTACGTGGGTTCAGTGAATTCATGAAATACAGCATGCTAAAATACGGTCCACTGTTTTATTACACGCGGATCCTTTGGATTGCACAGAAGTTGTTTTCTTTTTT
Source organism: Allodiplogaster sudhausi (assembly GCA_945643635.1). Taxonomy (NCBI): domain Eukaryota; kingdom Metazoa; phylum Nematoda; class Chromadorea; order Rhabditida; family Diplogasteridae; genus Allodiplogaster; species Allodiplogaster sudhausi. Next base: position 678,611 of record CALZFC010000123.1, read on the forward strand.
TCCGCAATCCAATTTTCTTGTTTATTTGCGTATTTTATTTCTCTATTTGCTTTTCTCTTCTAGTTTCGACCGATGACGACTCGCGCTTGCTGCCGCTGCTTTGGATGCCGCGCCGACTACATCGCAGTCGCTTAACCGCCTGCAGAACTGCGATTAGATCAGTCTTCTTTCATTTGTTTTTTGTCACGCTTATTTCGGTGTGTGGCTTGTGGGGTGTTATTTATAGAGCACCGCGCGTGACGATGGGAAGTTGACGCTGCCTTTACTCCTGCTACTTTCGACTGCGCTCGAAGGCTCATGCGAGGATCATCCTTCACATATGGTTTTCGTTCGTGCGACTCTTTCCTTTTATAAACTTGCAGCATTCATTACAACCTTTCTTATAAATAGTTTTGTTGAAACTTTATTGCTTTCTTATGATGAACAGTAACGCAAAAGATAGTTCCACAATACCGTAAAAAAGAGTAGATGACGAATGATGACTAATTGTCAAATAGTTCAAATTAATTAAGACGATCCTATTGTTCATCTAAAACAGGAATAATAAAAAAAGGGAGCATAGCATATACATTTCTGGTTTTCTACTTAAATCCTCACTTTCCTTCCATGAAGTTGCCTCCCTGTGCCTGGACACATTTCTGCATGGCCGTCTGGCCGTGCCGTATGTGCTTCTGGCAGAGTTCAATCGTCAGAGTTGTCCTCCAGAACTCAAGGATGCCATCGCGGAGTTGGTCCAATGTGTTGGTCTGGCGCTCCTCCCTGACCATGAGTATTATTTTTGTTTCTTTTTCATTTAATAAAGAATTAGACATGACAGCAACAAGGAATTTCATCTCTGACTTGAGAAAGCGCTTGAGATCGGCCCAAACGAGTTCCACGGGATTTAGATCGGGGGATTCGGCCGGCCATAGAAGCACGTCTACCCCAAGCTCAGCCAGTCTTGCCTTTGTGTAGCGACTGGTGTGCTTGGGGTCGTTGTCCATCTGTAGCCGGCAGCAACCGTTGTAGTGCTTGTCACGGAAGGGGATGAAGACTTGTTCGACAATCCTACAAAAGAAACGACTATCCATTCGCATCTGAATTTGTGATTTCTTTAATTATCTTTGTAAAACATGTTCTCTTTTTTAACTACCGTAAACAATGACTATAATTAGATCGTACTCTGTCATCCCATATGTATATCTTAGACGGGCCGCGCCAAGAGATGCCCGCATAGACATGAAGACGGAGTGGGTACTCCGGGGGGCAAGCCGGTTGATATCTGCTGAGCTACTCACAAATTTATATCTGCCGTTATTATCTTGGCAGACTGTGCATTCGTCGCTGAAGAGTACATCCAAGAAAGTCTCTCCATTTGCAAGATTCTGTCTGCACCATTGGAGGCGCTTTGGCTTGTTTGGAGCCCTTATGTACTGGCAGTACTTGGCTGTCCTGCAACGGAACCCAGCCAGAAGCCGTAAGCGCTTAACGCTGCTCAGCGAGAAGAGCTGTCCAAGGTCACGTCTCAGCTTCTCCCGCGCTTTCTTTGCAGACAAAGAAGCGTTCTCCATATAGTACGCAGTCATCATCTGAGCAATTCATTCTTCGAGTGAGAGACACAGAGAGAGCGCGAAGGATAGAGAGAGAGAGAGAGAAACTGAAGGAGAGTTAGCTTAAGGGAGAAAGAGAGAGAGAGAGAGAGAGAGAGAGAAAGAGAGACAGGGAGAGAGAGAAAGAGAGACCACGAAACGAACCTTGAGTGCACGATTCCTGAATAGAGCGAATTTGCTCCGTCGTGAGCAGTGGGCGCGTCGCCTGCCCTCGAAGATCTTAACAAAGCGGCGGACAGTCTTATATGCGACGTTGTCGCCCTCCAGAATGAGCTGCTTCCGAATCTGACTGGCATTCATGCCCTCCGCACCATACGACGCGTTGGAAGAGAGGGTGCATTGTCGCCTGTATAATGGAAGGATATGGAGGAGAAGCTTTCGTAGGGGATGCGCCCATTTTCCCGCGTAAATCCTCCGCTCACCAACTGAGTCACGTGCTCGAAGCAGTCACGTGCTCGAAGCAGTCACGTGCTCGAAGCAGTCACGTGCTCGAAGCTTGAGAGAGAGAGAGATGCACACGGGGATAGAGGTAGAGAAGGAAGAAGTGGAATGGTTTCATTCTTTCGCTGTTATTCATCACCCCTAATTTGCTCACCGAATTTAACCCTTTACAACCTACAGTGAATGAGTCGTTTCGCTTTGTTTGTATTCTCTGATGAGGAGAACGGCCTTCCGCAGTTCGCCGTCATCCCGGTCAGCAGCTTTAAGCGCACTGTCAAGGCAGGAGGCGAAAATTTGGTGAGACCATTCAGTTACGATTGATATTGATAGAAGCGAGCGAGAGAGAGAGAGAGAGAGAGAGAGAGAAAGAGAGAGAGAGGGCGAGATAGAAAGAAAGAGAGAGAGAGAGAGAGGGAGAGAGAGGAGAGGGAATGGCCTTCCCATATTTCGAAGTTCTCCGAGCGCTAATAGGTCGTTTACGAGGACGGCCAAGAGTACACAGGAAAGGTACACGTTGTCGGAAGCAAGGCATATTGTGAGAAAGAGAGCAAGAAGAACGGAAAGCCGCCGCAGAAGTCACTGACTCCCTCTTTCTCTACAATTGCTACTAAGGCCGCAGGCAATGCACAGAAGAAGAAGCCTCGCCGTCCTAATTTGTAACTTTATCTTGCTTTCATTTATTGCATATTATTCTCCATTATCTCTACTTCTGTTGTTGCTACAGCATGACACCCGTCGTGGGTCGGTCGGTGCTCTCCGAAAGTGAGGAGGATGAGGACGATGAGCATGCTCTGCTGAGCCAGTCTCCTCCTCGGATCCACCGTGCACCGGCTGCGCATAGGCCCCCTGCAATTCTTGCATCAGCTGATAGCCGCCCCGCCACGATTGCTGACATCCGCGAGATGTTCGCTGCGCACGAAGAGAAAACTAAGCAGTTGCTCACAGAGCACAAGCGAGAGGTTACACTCGAATAAAAGAATAATAAGAATGTAGAATAAGAACTGTTGCGAATAGTAAAAAAGAATAAAAAGTCAGAAACATCTTAATAGTGTTGGCATGAAGGTCGTGGCGGCCGTGAGGGACACGATGAGATTCCTCGTGGTAGAGGTTGGTTCAACCAGAAGGACTGCACAGGCATTGTTGGAGAGGGTGGAGAAGAGCTCTGCTTCCATGGAAAAGGCCATCGACAACTTGCCACAGATCTCCACGAAGAGTTAGAAAAAAATTTCAATCGTTTAATATCGAAAAAGGAAATAAATAGAAAAATAATTAGATTTAAAAAAATTAATAAAATAATTAGATGTCACTATCCAGACACTTTTGTTCAATCCTTCAGGGAGAAACTTCAACTTTATCTCAATCGAGGAAGTTGCAATGCTTCGGGAGAACTACCCGAAGCCCACCTCGTTCTGTCCACAGTTAGAGTCCCAGCTCTATGTCGGAGACGACGATCGTCATGAGCCAATACAAAAGCGAATGGATATTCGCAAGCAACAATTCTTGAAGGAGGTGGGCTGAAGTAGTAAAGAATCATTTATTATCAGAATGATTTCGAGCAAAAAATCTAGTTTTAGATGCTAGAGGCCTATTTTCCGACGTCTTCGAAGGATCAGTCGGAAGCTCAATGGGGACTAGCGAAGAAAGTTATCAACAACTACGCTGAAAAACAAAAGAAGAAGGAGACGGGAGAGGAAGCAACCAGAAGCCCTCTCACTGCTGCTTCGCAGGAGCGTAGAAACTGTGTTCCATTCTGTCGACAGCGCATCCACTCTGAACGCGCTGAGGAGGATTTCATGGCTGAAAATCAGGGCAGGCACTTGGATGAAGAAGGAGATGAGAATGAACCCCCAACGCACAACTACTATGCAAATGACACTGATAATAACAGCTCTTTTAATATCTTCGATGATATCGAATAGTTAGCTTGAATCCTCCTGTTTTTTCTAATGCCTCCTTTTTTTCCTTTCTCACCCAACCAATAACCAATCGTTTAGTGTTTTAAAGTGTTGATGTTCATCTTATGAAAGAAATAAAGTTTCACTTGTTGCAACAAAACTATTTATAAGAAAGGTTGTAATGAATGCTGCAAGTTTATAAAACGAAAGAGTCGCACGAACGAAAACCATATGTGAAGGATGATCCTCGCATGAGCCTTCGAGCGTAGTCGAAAGTAGCAGGAGTAAAGGCAGCGTCAACTTCCCATCGTCACGCGCGGTGCTCTATAAATAACACCCCACAAGCCACACACCGAAATAAGCGTGACAAAAAACAAATGAAAGAAGACTGATCTAATCGCAGTTCTGCAGGCGGTTAAGCGACTGCGATGTAGTCGGCGCGGCATGTAAAGCAGCGGCAGCAAGCGCGAGTCGTCATCGGTCGAAACTAGAAGAGAAAAGCAAATAGAGAAATAAAATACGCAAATAAACAGGAAAATTGGATTGCGGAAAAAAAGAAAACAACTTCTGTGCAATCCAAAGGATCCGCGTGTAATAAAACAGTGGACCGTATTTTAGCATGCTGTATTTCATGAATTCACTGAACGCACGTAATACGAACTACAAATCCCATCTCTTGGAGCTTTAATACACTCAATCACAAATTTCTTTTAAACGGATGCTTGGTTTTGAAAACAGTTTTCATATTTAGATTCGCCATCGTAAGGCGAATCTTCACATAACATGAACAAGTGTGATAAGGTCTCCTTTAGCGATTTCAGCTAACAATGATAAAATCTCATATTTTATTATTTGGGGATGTGCGTAGAGACAAAATAATGGAACAGGAAAAATTTCTTTGAAAAATATTAAAAATGAAATTTTTTATAACCAAAAACTGATAACTTCTTATCAAATGATAAGAAATTATCGATTTTTTAACAGTAGAATCCGCTCTCTATAAGCAACCTAATGTACCATTTAAAATATTTTTATTTTCTCTTGAACATTAGTTATTAACGAGGATGCATTTGGATCCCTCCGATGCATCGGATCAATCCTTGGTACCAAGATCCTGGGAGGAACTGTATGTTTCAAACCTCAACCGCGGCAAACTTTTCGCGCAATCACAAATCGGCCTTCGAATTCAGTCTGTAACAAGGATTAAAAGAAATTAATAGCTGTCACTGAATATTCTTAATCTTCGTGCTCCATGCAGTCATGTGATACACGAAAGCATTCCTAAAATTTTCTTTTTCGATTACAAAAATTGTAACTTATTTTCTTCCAGAAATTCAAGCAGCCTTGTATTCATTTCTTACAAGCCATCTAACACTACACATTTATCTTGGGAAGGTTCGAGTGAAGGGAGTGGATTGGAGGGCGAGGGGAGAGGGTAGAGAGGGAGGGAGAAAGCGGCAGTTCGTCTACGCCTTCACCGTCGTCGGAAGGAGGTACTCGATCAGGCCAGCCAGCGTCCACGCCCTGAAGGATATTTATTATTTATTTGAATAGTATATTTCATAAACTAAGAATAACAATTGAACAATTCAGACTTGTGATCGGCGGCGGCCCTTTGCTTCTGGTCGTTGAGACGGTGGCCGTGCAGAAGACCCTCTGCGTCTTCCATCTCCATCGCCGTTTTCGTGTCTGAAAGACTACCGATCGATTAAACAACAGTCTTCAAGAGTATCCGAACCTCGATGCTCGGATTAGTGCTGTCAGCACATTACCAATCGGTCATGCAGCACATTCCAAATCCCAACCGTGATCGAAGCGCATCGCCGTCTTGGTGTCGAAATCGAGAGCGCCGTCCTTGGTCGCGACCGGCACGGCCTCAATGGCCGCGGCGGCGCCCGGCAACTCGAGCACCGTCAGCGGCGGCGAGAAGTCGCGCGAGAGACGAATCGACAGGTCCACGACGCACTCGCGGCGCGTCTCCGTCCCCTTCTCTGCGATCCAGGTGCTGCAAGAGGGTTTTTTGTTATCTTTGAAACGTTATTCTATTGTTTCAGAGAGTATCATTCGCTGCAAGAGGGGTTTTCAATTAATAATTGATCCTCGAAATTTTAATTTTCAGATTTCTCAATTCTTTTGTTGTGACCGCACCGAAGCTGGGCGAGGTTCGCACGGGTGATCGGACGCGCGTAGACGGAGACCTTGTGGGTGTCGAACTGAAAGTATTGTCTGTTGAGCTACCGTATACCTCGAATAGGATTACTGAAAGGCTGTATTTTCGGTGTTACAGTATACATACCTCGAGGACGCCCATGTTATCGGAGACGACCGTGATGCGGACGATGGCGAAGGTGCGAGCTCGGACGATCATCCGAGACGAGTCGAGCTGGACTACCGCTGCCGACGAGGGAACGAGCTGGGAATGGCGAAGCACATTTACATATTTATGCTCTTTTTGCTTTTGACTTTGCACTCGTTTTGCACTTCATTTCATCCTGGTAGTTTCAATTCAGCTTATACGCTGATTGTATGATAACCGTCTAGATAAAAGGATGATATCTCCGGATATCTTGATGAAGTTCAGAACCTTGACGAGAAAGTCCGAATTCGTCATGTTACGCAGGACGAGTCGACGTGATTCCTGCTCATCCGAGTGCGGGAAGAGGATGAAGGAGATGTTAGAGGCAGCCATTACGAGGAGAGGAGAGCGGAGGGCTGGAAAGGATTAATAAATAATCGAGTTGGGTGGAAAAATAAAGAAGTAGGATGCTCATGGATGAGTGAGAGCGTGAAGGGGTGGAATAATTGAGAGGGGAAAGGGAGGAAAAGATGGAGAGAGAAAAGGAGACAAGCCGCTCACCGCAGGAGATGTTAGTCGAACTGCTGAAGAATTCTCAGCTGTCGCCTCGTCTCTTCAGACTCATTGCGAAATATTACACTTGTAATTGAATAGGCAATTGAAGTAAATAGCATTATAATTTGCTGCCCTAAGTGGAAAGAGAAATATTTCGTAAACAAAAAATTTTCATACCGATGTCTGAACTTATCACGTGTCAAATGTAGTTTCTGATTAGGTGAGAAGTTTCTGAAAGAAAAAAAAATCAAAGGCAGCAAATTTTGCATTAGTTTTCAAACAGATTTTTTGCATTGCTAAAAACAATACTGCTGTTAAAAACGGAAATTATATATAAATAAGTATAAAACGAAGCCATTTCCAAAAAGAAATTGATTTCGTTCTTTTCTGGAAAACCATTAAATTTTCCTTTTGATTTTCTGTCCTTTTTTGTAAAATAATTATTTCGTATTATTTTTGCTCTGATTTCAACCGCTTTCTATTTCTATTTCGATTAAAGTGTACATTTTCTAGAAGTATTGGAAGTTTCTGGAATGTAAAAAAAAATTAATGCAAATTAAACATTTTAATTCTTGTCGATCTCACGTAATAAGTATTTCGAAGTGCAATTTCAAAAGTTTCGAGGAGGAAATAAAGGATGTAAATTGCTTTTGAACTTGGTGATTTGCACCGATTTCTGTCGTTCTCACGTTGAAAGTGCTTTTCTGGATCTTTATCGAAGTTTCTAGAAGGGAAAAGGAGTATGCAAATGCGGCTTTCGGAGAGTTTAAAAGGGATTTTCAAGCCCATTTCCCATCATTCCCGTCTTCGCTCTCATAGGATGCCTGCTGCAGTTCAAGAGGACTCCTGGGCTTTCCAGCCGATCGGCTCGCCTTTTCCGGATAAGCCTGTGAATTTCCCCTCCCTGACTTTCTCTGCATGCTCTCTCGCCCACCCATTCTCTTTCTCTCTCTCTCTCTCTCTCTCTCTCTCTCTCTCTTCTTTCTCCGTCTCTACTAGTTTCTGGCCTTAGTCCCTCTCATCTTCTTCTAACCCAACTCAATTTATTTCTCTTTTCCCTATCTATTCCTCACCTTCTTCAGCCTTGCCATTAATACGTTTTCATTTTTCCGTTAACTAAATCCTTAATTTACCTATCTTTTACCCTTAACAGGTCCGCGTGCCCGGCCAGCAGAACATGTACGTGGCGCTGTGGTACAAGCACGGCAAGCCAGTGCATGGACGCGCCTGGAGTGACAACGGCGTCGTCGAGTGCTCCATCCCGTACTCCAAGGTAGATCGGGGCGTTGAGTGTCTAGCTCTTTTCTCTTCCAAAGATCAGCATCCAGTGAATTTTGATTCACTCAAAATAAAACTCTCTTTGCCAGGTCGAGCTTACCGGCAAGAAGGATCTCGGTGGCCAGATTCAGGTGCTCACCTTCGATGGCAGCTACGAGACCAAGGGATTCTGGTGGGTTTTGAGCCGATTATGATTTTTTAAGAAATCTTCTTCGAGTTAAATAGGGGGAATAGATTAAAAATCTTCAAATTCAAGGTACGAATGGCTGCCGATCTCGACGAAGAACGAAGACAAGAAGCACCTCGAGCTGGTTCGCTGCGGCAACTCAGCGCCCATCATCATGCGCAGCAAGGTCGGGTGGAACGATCAAAGAGACCAATTAACGATTCTAGGCTAAGTAAAACACAAACAAATTAATTTTCAATAAATGGTCTTTTAATAGAATCTTTTAAGAGAATCGAATGGCTAATCCTAAATTTAAAAAAAAAAACTAACTGCAGGAGGGCAAGGATCTCGTTGGCTACTACGACCTCTCCACCGACATTGCGATGATCAGCTACGACGGAAAATCGGAGCAGAAGGCTGGCGGAGAGACCAAGGTGATCGGAGAGCTTCTTTGAGCAATCAGCAGTTTTGAGCAGTTTTGGGAAGTCTGAAGGAGCATCAAGAAGAAGACACTTCAATTTAAAAAAAAGAATTTAAATTAATAAATGAAAATAAATATTTAAAACTTTCAGACCCTCCTCGCGCCCTTCCGCAATCTGTTGCCGCCGCCGTCAAGATCTACGATGACGTCTGGGTCGACCTCAAGTACCGCGACGCATTCCCGAGCCTTCCTGTCCTGGTTGGAGAGAAATTTGACAGTATTAATTTGAAAAATTTTTTATTCAGTTAAAAATATAAATAAATAAACAAAATATTTTCAGGCGGACAACCGCGAGCTGCGCACCCCTGGCGGCGGCTCGATGAAGCAGTACGTCGCGCTGTGGTACAAGCACGGCGAGCCGGTCTTCGGACGCGCCTACCCGGACGAATCGGGCAAGGTCAGCGAGATCTAACAGTTTCCCTTTCAGCCACCATAGCTTCAAATTTACTGCTTGCTATAAGAATTACGAATAGAGTAGTAGCTTCGAAGGAACATTTGCCCCCTTTTCCAGGTCATGGCAAACTTTGCCATCAACGGCCAGGAGAACGCGGGAGGCGAGATTGGCTCCTTCCAGATGATCACGCTTCCGCCGCCCGGCAACGTTTATTTTATCTGATGAAAAATATTCGTTGTTAGATTGGAGTCAATATTTTGAAATTCAATGGATAAATACCAAGCCAAATTCGTTTCGTCTTTTCAGCAGGGCCTCGACTACAAGTGGCAGCCCTTCTCGGCTGCGAAGGCGGGCGCTGGCGGCTATCAGGTCGTGGCAAGAATCGTCGATCAATAAAATGAAGAATCAATCATATAGATCGTTCTATCAATCAATACTTCATGTTCTTGAGGCTTGAACAGAACTTCAAATTTTAAATTAATTTGAAAAATTATTTTAGATTTAAAAACAATTTAATATAAATACCGAAAGCTTCTCAGATCGTCCACGTCGGCGACTCGGTGCCGTGCATCTTGGCTGATGGCGCAGGCGAGGTTCTCGGCAATCTCAACATGGCCAAGGAGGTCGCGACCGCCGGCCTCGGCGGCAAGGAAAAGGTTTGATTACTGATTAAATAATTAATTAATTAAATATTTATTTGAATATATTTAGCAATAAATAATTTATTTCAGAAAATTTTCGGCCCTGCTTGTGGCGCTCTGCTTGTCCTGACCAAGCGCAAGATCTAGCCAGGCCTGTTTCTAAGCTTCCCTTCCCCATTCATTGTGCCACAGTCCCACAATTCCCCTTCAACCATGATAAATGAGTGAACCATTCCCGTTTGTTATCGCGTTGACGTAATCAGATCATTGTGCGATTGTGTGAGTAGAAAAGTGTTATATATGTAATATAGCATTCAAAAGTGGGCGGAGCTACGTCGTTTATTGTCTTCAAGCAGCTCATTTGAATTCTCGACAGAAACTCGAATTTTTCAGAGGAGGTTGAAATAGAAGAAAAACGCAAATGCAGCTGCTGAATTCTTTCACAATCATTTACTCATGTGAACGAAGCTGAAACTGCTCTAACGGCTACTTTTTGCTTGCAGATTAGATTGCTTCTGAACTTTGAAATGCAATAAAGACTCTTGCACATGCAAATGCATACTGCTCAGTAAAAGTAGAATAAGCATTCGATTAGAACTCAGAGGTGTGTCAAGGTACGTACATACTTCAATTTATCGTTGGATCGGGACGATTTTGTGATGGACACAAAAATATGTTTTACATAAATGACCGAATGCCAACTTGGTTGCGGCATGCAACTGGGAGATACATATACGTATTCAAGATAAATGGTCTCTCTAGCGTGGGGATGCCAGCGGAGGAATAGTGATTTTTAAAATAGTGGTTTTGACTCTTACCCTGTTTTTTTTTTATTCTAATGCAAATCGCTACTATCATTCTTTCTTGTAACTATTAAGTAGCTCGTTTCTTCATCATTTCGGAAAGAGACTCATGGTTTTTTTCATTCATAAACTGCACTGCCGAGCTCTTTCCTAACGCTCAGACGAATAGTCTAATTCGCCACCACTTCCGTATGAAGGGCCACGTAGCAACGAGCTATTCGATAGTCAAAAGCTTCATCCAATTCATGGCTCCATTCAGTGAGAGAGACGACAAGGAGACAATTATTGCCAAACGAACACGACGACTAGAGCATGAATCTACAAACGAAGGATAGACGAGCAATACTTCATTTTCTGTCCGCTGCTCTATTCCTTCTACACTTATTGCCTTTTCTCCTATGGCATGTTGTCGCATTTAAACTATTAATTTAATATTCCCTAGCAAAGAAGAGATTGAGAAAGAGAATGATCTAGAGCGTGAACGAATGATTTTCTTAATCCAACAATCCTTTCGTTCCTGCAGCCCCTGCGTCTGGGTGGTGGCAAAAAGAGCGGGAGACCCACCCGGCCGGCCTCCTCAGCCTGCTCCTGCTAGAGCTGCTGGAGCAGTCTCCGCCGTACAGACACGGAGTGAGGGAACCGACCGCGGACACCGCGGCCACTGATTCTAGCTGAACAGGAGTGCATCCTCGCTAGTAACCCTTGTCCTAGTGCAATACTATAAAGTGCGGCGTATTACATACATAAGCAGCGAAATACTATACCAGCAGATGTACATATGTGCAGAGGTATCATAATACAGATTGTATCATATATGATTCCACTGGCTAGCTTCTAAGTCTTAATGTGCAGATTGTTATATCATGTCATTACCATCTGAACATATGTATATGTAGTACCACCAACGAGCTAGGAATACTGATCGAGCAGTACCTCTCCTCTTGCAGGGAGAAGCCGCCCCTCCTGACTTTCTAGTCGCCCGTTCTGCATTTCCCGGCGAGGATTTATATTTCTTTTTTTTTTCCTAATTTAATATGCCTGAATACTCCCATCTGATAAAGAAAATGCTTCAGAAATCAAGTAGCAACCGACACTTAACGAATTTTGCCGCCTTCCATTTTTTTTATTGTTAGGCGCCTTTTCAGGACACTGCAACTAATTTATTCATCGATGTATTGAAATTTGCGGCATGCAGATGGGCTTGGAAGACGGAATAATGATGTGGACAGGGTCGTTGAACGATGGAGAGGAGGATGATGGAGGAGAGAGAGAAAGCGCGACGAGAAAGCGGGGGTTGACGGGAGAACAGAATTTTATGCTAATTTGCACTTTACAAACTTGCTTAAATTTAGTAGTTCGGACGAAAATAAGAAATTCACACTCTCTCTCTGTCTCTCTCTCTCGCTCTCTCTCTCTCTCTGATCTCGCCTCTCTTACAGGCCATCAATCGGGCTCTCCGTGCCGGTGACGACCAGCAAAGACTGCCTTCTCGTGCAATCGAGAAGGTGTTGAAAACCTTCGACGCGACCAAGGCTCGCTTCGTTGATGACATCACCATCGCCAGGCAACACCTCAAGAGGGCCGTCGCCACACTCGCCACCGGGCTCCCCGAGCACCCGCCGGCGAACGTTCTCATGTACGACATCTACACGGCGTCTGCCCTCTACCGACGGACAGGCGTGCGCGAAGCGGAAGAGGAGCGGACGCGGTACCTCAGCGACTACCGCCCGCTCTACGACGAATTCGCGCGTCGACGCGGCGACCACGCGGTGGCTGGAGAAGCTCGCCGGTATGCAAAGATTCTTCTTCTCTGTGAGCAAGTCCGCTGAGAGTCAGGTCAGACTGTTTTATTTTCAATTAAATCTAAAATTCTTAGAAAGAGATTTAGTAATCAATGCAAGACGATTAAGATAACTCTGGAAGTGAAAACTATTTGAACTGAAAGTGAAGATGACCGATCTCGACCTCGCTTTCTCGACGACGCTGGCACTGCGAGAAGAGCCGACCGACTGGAACAAGACGCTGAGCCCGGAGGGCGTCGTGCACTCTAGAGGCCGAGTTTTCTTCGTCAGAGACCGCATTTTGTATCAGGCAGGCCATTTTCTTTTCTATTGTGCGATTGCAGAATCGAGGAAGCAGAATTGGGGTGGAACTCTTGAGCATCAATTTTTCAGCGCTTATGCCTTTGATTGGGGGCGTGGCTCCACTGAGTGAGATCGCCCTCTCAGTGTGCTGGTCGCTGCTCTCTCCGAGCGTCTCCGTCCGGCTTAAGAATGGCTCTTGCTTCGAACCTCGATCCCTTGCACTTTCTCTTTATTAATTATATTAAATAATACTCTACTTCGCTCTTTTACTTCTATCAATCATTCTTTACTCATGAATTTGTTATTAATCTTTCTTCGAACTGGAAACTGAATGAATCGAATGCAGTTGTCAATGATTGTGCCACTTTGGCACTTTTGAGGATTCGTCTCTTTTCTCTGCATCCCTGCTATAGCTAAATTTAAAAATTGAGGAGGTTATCGTAGCAAAACTTGTAATATGTAAAAATAAATCGATAAAGTTGATATGGAGATTGCAAAAGTCGTTTTTCACCACTGTAGATGTTTTTTTCTGTTTTTCTCCTGAAGTCCATAATCGTAGTTGCTGCTGCTTACTGTTCCTTGCCGGATTCGAACGATCCTCAGCTGCGCTCAAGTCGAGATAGTTGGCCAATTGGCCATTGCACACAAGGAAGCTACGGAAAATTGGATAGCCATTTTAAAAAGGACTGCGAAAATGACTATTTCTGTGCATCTACAGTACCGTGCAAAAATATACGAACACCATGATATTTTGCTATATCATGGTGCTCGTATTATCCTTCAACGTAGATGAAACTTCATGAAATTTTCAGGGTAATTTCAGTATGATGTCAGAATTATAGTAGCAGATTATTGGTTTCATTGATCCAATACCGGGCTAGCAAAAATCAATAATTCGAATTTCCCAGTTTTGCACATTTATGCATGCAAGACAAAATGATTTATTTCTCGGATATTCTGATAGGATATATTGAATAGATGGTAGATCTGCATTCTGTAACATCCCTGCAATAACTTTTTGATCTAATTGTAATACAATTCAATGCAGTTACATGTTGCCTACCTTCAGTTCGAGATTCATTCACTCGGCCTCAGATGAAGAAGGTTCAGCGGGAAAAATTCAATCATTTACTGTACTATTCCTAGAGTATTAATGATGTCCAAATATTCGTAGGTAGTTACTAAACTAATTCAAATGGTTAATTGAACTGTGGAAATTAGGTGCAAACTGTTTGTGAACAATTTGAACACCGCGGTCAACTATGACCCGCACCGCAGAAGTGCTAAAAGTTATTGATTTCGAATTATTGATTTTTTCTAACCAGGTATTGGATCAATGAAACAAATAATCTGATACTATAATTCTGACATCATACTGAAATAACGCTGAAAATTTCATGAAGTTTCGTCTACGTTGAAGGAAAATATAGCAAAATATCATGGTGTTCGTATATTTTTGCACCTTACTGTATAAGTGAAAAATTCGCGTTAGAGGGATAGCGGGAGAGAGGGAGATAGGATATTTGAAATAGACATTTACGAATCATTCAAAATATGTTTAAAAATTGAAGAGGTTATCGTAGCAAAACTTGTAATAAGTAAAAATAAATCGATAACGTTGATATAGAGATAGCAAAAGTCGTTTTTAACCACTGTAGATGTTTTTCTTTTGTTCTCCTGAAGTCGATAATCGTAGTTGCTGCTGCTTATTGTTCCTTGCCGGATTCGAATCAGAAAATTGGTTTTCCCTTTCGTGGTCCGGAGGGTACTCTGAGTGCCTTTTTACCTGTTAATAAATAAGAATTCAAACATGATTTCCGTACATACATATGTCCTCTGGAGTGTATCGCACCTGTCATGGTATTCGAATGGTGTCAATTTGACAACTTTATTCTCGTTTTCATCTTCACATGAAATTCTCTATCTCTTCGCTTTCTCTTCTAATCTCTTCGCCTATCCAAGTCTTGTGATCTTCTTTTCATTATGCCTTTTTGTACTTTTCAAACCTCATTCCCACGCCACATTCTTCTATTTGTTTTGCACTCTTTTTCCTTGTACTGATGTGATTATCAAGTAGCTCTTTATCCTCAAGGAAATCGACGTACGCAGACAGTCGAGAAGGATGCGGTTAGATCGGATGAACTGGAATCAGCAAAGTCAGGAATAGTATGGGACTCATCTAATCGCACCAGACCACATGCAAGTCACATCATCCAAAATAAGGCGAAAATCAAGACTCAAAGCAGAATATCATTTTTATAAGAGAGAGAATCACGTGGGCTAGTTCAAGAACTATTCGTGTAAAAAAATTCGAGTTTCATGAGAATAGCAAAAAATTAATAGTTTTTAAATTAAAAATTAATAGTTACCGGTTAATTAGAAGAAAATGGGGTGCGAAAATGGAAAAAAAAAATATTTAGCCAGCATGGCGAAAGGAAAGAGGGATGAAGAAATTAGAGTACTAATTGTGTAACAGCAATTAGACTATTAAGTTGGAAAAGCTCCAACTAAAATTTTTGAGACATTTCATTGTAAAATCCATTCAGTCTTCTCGTCAAGTCATCTCTCGTCATAAATACGAGATCTTCTTCCAACTTCAATGGCAGCATACACTTGCCACTCTTATCAATGACGTCATCGACAATCACTCTCCAGTTTCGTTTGTCACTACCTTATCCTAGTTGGATTAAACAGGCGTAATTGTTGGGATGTCAGAAGTAATAGTCTTTCCTCTGTATAGTAAATGTTCTCTCTCTCACTTCTCTAATATATCCCAATCCTTTGCAGTGTCGGCCAGCTCCAACCTCCGCAAGAGCAGCGTCTTACAATTTATATTAAGGAACTTTCCCTTATGAACTAGAAATAAATAACGTTTATGAGAACGCCCGGGTATTAATTTTAATTTTATTCATAAATATTTGCATCAAACACAAACAGGAATTCAATGGTCCTATGAAATACTCGATGCCAACGGACCTTAATTTCCATCCGAGGAGAAGATGGAAGGATCGAGAATTTCGCGTATACAAACATGTTCTTTCAATTGTATTTGCTTTCCTCTTCGTCATAACTCGTATACAATGAAATGTCTTTATCCCACTAGTAGCTAGTAGATAGGCCTCTTACTCCAGTGAGTTTCCCTTCAACTCTCTTCCTCTGTTATTTCCATCGCCACACCTATCGATCGGCTTAGGTCACAATTTGCGCCGAGCATTTTATACATCCGTCTACTAGGACTTCAGTGTAAAGATCCAGCCGAGTAAAATTATTCCCATCCCACCCACCTATTGATTCTTCTTTCTGCCTTCAATATTTCTTATTGTCATCAACGCTAATAAAGCTTTTGTTTGTTGAGACAAGTACTTGAAACGCAGTTAAATTAAATATTATTAACGTTCATCCTAAAAAGAAATTCTTCTGTAACCCCTTCTAATTTTTGCGTGATATGGATTCCAATGGTTGTGCAATTAATAAAAAATTCAAAAGAAGATTGATATATACATATTTAAACAAATTTTGAAATAAGCAATGAAAATGGAAGCATTATCATTACGGGGAAAGTGACAGGTGAACTAAAAGAAAATGAAATTATTGATGTAAATCTCCATGCACTTTCTTTGCACTATGCGGTATCCTCCTTCTTCCTCTCATTCCCACTCTGATCCGCTGTCACTTCATCACTCTACACCCGCGTCGATTGGTTGACTCTTCTTGCGTCGCTGCTTCTGCTAAGCTATCCTCAATATGTTCGTCTTCGTAGCCCCTTGCTTAGCAAAATAATATCACCCCACTATAATTCCCTCTCCTACTCCTAGTCGTAGTTTATTTACTTCAGAATTCCATATTCCACGACTATTATTCAAAGAAACGTAAAGAAGTATTTGTAAAAAAAATACAATCGAAATCAGTGAAGGAAACTCTGCTTTATTATATGGCTGAAAAAAGTATCAGCTACTTCAAGATGTTATCGACCTATATCCGTTCTCATGAAACGTGGATGGAAAGAATTTTTTTATCTCATCAGCAAAGTGCAATTTCACATAATTGCATTTTATCCTCAGACTGGCAATAAAATGGGCCAATTTCATTTCATGCAATTTCTTGCACGAGGAGCGGCTGAAATTGTGTAAAACTCCAGTGGGCACGTAGTTCAAAGCTCTTGAATCAATTCTTCCATCTGGGTCTTTGAAGAAACTCCCCTTTATGTTTTCAATCGACTCTCTTTCTCCCTACCTCTCTCTTCTCATTTCTCTCGCAGGACATCGGCTGTGCTTGGTCGCGTCTGGGAGCAGGCCTGGACGACGACGGAAACGATGCGTCGTCGCGTTGTGCTGGCCGGAGATGCCGTCGTTGCCCTCCCGGCCCAGGTCAAGATTACTGTAGCACCCCGAGTTCAGGGTACGATACATCAAGATTTTGGGTTGCGGTGATATAGAAGAACGATTGTCGTCCCCATTACCCCTGAAAATTCATAAAGCAATAATCAGATGTCTCTCCCCGGTGAATCGTTGGCCATGGGATACCTTGTGGTGGACTAGCTGAAGGGATTACGGTGGAACATTTGGCAAATTGCCAAGATTATTTATTCCTTGCAGGCGACGGCTGCCTTCGAGCGAGCGCGCGATTTTGCGGAGCCGGTCGCACTCGATCTCAAGGACTACGTTACTTTCGATTCTATCTCTTTCTTACTCTCCCTCACTCTATATCTCTCACTCTCTCTTTCTCTCTCTCTCTCTCTCTCTCTCTCTCTCTCTCTCTTTCTCTCTCTCTCTCTCTCAGGTGTCCAAAGCGTGCGACGACATGTCTGCGGTGGCCGCGTTCTCGGAAGACGACCGCATTGCCATCGTCGAGCTCTACTTCGGCCTGGCTGTCAGTAGCGCTACATTCCTCTACCCACCTCTCGCTCTCCTTTCCACTCTCTCTATCTCTCTTTCTCTCTCTCTCTCTCTCTCTACCCACCCCTCGCTCTCCCTCCCGCTCTCTCTCTTTTTCTTTCTCTGCAGGTCTCTCTGGCCGGCCTCAGCCTGGGGGAGATGTTGTTTGCCTCTCCGACCACGTCATGGTTCCTGTCCATCTTCCTCTCGCCGTCCGTTGCTCTCCTCCTCGTCGGCCTTCTGCCTGCTCGTTTCTCCTACCATCTGAAGAAGAAAGGTTTTGATTACAGCAGCCTCTAGAAGGGAACGCAATTCTCTGCTCTCCTCTTCCTCCAGTCCCTCGGACGCTCTCTCTCTCTCGATCTCAATCTGTCTGTCCGTCTATATCAGTCTCTCTCCCTCTCCCACTGTCTCCCTCTCCCTCTCTCTCTCTCTCTCTCTCTCTCTTCCAGTGATCAAGGATGGCCACGACCGTCGCACAGCCCTTGTGCAGACTTCGTTCCTTCTCGGAGTCTCCTCTTCTGCCCTCGCCCCCGGAGATCTCCTGGCCCCTGCGCCCGCACTCGCTTCCATCGCGCCATTCACCCTCGCCTTTCTCGTCAGCCTCTCCTTCTCTCTCTCTCCATTTTTCTCTCTTTCTCTTTTTCTTTCTCTCTCTCTCTCTCTCTTCTATATCAACCCATCTCATAACGTGTCTCCCTCAGAATCCATTTGCAGATTGACGGCCAGGCCATCAGTAAGATCAATGGCCGCGCCGCTGTTCTCCAGCTCACCGCCGTGGCCGGTCTTCTGCCCGTGCTCGGTATCTGAAGATGATAGAGACGGGGGAAAGAGGGAAAGAGAAGGAGAGAGAGAAGGAGAAAGCGAGAGAGCGAGACAGCCAGAGAGTGACGGAGAGAGGGAGAGATGGGGACAGGGCGAGAGAGTGAGAGCGAGGTAGAGGAAAAGAGAGACAGCTCGCTCTCCTTTCAGCATGCGTGATTGGCCTCGGCCACAGCTCGTGTGCTCTTCTCTTCTCCTCTCTCCACATCGCCTTCCTCTGCGTCCACTTTCAGGTTTGGTTATCGTTCTTAGTCATTAAGAAAATATAATAGGACTGTTTGTTTTATTTCTGGAGAGTGCAGAAAAATATTTTTCCTGCAACAATTATTGCTTTTTAACCAGATTGTCTGCGCTTCTCTCAAGGAGAAGAAGTTGTGCGCCGGGACGGCTCAAATCGTCTACACGGTCACTCTGGTCGCCGTGCAGGTGACATTTATTTTAAATTAAAATAATAATTAACAAAAAATCTCAACTTTTAGTGGTCTTTTATATTAATCAGTAAATTTTACCATCCTTAAAAATAACTTTTATCAAATTCCTACCATTTTCAGCTGATGATCTCTACGCTCTTCACGTCGCGTCGCTCTTCATGCCACGCTCATCCGAATTAGGCTCAACTCCCAAACTTCTTGCACGCCGTCAATTTTATGGAATAAAATTAATGTTATTCGTGTTACACATTATAAGAAATAGCAGAACAAGTACTGCAAATATTCGAAAATTGTGTGATTCATTCGTTCGTTGAAAAATCGTCTGGAAAGCCATATTGTAAAAAAAAAGTCGGCGCCACTTTTCCGGATTTTCTGAGCTAGAGTACTAGCATAAACAAAAACAAAAGAAGAACCGTATTGCCATGAAACAATTGTTCAATCTTTTTCAATCAATTTATTTATGTTTGCTTTAACTTTATTAGTTATGAAACATAGATTTTAAAAATTGATTTATAACAAAACACATTCCGATTTTTAATTGCGACATTTCAAGAACAAGGGAGAGAGAAAGAGAACGAGAGAGAGAGAAAGAGAGAGAGAGAGAGATAGGACGTGTTTTTTCTAAGCGCGAATTCTCTTAAAGAACTACTTTTCATGTTATTACTCTTGCTGAGAACTATAGTAGATTCCTCTCTCTCTCTCGACTAAATTTTCTGGGTGTTCTATTTGATGTAAAAATTATTTATTAAATTTATAAAATGAAATATTTTTTGTACAGAACAGCAAGTAAACTAATATGCAGTTCAATTTAAATACAGGTAATATTCTTTCTTAATAAATTTTCTGTGCTTTAATACCAGCGAAGACTTATGTACATGCATACATACATATGTATGTATGTACATATGTGTCAAAAACGTTCTCGTTTTTGTTCTCTTTTACCGGTTTAATATTTCACTTACCATACATTTTGAATTGAAATTCATCCCATGCGGATTCATCCTATGTTTAGCAATCATTTTGATGTTTCCTTTTTTGGGATAGCGGTTTTTTTGTTGTTTTCTCCCGTGCTGCAAGGTAGTCTTCTCTCTGCTTCCTTCGCTCGCTGTCATCCTGGACCCTTTCGTCCACGCTCTCAAGTGTACTTTCGCCTCTCTCAACATGTTTGAGGTATAACTGTTTTATTGATAAACATGTGTTATTTCCCCTTGTGAAGGAAAGGTAATCTTAGCGTCACAAGGGGCCAAGAAATCAAGGAGTTATAATTTGTGAAGAAAGTTGGGTTGTTCGTGAACTCGGAGACATCTGGAGTGCCGGGATTAAAGTAGGCGGGACTCCCGTTATTGCTCCTTAATCGTCCAGAGAATCTTCCTCGTTATCACTTCACCCTCGTTCTCTCGCTTCCTCTATCTGGTGTGACTCGTTTCCTCTCAATATCCAAGTCTCTTTAGGTGTAACCCAGTCAATAATCATTAGGGTGTGACTCTCAAGTTTGTTCTACCTTATTTTCTTTGCTTTTATCTTCTCTTTCTTCAACTCTTTCCTTTTAGTTTTCTTCATTGCGTGTCTTTCTTCACTTTAAACTGCTGCTTACATCTTCTTTTATTCCTTCCATAACTCCTCCCCACCAAACTTCTTGACAATATGTCAGTTATTTTGTTGGAGACTTTAAAGACGAACTCATATTTTACTCCGTTCAATTGAACGCAATCTTGCTTCATTTTAAATGTGAATGGCAATTACTGTTCTCTAAGTTCTCTCTTTATCTTTATTTCGAAAGAGAGAAGGGAGAGAGAAGAGGGGCCAGAGAAAGGAGAGAAGAAGAGGGGAGAGAAAGATGCAGAGACGAGAAAGAGGGATTAGACGATTGAAGGATTCGGCCTTTCTTCTTCTTAGCGCCTCTTCGCTGTCCCCTAATTGACGTTCTCGTAAAGCTTGTTATCCTCTTTATTGAAAAATCTTTTTTATTATCCAATTAAAATTAGAGCAGCCAATTTAAATCTAAACTGATTTTTAAACATTTTAAAAAATAAAATGTTTTAAAATCAATTTGGATTTACATGCTATGTATAAAATATTTATATAAAATATAAGTTTCGCTGTAGTTAATAAAGATCCTCTAACTTCTTCTCTTCTTTGTTCTTGCTGCAAATTCCAAGGGAAAGGAGGAAAGAGAGCGGGAGGAGAAAGAGCGATAGGAAAGGAGAGAGCGCAGAGAAAACAAAAGTCGACATTGGAGAGAGCGACAGAGAGACGAACGCGCGCTGTCTGGTAAACCAAGGAAACTGACGAGGAAGGGGGGATCAAAAGAATGAAAAGTAGCTCACGTGCAAACACATAAAGAACGTGTGAATTCGCAATAGAAAAACTCAGCATTATATGTACATATCTACAAACTGGATCGATTTTGCCGAATTTATTTCTTTTTTTTTCTTTACTTGTCATAAATTTAAATTTGTAACATTTTAGATTTTTACTGTTTCCTTTTCAACCAACTCTTTAAATAATAGCGATATGCATGTTCGATTGTTTAAATATGTTTGAACAATAATATTTTTCCACAGGGTGCTTTATCGCATGGTGATCATAGTGATGAGGGGGAAGAGAAGATGGAGAGGGGGCGGGGCTTCGGGGAGTGGCTGTTCTTACGCCTTTTCGATGAGGAAGGGCACTGTGATGGTCTGCTTGCCGGTCGGGCCTTGGCGAGCGCAGGTCGTCCTGGCGCTCTGTAAAAAATGTGGTTTTTATTTTCATTTATTTAATTAATATTTTAACCGGAGAAGAAATTCATTAGAAAAAACCTTGTCAGCATCGGTCGCCTCGTAGAAGACAATGACGATCTTGTCCTGGTTCATTGTTTCCAGCACGCGGTCAACCTTCAAAGAAGGAATTGGCTTGACTCGATTGAAGCATGGAAATATTAAGTTTAATTTAAAATTTTAATTAAATAATATAATTTAATGTTAAAATGATAATGAAAAGCCACAGACCCTAATCTCGCCTCCAGAGCCCGGCTGGATGAAGGAGAAGACCGGGTTGACTTGGTAGGCCGCGTTATTCGAGCACTTCACCTTCACAGCCACACGGCCCGGAGAATTGTTCGTGAGCTGGGAATTTTTTTGATGTTGAAATTGTATGAGCATAAATCTGTATAATTTGTTTACCTTGACGACCCGCATTCCCTTCTCCTTTGTCCACTTAATCTCGGTGGGCTCGGCAAGGAATGGCTTCTCGGCTAGCTGCTCGGCTGGCTTTTCGGCTGGATTCGCGCCCTCGCTTTCCTTCTTCACTTTGACATATTTTAACCGTTAAAATATTTGATTTCTATTTTCTTAAAACTTTTAAAAAACTTTTATGAAATTTTTTTATAAAAGAAACCAAAAACAATACTAAAATTTATTTACAGGAGTTGAAGGCATCTCCTTCTTGGACTTGGCTGCCTCCTTTTTCGACTGGGCTCCTTCCTTCTTTGCCTCTCCCTCTTCTCCTTTCTCTTTTTCCTTTCCTCCCTCCTTCTTAGACTCTTTGTCCTTTCCTCCCTCCTTCTTCGACTCTTTGTCCTTTCCTCCCTCCTTCTTCGACTCTTTGTCCTTTCCTCCCTCCTTCTTCGACTCTTTATCCTTTCCTCCTTCCTTCTTGGAGTTGCCTCCCTCCTTCTTGGCCTTTCCCTCCTCTCCCTTCTCTTTGTCCTTTCCTTCCTCCTTTTGCTTCATCGATGCCTTTTCCTGCTTCGACTGCTTGTTTTTCTCACTTTTCTTGCTTTCATCGGCCTTTCCGCTCTTCGCGCTCTTCTCCGGCGTTTCTGAATAAAAAAAATTGATTGGAAATATTATTTATACTATATATCATCTTTATATAACAGTTTCTATCTAACCCACCTTTCTCATCTTTCTTCTCTTCTTTATCCTTTCCTTCCTCCTTCTCCTCTTCCTTCTTCTCTGCCTCGTTTCCCTCCTCTTTCTTCTCTTCCTCCTCCTTCTTCTCTTCCTCTTCCTTTTTCTCTTCTCCCTCTTCCTTCTCCTCTTTCCCTTTCTTCTTCTCTTCTCCCTCATCCTTCTTTTCCTCTTTTCCCTTATCTTTCTTCTCTTCTTTCTCTTTCTTCTTCTCCTGTTTTCCCTCTTCCTTCTTCTCCTGTTTTGCCTCTTCCTTCTTCTCTCCCTTTGCCTCTTCCTTCTTCTCCTCCTTCACTTCGGCCACTTTGGCAGCTGCGAGGGCTGCCTTCGAAGGGGGCGCGGCCGGATTCTTGGGGGGCGGGACCCCCTTCGCAACGGTCGCCTTCTTCTTCTGAAATACTAATATTGTTGGGCTATAATTTTTGTATTCAAAATAGTTATTGTTAAAAAATGAGATGTATATGTAAATTTTTATTGTTCAAGTGTAGAATCCAAGAAAGCAATTCCTTCAGAATCTGCAATTTCAACACTTCGAGATCTTCCTTACACAGCATGAAACGAGAGTGAGGACAGCGAAAAGAGAGGAGGCCACTTGAAGAAGAAAAGGAGCGAGGAACGACGTGGGAAACAGCGCCATGGCCAATCCTGCAAATTTAAATGATTTTTTTTTTCATAACACATCTCTATGCCCTCCTCACAATCGGCCCGATTCAAATTGAACTTATGTAATTGAATTTAGTTACTTTTTTTGTGCAATATTGAAATAAAGGGAGACGGGAGATTAGGGTTTTAAATACTCTTCGTTTTTTTTGTATTAAAAATTAAATTTTGAAAATCATTAACATATTTTCTTCTTAGTTTACAAAATAAAAATAGTGACGATATGCCATGCAAGAGCGAGAGAGGGCAGAGAGATGGAGAGAGGGCAGAGAGATGGAGAGAGGGAAGAGAGATGGAGAGAGGGTAGGGAAGAGAAGAGAGACGAGAGAAATGAAGGGAGAGAGGGAGATCGCGCGGTTTTCAGTCTTCAACCTGATTGCGCGTAGATTGCGTCGAAGGAGCTCCGGCCAACTTCGGCCGCTGACCGCAGTGGAAATGAGCTAGAAAAGGCGAAATCCAACACATCGACTTAACTTCGCACTTATTTTGAACTTGCGCCTCAGAAGAATGGGAAACTTAAAAGTTCACTTTGAATAGAGAACTATGTATATTTCAGGAACTTGCATTGGATATTTATGCTTATACGGAAATTATGAAATTTTCGATTTGATCACGTTTGCCATTAAATCTTGAGTCATCGTAAGTTCTTGCTCTTACTCTTGGATCGACAGAGTCCAAGTAGAAGAAAGAACGGATAAGCAGAGAGCATACAAAAACAGGAGTATTTGAGCGAAGAAGAGATATAGCAAGCCAATTCCCATGTCAAGGTTTCGTTGAGCTTTGCGAAAACTTCGAAAAGCTTCGAAGACCAAGAAATCGAGCTGTCGACAGCGACGGACGGACGCCAGTCCGATGGGCTCATGTTGCAGACGTAGATAGACTACGAATCAATAGAAGACGAATTGGGCAGTAAAAAAATTAAAATGCATGGCCGGTGTCTCATATGTATGTACACTCCGGCTTGTTTTGGTTGAAATCTCACGTTCATTTTATGATTTTCGAACACTCAAATGATTTGAGGTATTAAAAAATAACGTTAAATAAAGGTAGACAGATCACAAAAAATACACGTACAAGCAGTGATTTTGAGATGGATAATTTAGTAATAAGCAAGTCGTTTGCTGGAGAAAAGTGGTGTTTAGGCTAATTAGGCCCAATAGGACGTGGAAGAGGTAGTAGATAAAGTGATGGTATTAAAAGCAATTAAGTGAGAAAGAACAATAATTAACTGTTGGGAGTGACTTGTTGTTATTCCATACCGCCAATTGATCACTTACTATTTTTTTCTCCTTTTCTCTTACTCACTCTCGAACTCTCTCCCTCTTGCCATCTCCTCTCTCTCTCTCTCTCTCTCTCATTCTCATAGAGAGCTATTAAAAGCAATTGATTGAGAAATAAGTTGGGAAATAAATAATAAGTTGTCGCCTACTTTTTGAGACAGTCAGTGCAAAGTCATTCTTCTTCCTCGGCCAGTCGTCTCTCGCCATAAATGCGAGCTCTGTTGCAAACTTTAATGGCAGCATAAATCTGCCATCCTTTTTCATCACGTCATCAACCTTTCTTCGCTTTTGTTAGTTGAAACATTCCAGAAGTTTTTTCATTATTTTATTTGTATGAATTATCATTAAACTTCAAGGTCACAAAAGTGGAAAACAGAACGCTATCGCTCTTCAGCACGACTAAGACGCGTCCAGAAGCATTCAAGCACTCTGACAATCAGCTTCGCTACAGCTCGCTTAGCCAGTCAAAGACTCGAATTAAAGTATGCTTTTTATTATTTCATTAATTTTTACACTCAATGTCAATAAAAGACAAAGTAAAATGACACATTTATAGATATGCTTAAAGAAATAGAAGTTCAAACCATACATTGCATGTATCATGACGTCAAAGATCTACTTTATTTTTACTTATAAATAGAACTTTTAATAAAAAAATAATAATGATTAGACAAGTCTCTCGTCAAGAAATGGACGTTAAAAAAATCAAACACTTCTCTTAACGTTAGGATAAGATCGTCGGAAAAGCCGAATGCAAGTGTAAGGTGGAAAAAAGTATTTTTATAACAGTTTATTAATTTTTCCTATTAATTATTAAAACTAAATGGCATAATGTTTACAATCCAATTCATAGCATATGGACTCTTTTAGTAATTGTTGTGGAGTTGGATGGCACGTCTCCGTTCTCACAAGTCTCGCATATGCCACGCAGTCTTTGAGGCCAAGTCTTGTTATGGTGACCTCCAACCATGGCACTCCAGTCCAATGCCACAGCTATCATCCGTCATCAGTCGCCATCCCCCCGTGTCCGATTCCCGCCCCAAGAAGAGGAAGAAGCAATAAGGCAAGCTGCCCATGCCCTTCGTCTACGCCCTGTGATCGCAATACGCCCACCTTTCCCGAAGTCGTCTTCATCATCAACGTCGAGCCCCGAGTTACGCTGGGAGGACCAGTCGCCCGAGCCCTACTAAGGACGATCTTCTGGGTGTCATTGGCGCCCACAAAATGGAAAGAGGAGGAGGAGTAGCCCAGCAATGGCTGCTGGATGTCCGCGTGATCGACAAAGGAACGCCTCGATTCGTGTGCCGCCACGCAACTGGATCGTCCTGTCTGGCAGTACCACCCGCTGGTGATCTCGCGAAGAGAAAACCTCCACTCTGTGGAAACTTTAATAGTGGCCAGGGAACTCTTCCCCCGTTTCCAGGGAAATTACGCGATTCCACTCAATGGCGGCACCGTGATGCGGAACCCGCCACCACCATCTCCATCATGGCTTTGAATCATCATGTCAATCGTATAAATTGTTGAACAAAAAAATAAAGACAATTTTGTCCAATGAGTTCAACAACAGAATCAAGAAAAAAAATCGTATAGTTAGTAATTACCTTTCCCATCAAGGGAAATTATCAGAAAAACATATCAATTAGAGAGCAGGAGAGAAACAGACAAAAGAGGGCGGAGCAATTAGCAAGATAGCTCGCACCTTGGCTATCTTTAGTATAGGTCCTCTGGCCATCTGAAGAGTGGACAAATAAATTTCTCTCTCACTTCTTCACTATTCTCTCAACAGCATCCTCGTGAAAACTCAACGCAGTCAACGAAAATTACGCTTATATTTTTCGAGCACTAAGCTCAATGCTGAATATATATATATATATATATATATATATATATATATATATAATCAGATAAAACATATAAATACGACAAAAATTGTATGCTTTTAAAGAAACATGAGCACCCAAAACTCCTGCGCGGAAAAGTACGCTGGAAGCTGCCGAGATACTGTCGCATACTTTGTTGTTTGTGTTAGTATTTGTACTAACAGTGGTACGCACGGACTCGTAAAAGTCACAGAAATTTTTGAAAAAGTGCAAATTTGCAAGTTCCATTTCGAGGTTTTTTGTTCTACAGTGTTAATTTCTTTTACTTGCCGTTATATTTATCCTGCTTGTCCATTTTCAGACGACATATTGCTGAGCCGCCCCATAGCGAGATGTTGTCACTTTTTAACAGCTACCTCTAATGATGTTTATTGCCGATTTTGTAACTATCGCACATTTGCTAGGCATTTCTTGACAAACTTAACTCAAAACCTTGCTGAAAAGTGCCACTTTCCTAACAGAGAAGATGGAGCCGACCGCGTCCTCGCATCTTCGACAACGTGTCCGCGAACACGAAGGAGACCGCGGCCGGCAACTCGGACATGGCTTCGACAGCTATCTGCCGTGATAGCCCTTTGAGTATTTTATTTAGAAATTGTTTTGATTAAGTATAGAAACACTTGTTTATGGCTAATCGCACTGTTAAGTTTGTGATGTGTGCCTTTTCAAAAGCGACCGCCATGTGTTTTACCTTCATTATTGGTGATTTTGTATCCAAACAGAAAAGTGCGCTTCCACATGCCGTATTTATTTTGATTTGTACTTATTTTCAATAGGAGTTACAATGTGGGTTTTCCCTGTCAATCTTATTTCGCTCTTATGAAACCAGATGTGTCTCCCTGTTATATTCAATCACTTTTTTTTGAGATGGTCAAGAGTTCTTTCTGTGCGAGCTCGAGGCCCCGATCAAGCTGCGTCTATCGCCCTTTCAATAACAAGGTGAGCCTTAACGTTTCGTATTTTAATGAAGTGTTTTGATTGCTGTTCCCACATCATTTGAATTGCATTGAAGCTTAAAGGAAGTATCCGACGAATATGTATACAGTAGCGCTTGAGAACCAGTTTGAAAAGTTTGGAATAAAGTTGCCTGTCGCTCGGTCGAGAGAGCATGTGAAAGAGGAGGGCGGCTCTGACCTACCGTAGCTAATCCTCTACCCGCCTGTTTTCACGTAACTATTACTCAGAAAGTAATGAAAGAAAATCGCTTAAGCTTTCTGAATATATGTTTTAGGCCATGATGAACATATCCATAAAGAAAAAAAACTATAGTTAATTATTCCCCGGATACCTCCTTTAATTGCATTTGAATTAAATTGGGTGTCTTTCAATGGTTTCTTTTTTTCACAAACATATGTAACCATAAACTTACTTTAATATTCTCTTTTCATATTCATACCAGTAGAGAAGAACACGTCGAGAGAACATTTCGATTAAATGTTTCATCTGGAAAATTACTGACAAGCATCGTTTGAGATTTTTTTGAAAATTTATTTGAAACTTCTTCTTCCGTTCTCATTTTTTCGATACAACAGATTTAATCAAGTAAGTAATCGTTAGTTTTACTTGTAGAAATAAATAATTAGTCATGCTGCGTATGTCCGCAGCTCCCGATTAGCCGCATACGACATAAGCCAAGCCATGTTTGCGCAGTGCAGAATGGAGAAGAGAAGGAAGCAGACATTGTGAGGAGTGAGCCAGCGAGCGAGGAAGCGCATAAAGTGAGTGGAGAGCACGGGCAATTCCTTCATTCGTTCGGGAAGCACTCTCAATTAATTTTGAATAAAATAAATATTGAGTATTTTATTTCCGAGACCGCAATAAATCTAGTCCACATTCCTCTTTACACTGAATGCCTTCTTATCCACTTTCAAATCAAATTAGTTGACTAAATTCACAACTCTGACCTGCGCATTTTGGAGTCAGCCGGCTTCTTCCTTTGTCCAATCACCGAGACAATGATTACTGCTACAGTAATCAGTAGAATCTCGAGCAGGATATACGTGCCTGTTGTGTTTGTCAGTTATCTGTTAGTAATAGTATGTTCAAGAAATGCCCTTGACAACCAAAACATAGATTGCATCGTTAACTTACCGAGAACTGGAAGGACGTCGGCTTTTGGAAGCAGGCCCGCAAGAATGCTGACAGTCACCGCCATGGACATCATGGTGGTCAGTCCAAGGTTAACCTCAATTGAAACCGCTGACAAAAATAAATAAATAAGTATTATAAGTTGTCTTACTGCATTCCCAACAACTGCCTGCTCTTCAGACAAGAAAAGGCCGAGGAGAATGAGAAGACCGAGGAGGAACGAGGGAACGATTACGAGTCCGACCTATGAGAATGCAAGGATTTTGTAAGATCCCTGCGTTTCTCAATTCTTCTGCTAACATAAAAATGCGGCTGGAGGGTCATCGTTATGGTGATATAACCCTGAAATATATTTTATTCTATCAGTTTTATCTATATGTACATATACTGCCATGCAAATTCAGCGATGTACAAGATATAAGAACTAAAATAAACAAAACGATGCAAAAAAGGTAACCGCGGCTGCCGTGTAGTAAGTCGTGTCAGGCTCATCATAAATCACCTTGCTATCAGTTACTCGCAGCTTCCACTCCGAAGTATCCTGAGTCGTATTTTAAGGATTGATAAAAATTGTCAACTTTGTTTTAATGAAAACGTCTCGTCGGAAATTTTGTCACCATATGTGAAGTCAGCGTCA
Organism: Allodiplogaster sudhausi; assembly: GCA_945643635.1. Classification (NCBI taxonomy): domain Eukaryota; kingdom Metazoa; phylum Nematoda; class Chromadorea; order Rhabditida; family Diplogasteridae; genus Allodiplogaster; species Allodiplogaster sudhausi. The sequence goes on from CALZFC010000123.1 coordinate 707,802, forward strand.
TATGACGAGAATTATGGTTAGAAATTTTGAAAATGCTACTTACTGTAAGATATACCCATTCCTAGAATGGCAATGCAGTCACCGTTTGTACATTGTTTAAGAAATACAACAAGTTTTGTGCACATATACATGTATATGTATATTTTCCGTCAAAACAAATTGAACAGAATAAATGGCATGACTATTACGAGTAATCACAAACCACTCGTATTCCAAGAGTGTTGTAGTGCTGTCCCCGCGGTTCGTCCTATCAATTTTTTTTCTGGAATCTTCTGGATAGGTTTGTCTGCTTTTGAGTGGTAAAGTAAATAGCGCGGATGTTTTCAAAAAATTTCTCAAATTGATAGGCACATATGTATATACATATATTGAGCATCTATTCAAACCGCATAGAAGGATCCTAGTACCAAAGATTCCAACAAAGGGGTTCTTGACTGTAATACAAAGGTGAGCGTGGCGAACTCCAGAGTGATGCGCACCACTCCGCCCTTCTTCTGCCACGCCGCATGCCCATACGGGCTGATGCCCTTGCTGTACGCCGAGAACAATGAAGATTCCAGCCGGCTGTTCGCGTCATTTATTCTTCCTTAAAAATCATTCACATAAAGAGTTGTCATACTAAAACATTTAGAAAAACAATCATTAAAAATAGTTTTTTTTATCATTTACTCTTTTCTTCCTCGGCCGAGTTGTCACTCGGGGTTGCGAAGATGAAGGTAGAGAGCAGAAGAGTGATGATGCGCATTCCGTTGAAACAGCTCCTTGAATTAAAGTTGGAAGAAGCAGAAATATGTCGTGTCAAAAACTAAGAGTAAGAAGTTAACTCGCGCAAAATTTCGATGCTTGACATTTTGTCTCCTATGAGTAGAAGAAAGAAGAGGTTTCTAAAAGAACACGGAAGCAGTGACCTTTTATTTGGGCATTTATTTTCGCAATTTTATTTAATCATCTCCTCTATCGCCATAACGTTTTTTTGGAATAATGAAATATGAGACCGAAAGTGGAAACTGCTCAGAGAGCGCCATGCCAAGTGCGGTGGAAAAGAGCAAAAATGTCAACTCACAGATCCTGAGTAATAGGAAGGAAATTCGGAACAAACAATCGTCGCCAGAGTGAAGAAAAGGTAGAAGATGAAGCAAGACAAGGAAGTGAAAGAAAATATGGCCCTGGCAAATGCAGCATTCCTAGAGTGCGCAATTTTTTAACTCATTGTCGCTTATCTCTTGTGAATATGTATGTATGTATATTCATACATACATATATGAACAAACATACATATGTATTTGAATAAAGATACATATCTTCATTCTATAGTATAATGTTACTTGGTATCATACAATGATATTGCCGGCCTTCTCAGAAATAAAAATATGTAAAACCATATACCGTATTTTCTCTATTAGTACCCCCCTTTATTAGAACCCCCCCTCTAATAGTACCCCCCTCTGATAAAGCTATTGAAAAATAGAACCCCTCCCTCTAGTAGAACCCCCCCTCCAATAGTGCCCCCCCCTAACAACCTAATATCTAAGCTCGAGACGTAACTCGAATGGATCCTTGAGGCATGGGATGCTCTCTCCAATGAACTGATTGCAAATTCATTCAAAATGTGTGGTAAAATGGATATTCCAGTGCTGATTCCTATGAATTCGAGCTATGATTCTTCTTTTTTTGAGAAGAAAATGTTGTTATCAAACTTTTACTGTCTCACATTGAAAAATAGTACCCCTCCCTCCAGTAGAACCCCTCCCTCTAATAGTGCCCCCCTCTCGCAAGGGTATTGAAAAATAGAACCCCCGGGGGTACTAATAGAGAAAATACGGTATGTACATATTAGATGCTTACACGTTTTTTTCATCTAAGCCATGGAATTTTCCTGTCCTTTTTGTGCTCTATATTTACTTATTGTTAGCAAACTTGTTTTGAAACTGATTCCTTGGAAAACGGCTGTGAGACGGAAAAAAGAAACTCATGGTCAGCCAGCCAGTCGGAATGGCCGCTGGCAACGCGATATTAATATCCTTTCTCGTTTCCCTCATCTCCCTCGAAATCAGTGGAAAGATGTACATCTTCAAATTCATGTGGGTCAAATTGTTTCAAACTTAAATATAAAACTAGTTTAGGCTGAAAAAATTGGTGAAGTTGCTTTCTTTTTGCCTTATGTTTGTCTCTACTTTTTTCTAGCAAACACCCGTTCATTCCTCTCATCTCTGCTGGCCAACTACGAGAAGGACATCTGCCAGGTACGGGGAGGCAGAATGGCAGGAGGCAAAGGGTCGCGTTGTGAAGATGAGACTGGAGACAGCAACACTCACCTTCCTTTTTTTACCGCTGAGTCATTCAATGTCTTGGAACTGTCTCTGCTTTATTCATTTAATTTAGTTGTGTTTGTAATGCAATCTAAAATATGTGTAATTATAGATGATACTAAATAAAAGCTCCTCTTTGACTTCAGGACGAGTCGCGTGCACTTCATTTCAACACTCTGAGCGTGTTTGCAGGAGTGGCGAGACCCCCGCCTCGTCTGGAACTCTTCCTTGCACGGACGGCGGCGCGGAGGTCGTTGTTCAGAATACTAAACGACTCTAGGTTCCCTAGTTCACCACTTGCGATTGGTTTCCATTTCCGAACATTTCATATGTAATTCGATGTGTTGCTGCTAATATTCAATAAAATAAGCGCATCCACTAGTATCGCACAGGCACAATCAGCACGAGTCAGTGCCAGGTTTACGGTTCCAACTTTCTAACTGTTATTAACTTTATACTTCAAAATTGAATTCTTAGAACACAATTCTTATTAGTTAGATGAAGAAAATTAAGGCCTACCACATGGGTGAAGTGAACATGCTCTTCACAATAGAGGCTGCATACAATTGCCAGCTAACTGTAAGTTCTCACGTGCAGATCTGCACGTACTGCTTCCTTCTTACAAACTATCCGAACGAAGTTCTTCGGTTCACAAAGATTGCTATTTGCATGTTTGATAACAAAAACATGAATGGGACTAGAATGTCTACATACAGTCAGTAGAGACTAAAAAAATATATTTCAAGTAATGTTATTTCTTCAGGGCACTCCAGAGTGGGAACTGGCATATTATGTATGAACATATTTATGTATAAGAAATTTCGAGCTTACCAATAAAACCAAATGATATTATTCAATTCAGGGAGTTTATCACGTCAACTTGACACGACAGCCTCATTTCTGAGTCAGCCACAAAAAAAATGTGATTTTGAGGTCAAAGCAAGAAAACAATCTGCAGAATACCTCCGATAATTACTTATGATTATAGCGAATAACAAAGTAATAATGAATAATAGTAAAACAAACTGATGATTAATGCTAACTATAAGTGATAATAGTTACATTGAAAGATGGCTGTGGTTTGAATTTTCATTTGAATTATCACCTCGTCCTGATTTGAATATATGTAGGTTATCTCACAATTATGTGTATCATATTTTCATGGATCCAGATCAGTCGTTGTTGTTTCTGAGTTGCTGAGTGGTCGACTTCTTCTGCCTCTCTTCGCTCCGTCTCCTTCTCGCTCATCATCATGAACAAGGTATAACTGAAACAGAAAAATAGGCTCGAATTCCCCTTGTGAAGGAAAAAGTGTTACGTTGGCACCACAAGAGGCCAATAAGCCCCAACCTCGACCCTTAACCTCGAAAATTCGGTCAATTCGAAGAACTCCGCCTAAAAATTCATTTATCCACCAACTTCTTCTCATCCCTTCGAAACCTGTGGGATTCCATGAAATTGTATAGTGTTAATGACCAAATTTCTCAACTGACGAACATTTCCGTCACTTCTCGCTCAATCTCTCGCAACTGTTGTCATCTTAGAAATCCGTATCTCTCTCACGAACGAGCGAAACCAAGGGTTTCTTTCCAGAAGCCCTCGTCTTTTTGAAGAATTAGGAATATAATGACTTAAATCGTCGCTCGTTTGACTCGATCACTAGCAACCTGGCTCATGCTGCCAGTACAGCTGAAAGTCACTGTTTGCATTATTCTCCCACTCTCTACCGACTGCTCCTCCACGTAGATGTGTAACGGAATGTAACGGAATGTTCTATTCCTCACGTTTCCTTCCTTCCAGCCCTTTCCAGCATTAGCATAACCACTGTGTTTTCGAGGCATTCCTCATCATTCTCCCCACTCTTCGTTGGCGGTTGCCTCCGTCAAGGTTCACCTGATTACCAATCCACCTATAGCCAAGAAGTTGACTAAATAACAAAGTCTTGTTATTACAGAAGGATCTGCCGAATCCGTTCTTCTCGCACTTCGCCGAGAATCTCGAGACCGGCCAGTCGCCACCAACATTGCACTGTCTCTAAACTCCTCAATACGCTAACCTCAACAGTCATCTTGCTGTCTTCTTCTTCTTTTAAAACTCTCATTTCGTCGCCTTTCAAAGGAAAACATTTTGACGACGACTACAAGTCGATCGAGTTCAAGTACAGCGTCTCCCTGGAGAGCCTCGAGTTTCGCTAAGCACTGTGCGTCTTGGATGAATGCCAATTTTTTTGGGAATAAAATCGTTTAGTTGACAATGGCCAATAAATATTACATCATAACGCCTGCAATTATGGAAAACTCTTTATCAGAGACCGTGCATAAATATGCAAATGTCAAGTATAGTCACAAACATGGTAGGAACCTACAAGGTACAAACAAAACTGCTACGTTCAATTCATAACAATAAGTGACTCGAATTCATGACTGCGTTTACGGCTAAATCAAATATGTATATATTTTGTGTATATTTTTTTCCTTTTGCTTAGCGCCTCCCTAAATCTCTTGGTGGGCGGAGTTTTTTTATCCAAAATTAAAACCTCCTTACACTTCTCAACTCATTTTAAGGCCTACTTGCATATCATGATTAATTTTAAAATAAATAATTTTTACCCGGTGAACTGTTCAACGCTATTATTTGCATTTGAATCATTACCTCGCCTATATTAGAATACGCGACATCTCGTAATTATATCATTTCGACTTATTTTACTATGTTAAGATCAGTCGTTGTTGCTTCTGAGTTGTTGAGTGGTCGACTTCTTCTGCTATTCTTTCCTTTTGAATCATTACTTCGCCTTGAGTAGAATATGCGGTATTTCGTTACTATGGCACCACAAGGAGCCAATAAGCTCCAACCTCGACCCTTGTTAACCTCGCAAATTCGGACAAATCCAAGAGTCATGGTGACCACAACCTCCTTGTAAGCGTTGTCCCTCTGCCTAACAATTCTTTTATCCACCAAGTTCTTCTCATCTTTTCGAAAACTCTGAGATTCCTTAAAATTTCATGGTTGACGAACATTGCTGTCACTTCTCGCTCGCTCTCTCGCAAATTTTATCATCTTAGAACACTTTCATTAACGAGTCTCTTTCATTAACGAGTCAACCAAAGGATTTTTCCCGAAGCCTTCGTCTTTTTCACGAATTGGGAGTATAATGATTTAAGTCTTCATTCGTTTTAATCATTCACTAGCAACCAAGAAGGAGGGAACGATCACGAGGTCGACCTAGAAAAGAATAGAGTGAACCATCATTCACTTACGCCAGCTTACCCAGAATTGCAGGTTGCCGGTAGACCAGCCGTGAACAGAGACAGATGGGCAGTCAGAACAGGAAGAAGCGGGCTTTCTCTTATCTTGTGAATATTACAACTGACCATGGCAGTGGAGTGAAGTGAATGGCGTCTTGGGTCGCCGTAGCGAGTGCCCGCGATGCGCATCTTGTACTCGGAACCATTCTACATAACACAAGATTATTTTGTGAGGATATGGTTATTTAGATAGATATCTATATATGGATTTAATAAAATCATGTATCTTTAGTACATCCGGGAAAAACTGACAGTTATAAATGGCCCTTCGTGCACAACGAGCTCCATCGTCAGAATGTTCTCCTCATAATTGGCGAGAACGAAACAGTATGCACAATCCCGTACATTGAACGGAAATTCATCCATCAGCAAGTGATGGAAATATCGATAGAATACGTAGCTGACGCCGAAGAAATTGAAGTTAAATGAATTATTAGCATGTAATATTAAAGTTTCCATAACCATGAATGGACAACTGAAGGCAGAGCCGAGTAAGACGAGATAGAAAGGAGATGGGAAAGGCACAGTGATGCCAACCTATCGAAAGTCGAGAACTCGGGCACCAAATCGTGATCCTTTGAATTTCAGCTTATACGAGGGTCGCGCCAGTCCTACAATCGAATGGCCCCAAAAGTTGATCCTTTGCCGAGCCTACGGGGCGGAACATTTAAAGAGGACGAGAACCGAAAAATAATTTTATTCAGCTTCAAATTGTGGGTTCTCCCTTGGAGTACGCACTCTTATTATCAGGTGCTGTTTCGCAGGTCGCACAAACTACCCGCTGAACAAGAGTAGCAAAAGCCAATTCTCACATAATTTTTCGGTGATCGCCCATCTTAAAAGAAAACAAATAGGAAGAACGAGATGGGATATCCTATGTGAGTACACCGATGCAACAACAAAATTGTGCACTTTAAGGGCTTCTACATTCACTTCGGTGCGACTAACAAATGGGATGGTGGCTTGGGCTACTATCTACGATGCAATCCGACTAACCCACCCGGGACTTGGGAGTTTGGTAGGTATGACCCATACAGCTGCATTGGAGCTTTACTGAACGATGGAAGCTAGCACCTAGGATTATGCTAAAGTAGTCCCGCGCGTAGTGTATACTTCCGCTCAGGTCCATGAGGATACCACTCCGTTGAAATAATTATATTCAATCTGCGCTGTTTGAATGTTTATACACTTGTAGATAATGTTGTTTGTTTAGTCACTTTTTGATACTTTATTCCGCCAATAAAACCAACGTTTTCTTCGACGGTAGAAATCGCATTGCCGCCTATCATCTTCTCGAGCGAAAGAACGGTTCTTTAAGGATGACTCGAGTGAAGATATACCGTGAGATGGTAGAGAGGAAGAGGAAGAGAGTTGTGGTTTGGATGCACTTTCAGTCAAAGCACTAACTGTGATAAGGGGTGGGGTGCTGAGAGATTGAAAGAGCGAAAAAGACAGAGAGTGAGAGAGGGAGAGAAAGAGAGGGAGAGAGAGAAAGAGAGGGAGAGAGAGAAAGAGAGAAAGAGAGAACAGAAGAAGGAAGGGAGGGGATGATAGTAAAGCAAGAAAAGTGGGCGCACACACGAGGAATGTGTCGCAACACGAAAGCGGCGCTCTTCTGGAGACTTGTGCTTTGTGCCCGAGGTGAAGAAGGGAGTTCCGGCAGAAGAGGACGAAGAGGACAGAGAGAAAGAGGGGGAAAGAGAGTGAAGAAGAGACAGAGAGAGAGAAGAAGAAGAGAAAGAGAGAGAGAGAGAGAGAGTGAGAGAGTGAGAGAGAGAAATAGCTAAACTGTATAGACAATAGGGTGCAGACAGAAGAGAGAAGCGCTGCTTGATCAACGATGGGGAGAGAGAATGGCGAGAGAAGGAGAAAGAGAGAAAGCAGAGAGATGATGAGTGTGAGAGAGAAGAAAGAGAGAGAATGAGACAGCAGAGAAAAAGAGAAGGAAAAAAGAAGCTGTGCTGAGGAGTGATCGTGCCCAAGGATGAATCTCGGAAGCCCCTCACCAATGCAGTCTGCCTGGGGCATAAAAGAGATGGCAGGGAAGAAGCAGACAGAAGCTCCTCTGCCCTCTCCTCGCCATGTCCAACTTCGCTGTCCTCCTTGCTCTGCTCTGTGCTGCTCTCGGCGCATGCATGGTAAACATTCTCGTTTACTTTTTTGTGCCATGCTTGGCTACTGTAGGACACGAAAGCAACTAAAAACAGAGTTCAAACAATCATTGTCGAATATTTTCTGCCTTAATTACATGTGAATGATAATTTAAATTGTCGCCAGGCTTCGCCACTTCCGCAGCAAGCATCGGCGGCACCTGGCGCAGAAGTGATTCGTGCGAAGCGCTTCTGTGGCTGTGGCGGCGGCTGCGGAGGATGCGGCCAGAATGTTCTGTTCTTTCTAATGAGAATCATTCACTGGATGGACTTGTACTATTTCTCCGCGCAATCAAAAATTACATCTATTCAGGTCATTTTGACGCCGATCAGTAACTGCGGCTGTGGCTGCGGAGGTGGATGTGGAGGTGGATGTGGAGGCGGTTGCGGGGGTGGATGTGGAGGTGGATGTGGAGGCGGTTGCGGAGGTGGATGTGGAAGTGGCTGCGGGGCTGGATGTGGAGGTGGATGTGGAGGCGGTTGCGGAGGTGGCTGTGGAGGCGGTTGCGGAGGCGGATGCGGAGGTGGCTGCGGAGGCTGCGGAGGCGGATGCGGAGGCGGATGTGGATGCAGCAACAACAACCGAGTAGGAAGGATGCTTTGTTTTGCTTCCCTCATCCCCCAATCAACTAACCCAAGTGCAATCCAATAACATTTCGATTCCATCCATTTATGGTTGGATGAATCGCAACCACCGAAACAAATGTGCGATTTGTTCAACTGCTTCCTGCTAAATAACACTAACCAATGAGAGTTCACCACAGGGAGCGCCGATGACAATGTGAGCGTCCATTTATATTAATTCACTGGTTGCCATTCTTTACTCTGTTCATCAATATGAACAAGTGACAACTGAAGTGATGCTCTTGCCTCACAGATCCTTCTGACTCCGGTCAGCGGCGGATGCGGTTGCGGAGGCGGTTGCGGGGGCGGCTGTGGCTGTGGAGGAGGCTGTGGAGGTGGTTGCGGCGGAGGATACGGAGGGGGATGCGGCTGCGGATGCAACAATGGAGTTGTCAGTTGGAGAAAAAGGCATTTTGAACGTTTGTGCACATTTTTCATCACAATCAGCTTCTTCACAGCCGATTGTGATGAAAAAGTAATTTTGTTTTCACAAGTACATGGACATCTTCGTCGTTATTTTTTAATGAACAGAGATATGATTAGAGAGAAGTGGTAACAATGAGCAAGAAATGCTGCTTTAATCCAGGCTCTCCTGCAGATCTCCTCGGGCAGCGGATGCTGCTGCAACCCCTGCGGCGGTGGCTGCTATGGTCGCAAGAAGAGAGAAGCGCTCACCTCTCTCATCACCAGACGCCGAAGGGTTTGTGTCATCTCTTACCTTTTTGTACCTACATACAGTATCTAAATTGTCATTACTTAAGGCAAGACACATACATATGTATACATATATATATATATATATATATATATATATATATATATATATTAAGCAAGTAACGGGAACATCCTCGACGATGTCTCTTCAGTATCTAAATTGTCATTCTTTAAGGCTAGACATACATACACATGCATAAATAAATGTTTTAAGCAAGCGACCGGAGCTTCCCCGTCGATGTCTCCCGAGTGCAAGGCCTTCTGCGACGCTCAGGCTGCCGCTTGCGCCGCTTCGGCTGGCGCCGCACCCCACGCGGAAGCCATCGCCGTCGCTTCGGCTGCCGCGCACGCGACTGCAGCCGCCGCCCTACGCGTCTAAAGAATGCTTCGTACCACCCTCATGTCTGTACATACATACATACATACATTTGTCATTTTCGATTGATAGAACTGTCCATATTTAAGTAATAAATATTGCTCCTAAACTTTGTTTTCCATTAATGAACGGAACCAAATGAGGATATGCACAAAAAGGTGAATGGAAAAGAGAGCGCAAGAATGATAGAATATAAGATGTCAAGGAAATCATGTTAGATGGAGCGGGCCGTAATGATGGGTGTCGCTGTCCATACACGAAATCGAGCTTTAAAAAAACTGGCAGATAAAAAATAACTCCAATATCTTTAAACAAGCTGTTATTTATGAAAATCATGTGTAGTACTTTCATTCAATATCCATTAACCCTAAAAGGAAATGTACAGGTTCTATTTTAATTTATTACTATATAAAGAAGTAGTAAGATAAGATCACTAAACGACATTACAGGCTGCACTTCCATCGAGGCATAAATCAGTGTATTTTGAACAAAAAACAATGCGCATCAATATTGACCTAACTAAACAGGTAAGTTGCTAGTCAAACTGTGTATAATCGTTTTGAAAAAAAAACCGTTTATTGCTATAACCCACTCAAGTTTAAAGTATATGTGGTATGTTGAGATGATCAGAGATTGAACTGGGAAAAGCAGAGGTCGAGTGGTGGAATATAAGAAACGAAGAGAGAGATAGAGAAGGAAGGAGTGATTGAGCGAGAGTGAATGGGATAGCATGAGAGAGCACTTGGGTGACGAGCTGATAAATGTGTGCTTCTCGAGTTGAACAGATGAAGAGAGATAAAGGCAAGTGGGTGAAGGTGAAAGAGCGAGAAAGCAAAAGAGAAAAGGAATCAAAGAGAGGATACGAAAGGGAGGAAGGATGAGGAAAGGCAAAGCGATGAAATGTGAACTGGAAGTGGTTCAAGAAGTGTGCTCCAGATAATCACGGGAGAGAGAGAGAGTGTGGTGATAACGGAGAGTCGACGATGGAATTCCCTCTCAAAGTCTTTGCGCAAGAGGGATGGCGAGAGAATGGGGTAGAGAAAGAGAACAAATGAGAACATAGAAGGTCAGAGCAAAAGAGAGAGAGAAGAGAGATGACGACAAGGAAGAATCCCTGATTGTGATCGAGAAGAACCGCTTCACATATTGCCTGAAGCATATAAGAGGTGGCGCGAGCATGGAAGAGCAGCAAAATCCTCATTTGTCCTCACCACAATACAAGGAGGGAACGATCACGAACGATCCGCCACAGTTCCTTTGCTCTCTGCTTTCGTCGCTGTACAAGTAATTTATTTATTAATGCTGCATAATTTTGTATTTTAACTGTTTCATTCTACTTTTTCGTTGCCCTATTTCGCCGTTATTTATTATGTAAATTGCATACAATGTAACAGGCCTGACTGCTTTTGTCATTCCCTTGCAGTCGCTCCGGCTGTGCCGCCGCTTTCTGCGTCTGACGCGGAACAGGTGCCCATGAAGAGTGTAGCCGTGGAGGCTGCGGTTGGGGATGACAGCTACGGAGGCGGCTGCGGATCATGATTTAAAATTAGAATGTTCTTTATGTTTATAAAGTTTTTACTTTTATGTCTATAAAATTCTGATCCACTAATATTTCTTGAAAGTACAATGTTATGTTATTTACACATGTATGTAAATACTTGCATAGTAAATAATCTGCATACAGCCATGCCCATATGCTGAAAAGTGGTTTTATACAGACTATATGTTTGTACATACATACATATGTATGAGACATTTCCAGACGTGCGCAATCAAGATTGTTAGAATAGAAAGCAAACACACAGATGAAGCTCCCACGCTTCGCTGAAGATTTGTGAATAACATGTATGTATTTCGCTAACCAATGCTTTGTCGCTGAAAGAACAGATGGATTATAAACGCATGAGAATACATATTGAAATGTACATACATACATACTTACAAAGTACATGTATCCTTGACTGGGCAATCTCAAATACACATGCAGTTTCTTCTCTTGCAGCTTGGAGTCGTTTGCAACAAAAGGGCCACACCACGTTCCCATTATTTAGTAATGCCAAATCTCTTTGTCAATTGATTGCCTAACAGTAAATGAACATTTCATTCGATTCGTTATGAAAAAACACAATATATGTGACATGATTTTGTAGCGCAAAAATGCACCCTTCAGTCGTCGACTACATGGGTCGTTGGCGTGACACTTGAAATTTCCCACAGTTGCTCGAATACGTTTCATTTCTTTATATACATGCATACATAATGTATACACAGTGTGTCTGTCGACCACAAATTATTTTACTGGCATATAAAGGAGAATGTAAGGGAAGACGCATTTTATGTGCACCTATCATGAGCTTCTTCTTTAACAGAATAATCACAAATATAATCAAGAACATCCATTATAACAACTCTTCAAATGCGTGTTTAACATCTTTTTTTTGTAAGCATAGAAAGACATAGGGAATTTGATCAGAATTGGAATTCAGCAGCGCTCTTTCTCTGTGAGTTCGAGTCTTTTCTTGAAGCTGCTGTGTGACGATGACTCCATTCTCACATCATAATTCAATTGCTCCGTTGCATTCAATTTCTGATGCACTCAAGTATATAAAAGTAAGTGCATAATAATGATTGCATAAGTTTGCTTAATAAAAAGTACATAACAAAAGGTGTATACTCACGAAAGAATTGTAACCGTACCGGAAAACAGGCGAATGATACTTGAACCTTTACCTCCTACAATGGGAATATTGTGATCCGCGTGGTCGTTGTCTGTTACTCATGGCCTCTTTATCAGTAGTCTTTGTTCACTGCCAGTTAGATATATTAGACGCTGGTTAAAGTGTCTTGTCGGTATTTCCACGTTATCCTCGGAGGAGATGTTGCTAGCTGCCCTAGTCGGCAGCTTTCTTGCAACTCTCTGTGTCATCGGAGTAGGTTGCAAACAATTTTTTTGGTTCTCTCTTAAGAAATTACACATATTTATGTATTTTCCATATTTTAACAGAAGAATGTTCTCTCGAAAAAATTCCCTACTAGTAGCTAGCACAAAGTAATAGAACTGATGGTGAGGAATGTATATCAAATAATTTTTGATAATAAAATATATTTTTTTAAGTAAATACTTATATTATGTAGATGACCGTCAATTCACTGGCCATCTTCGCAATCTTCAAGGGCCGACTCCTGTCGCGGGCTGCGAGTCCAATCTATATTATTTCGAGTCAAGTGCGCGTGAATGCTCTTATTTTCAAATGAAATGTGCACCAACTCTTTAGTATTATTTGATTATCTTTTCACTGCCGTTTATATCAATTTATGTATTAATAAAAATTGTCCTTTTAAAGATTATCCTTGTTGACTGGTTCATGATCGCTCTGCATATCGGCTATCAAATCCCGAGCATCATTTTGCAGGTAAAAAAATTTTTCTTACTTTAATCTAGATACTCTACGTCCAATTTTAAAAATTATACTTTTAAAATTACTTTTAAATCTGATTTTGAAAAAAAATATATGTAAAAAATATGTGTGGTGGTAAAAAGAGGAAGAATGAATTAAAGGACTGGTTGTTCGCCGAAGGCTTAACAAGCAACGCGGTCATTCTACTCTCCTCTCTTGTGAACTACTGCTGGTTTCACACGACACAGCATAACGTTTCTAGTTTTTACCTTGAAAAAATGACATTATTTCTACAAACTGATTTGATGTAAGAAAGGAGCCAGCAAATAAGAAATGCATTGGCCAAAATAATATGTTAAATCCACGAACAATCTGTTGTTTAATGAAAAAGAATTTACAACCAAAATTCCAGAATGGTAATTGTCGTCTTTTACACATGGAACGTCTTCATGCGCCCGACAGTCATCGTGTTGCCGTGCGCCGTTCACTGCATCGCGGCTCTCCTCGCAGTGCTCTCACAATTTGTTCTGCCATGCTGCAAGTCAGTGAAAATATGCTCGGCGATCCGTAATTACTCGCATATTTTGCGATCATCTCTCAGAAAGAAATTCTTACGCCCATTCAATATTATTTTAATGAATTCTTCGGCCCAGCATATTCGTGTTGACACTTGCAATTCATTTGTTCATTTACGGATAATCGCTTTTCCCCAATGTTTGTATGAATCAGAGTCATCTTCAACTTCCGCTACTACAGCTACTCCTACATCATGAAGCAAAGCCATTCGAACAATATTTCGGATAAATTCGTGACGCTGCCTCTCAACATTCTCTCATCGGCAATATCGCTAGTCTGTTATAGCACTGTGAGATTTTGAACGATGAACTTTAATAGTATTATTGGCGTCAATTGTTTTCGTCAAATTATCAAGATAATCAGACGATTTGAAAAAGACAACATCATACAGATAATCGTCACAATGCGAAGGACGCGTTCAGGCGCATTTCTAAACAAGGAAGCTGCGTCAGCCCGAAGACGACAAGAATACAGGCGAGCACTTGTGTCGCATGATTTAGGAGTACTGCTAAAGTGTTAACGTATTGTATAAAAAATGAATAAAATGTCTAAATCCTTCATAAGCATGCTAACTAAGAATAATGCTATTCTCTAGAGAAGCACGAAACTAAACCGTAGTCTATTTGAATTTCCCTTACCAAAACACATGTTCGCTCGTCCTTGTTTCAGGCAATGAGGCTATTTCAATGTTGAATTTTTTTGACTCTTTCAGACACGCCATGCAATTCTGCACCGTGGCCGCGTGCTACCTTTTCGTTTGGCTCTCCTTCCAAATCTTTCCACTCCTCATTCCAATGGACGCGAGTCCCGCCTTCTACGCCGTGATTTCCGTTTTTGTCATTACGAACAGCTCGACAAATGCGCTCATCTATCTAATCAATAATCAGGAGGTGCTCGAATTTATAGGTTTCTCTTTTCTTTTCTTTACAAAACAAAATTTTGAAACGTGAAAAAGCCGACTATATGAAAATGACTTTATAATTATTTTTTTTTACTATTAACCAAATTGATTAATTAATATAGAAATAAATAAGTTTATGATTATTTTCCAATTAACAATATTAACTGATTAAATAATTGATGCTTATAAATATTACAGATTCGCCGTGCCATCTTTCGCACATTCCGCGTGAGCACCCATGGAGATGCGTCGAACCCGATGGCGATGCCCACTCACGTCACGTCAAATTCACGCTCGAATGCCCTTGCCAATGCACGGACATCCTAAAATATTTTTTAGCGCCAATTTACCTCCTGTTTTGGTGATTTAAATTGTTGATCATGAGTATAGAATAGTCGAAAATTATAATTCCAGTTGAAAGGTTTAAATTATTATTGTATTCATTCCATTCCCTATTGTCAATAATATGCACTGAGAACAGAGGCAAAAAGAAGCGAATGAGGTATTGTTTTCTTTCATAGCAGACCTACCTGTTATCACGTTGCAGTTTTCGAATATTGTTAAGAGGAAAACATATTCATCATTAATTTCAACCATATCGTTCTGCTAATATCGGCATGTTATGTAGAATAAACAATAAATATTGTTTCTTTTAGCACATTCTGCTTAATCTGTCCAAAGTTTGAAATATGTTCGGAACTCTTGTTCGCAACATTGGCGTTGTCGTCACAGTCTGAGAACAAGCTGGCAACATTCGGAGCTCATCACATTCTAACAAAACCTCTGCAAACGTTTTGTTAGCACGGGGATTCGAACCCTAGACTTGCAAACTGCAACGCAGTCACGTTACCCACGAGACCACGCTGCTACTTGGGAACGGCCCAGCTGGAGCAGCACACAATCTTTGCCCTATCGTAAACCAACATATTTTCTCCTACCTGACAATGAACGAGAAAACATTTTAACATATATTTTCGGATTCTTGTAAAAAAAAATCTGAAAATATTAAAATGACTTTATGATTTTTTTACGACAAAGGATATTAATTCATTAATTGATGCTTGCAAATCTTGCAGATTCGCCGTGCCATCTTTCGCACTCTCCGCGTGAGTGGAGATTCGTCGAACACGATGGCGATGCCCGCTCACGTTACGCCGAATTCCCGCTCAAATGTTCTTGCCAATGCACGGACATCCTAAAAGAATACATCATTTTTTGGCGCTTTAAATTCTTGTGCGTGAGTATAATCTAGTCGTAAATTATTATAAAAATTTTATTCTATTCATTCCATTCCAGATTGTATACTTACTACTTCATATTTCATAGTATCTGCCGCACGATTATTCTCCCTTGAGTAGAGTAGAAATATTGAATTGGAGAGCTGTCAAAAACAATCTGCCGTGCTATTAATCTAGGAAGAAAAGTGGATCCAGTGCTCAGTAAAATTTGGTCGAGCTAAAATGAAAACATGATGCAGTTTTTTTTGCTGTTTTACTATGAAAAATGGCCAAAATGGCTCCAGTTTCGCTCGAAAGTTAACACAAGCTTTAAACTGCAGCCACATTCAAACTGGACTCAGTTTGTTTCTCTAACACGAGAGAGCTACCAAAAACGAGAGAGTAAAAGTGTGTAGAAAACCTTTACTCAGTTTTGCTCTCTTAAATTCGCGCACTCTCTAAAACTGTGCGCACTGTTTCAAACGTGCAGGAAGTTTGGCGCGTATTATGACGGAACAAAAAAATGTAGGAATTCAAATTGGGAGGCAATCTATTACATTTCCCGCATTATGATTGTAATTGCCATCTTGTTGATGCATGTTCATTTGTTTAGGCATGCCGAAGCACCTTTCTCCCGACCAGAAGCAAATCATCCTCGAGGAGATATTCAAGTTTCGTGACTTGCTGGTGGAAGGCAACCTTGACCGCGCATCTGACGCGAACTCGAAAAGGACGGCAGCGTGGACAACAGTCGTGGATCGCGCCCGAGTGCGATGCAAGAACGACGAGATAACGCAGAAGCGGTGCAGCCGCATTCTGCAGGAGTCGATGGCCACGACAAAGCAGTATGCTTCAGAGGAGAAGAGGTTTCTTACCGGTTTTGCTGTTTAAGCTCGATTTGTTTGCAATCGGTGGTTTAGTTACAGGAATTTAACTGGCGGAGGCATAGACGAGAAGACTGAGACGAATCTTCAGCAAAAGTTTGCCGGATTTGTGCCAGCGGAGCAGGAGATGATCGGGCGATATCGGAAAACCCCGGCATTCAACGGGATTTGCGAGCAGGGCGAATCGTCTCTACTGCCTTTGGCTGAGGTTACTTGCGCTACAACATTCATGTAAATGTCGTTGTTTACTTGCATTATTTTCTGTCTTCTATGTTGACTTTGTTCTAGAACAAAAACGGCAGGCGAAGGCATTCGGACATTGGTGCGCGTGGATCGGAATCCTTATTTGATACTGTTGGAAAGCGTGTGAAGACGGAGATAATCGATTTGGAGGTTGGTGGCAGGTTGTGCAGAATAGAGAAGCTTTTACATTCTGTTTATAAGTAGAAATTGCTTTCTAAAGGTGTTTTAAGGATTCGGACGACTTTTTGGAGCGAACACGTGAGGATTTCGATTATGTTCGTTCGACCTTTCATTGGTTTTTATTTGCATTGTGGTAAGTTTTTAGAATAATTTGTGGAATTCGATTCCATTCCAGAACAGCCAAGAAAGACCGGCGCAGCCGTCACAACATCATGACTTCTTTGATTTCAAGCGACAGTTCACGAACATTGCGCATGAGGGATCAACGAATGCGTTTAGCCAAGTTAGATTTTCTCGGTGAAATACTTGCCACACAAGTTGCGAAGTTGCGAAGAAAGAGCACATTTAGCGCGCTTCGATGCGCGCTAGTGGTTCTGCGCGGCGCAAGAGCGCAGAAGATTTTGAGGTCACTGTTTTTTAGATTGTTAGGTTGCTATATTTAGGCTACCTTTATCCTTTCAGATATAATTGTCTTATCGTTTAGAAACGGGATGATTTCGTGGAGCCACCGGCGGAATATCAGGAAACTCCGCGTCAGGTGGCTGCCTCTGAGAGGGATGTTCGAAGGGCCACTGTCGAAATGCTGCAGGTTTGAATAACTTATCCATTTGATGCTGCTCAATTGTTTCTTCTTTAACACAGGCTTATAAGAAGGCGGCAGATGCGACGTGCAGTCTGGCGCAGGACACAGCTGTCTTCATCAAAAAAGCTACCGCTGCCATGGATGAATCTCTCAAGGTTAGCAGCGTAAATGATGTCGCTTCTTGCTTCGGTGCGAATAAAATATAGCAACTCCTCTTTGCTTTAGACTTTGCAGAAAATAGAGGCAAGAATTGAAAGAAGCATCGACAACTTGAGCAAGGAGGTTACCATTCATTTTTATGGTATATTATTGATTATTTTCTTCTTTCATTCAGCATAATAGGATTTCTAAGTTTCACATTCACCTCAACAACGGGTCGGCGGCCGATGCGGCAACGGAGCATCTTCATCGAGAGGTACTATTTTAATCGATTATATTAGGTTTCGATTTCAGTTATTCTTTTGTGCAATTCCCTTAAAAGCAAGGAACTCTGTTTAAGATGCGGCATTCGATGGCAGGGCATGATGAATACTCGCCGCATGCGTTCCTGAACGATGTCGCGCGACATGAAGAAGTTTTTCTTCCTCCAGCTGAATCCATCTCGGCTATCTCAACTCGCTCTCCTGAAATGTAGCTTAGATGTTCCAAATACTAGTTTAGATTTCTGTTTATGAATCTATTTTTAAAGCTTGTCGTTTTGGTGCTGTAGTTTGTTAGACTGAGATCATCTTGAATAGTGATTGTGAATTGAGAATAGGAAGATTATTTACTTTATTCAAATTTTAAAGATAGATTGACGCGATATAATAGAGAAATAGGCAATAACAAAGGAACAAGAGTATATTCAATTACTTAAAGATTGTTTGTAATGTACATGCGGGGATTCATTCCAATTGGTGGGTGGGCCATCCTTGCTATGCGAGCTTGGGGGATCGGGTAGCCTCCTGTGATGTTGTTGATGACGAAGTTGTGAAGTATGACGGATGCCATTATATACTTCACGGCTTCGCGGGGCTGAACCCGTAGCTGTCCCCGTAAGCAGCCAAACCTTCTCTTGAGCATCCCGATTGCTTGTTCAACAAGCACACGAGTGTGCTTGTGCTCCTTGTTGAATTCTTCCTCGGCTGCTGATTGGGGGCTACGGTAAGGAGTGACTATTAGATCATTGCAAGGGAAGCCAGAGTCACCAAGGAGAACGTAGCCGGGAGGAATGGATCCTTGAGCAACAGTCTGTGCTAGAGAAGATTGCCTGTATATATATAAGCATCGTGGCAGCTCCCTGGGTAGCGAGCGTTGCAGTAGATGATTCTGCCGGTCGCATCGCATACGAGTAGGACGTTTAGCGCAGTCCATCCTTTTCGGGTTCGAAACTGCCATGGTGAGTTGTGGGGGGCCATTATAGGAATCAATGACCCGTCGATCAAGCCAATGACATCTGCAAAATGAAAACTAACTTTTTGGGTACATGTTATAGTTACTGTTATGGAGACTTCTTATAGTAACTGTTGTTGTTGTTGTTCTTTCTGTTTGAATAAAGTTTACTTCTTTCAATCGAAAGTCTTACTTCCAAATCTGCAGCGTCTCGCAAATGCAGCGGATGCACCGGCGCAGTAGCGCGCACTTGTCAGGGGGAACCGGACGTGCTCGTCCCACAGTGACTGCATTCCTTCTAGAGTGCGATCAAGCACATTCGCTACAGTGGCTTGACAGCAGCCGAATAGGTCGGCGAGCACAGACTGTGGGGCATTCGTGAAGAGGGCACGAAGCAGGATTAGAACCTAGGAATGTTGTTACTTCTCTCTCCTCGTTCCAAGTGCCGATCTTCTCTTGCTGAATCTCTCTCTCTCTCTCTATCACTCTCTCTCTCTCTCTCTCTCTCTCTCTCTCTTTCACTCTCTCTCTCTATCTGTCTCGCTCGCTATCAGTCAGTGCATCCCGCTCAGGAACTCCTTCTTTAGTCCTAGTCCTCTTGTCTCGATGGTGGAGCTTGCCTGGTTGGTTGGAGATATTGCCCAGTCTCCGAGAGTGTAGTGGTTGAGTGCCGCCGTGAGTTCCTGGACAAGCTCGCGCACTCTCGCTGGTGACATGCGAAAGCGCTCGTGGAGGAACGCTTCGTTTTGCGAGAAAAACACCAATGGGTGCTGCCGAACATAATGTAGATTGGGGCGGCGAGACCGAATCGGCATCAACAAGTTGTTCATCTTCAACTTCAACGCACAAATCTTTATAATTGAGCAAGATTGACAAAATGTCTTCACTTAAAACAACACAAAACGGCAAAAACACCAGTGAAAAGTGGATCCACTTTGCTTTGAAACTGGGCGCAGTTTCAATTGAAAAGGTGGGCACCTTTTGGCAAAACTGGTGCAACTTTTGTCAAGATTAATAGCACGGCTGATCTGATCAAGATGTTCTAGCATATTATTCATCCAAACGTTGAGTAATTCAGTATGTTGTAGTTTTCGTGTAAAATAGCAGCCGAAAGTAGCCAACTCCAAGGAGATTGGGCCATGGTGAATTTCATCAATAAACATGTTCATAGAACAAGCTGCTAATGGCTAGATCCCCCGGGAAATGTTCTGGTCTCGCAATTTTGAATGAGTTTTCTCTGAAATGAAAAAATATATATGTATATATATATATATATATATATATATATATATATATATATATATATGTCTTTTATCCACTATTCAATTGAAGTTATGTAGCAGGCCATTGATACTTTTTTTTAATTCAAACACAACAAATAGTTGTTTTCATAAAGTCCAAGTGACATTGTGCTTGCTCACTTTCTGAGAGTGCTAGTGGCAAATCGTTTCTTTATTCCCTTTGTACATTATCTCGACTCTTTTTTCGCTGGGACATTGAGAACAAAAGGTGGCAGTTAATTCTTCCCACTAAAAGTCTGCATGAGACAAGACACTGAACATCATGTCTAGGTACATACATATGTGATTCAAATATGTACATATGACGCGATTTGCGAAAGTATCAAAATGGCAGGGGACCCGGCAAAATTAGATTTCGCTCAAAAGCTCTTTATAGGTACTTTTTAACACGGCGAAACGATTGAAATGGGTCCGGGAGTCTGAAAACGCCATTTTGGCGAGTTGTGCGAGATTTAAAATTTGAGAATTCGGAGAGACATGCCGAGATGTCCTCACATTCGCGTTCGCAGATTCGCGCACAATAAAGCAATATTTATAAAACTTTTACCATAAATAAAGAAGATATTGCTTTATAACTCTGTTCAAATAGAATTTTAAAATATTCAATTTTAGAGTCGCTATGGCCTCTAGATTTTGGAGAGGCGTCGTTATCTTATATGGCATTTTATCACGGGTTTTCTATCTCATTTTGTAGAGCTGAAAATTCTCTTTCGAATAAGCTTTCGGATGTCAGATGTCGACGAGGTCTTTAATGTTTCCCAGTCCTTAAACTGTTGAGTTCAGAGTCTGCGCAGCATTTCTTAGGGTTTTGTTCGGGCACGTCATAATAAACGTATATTAATCACACCTCGAGGCACGCATAGCTTATTGCGAAAATATTTGACCTGCAATCACGAGTCCCAGGTTCGATTCCCGGGAGAGAGCAATTGTTTTGCCCGTTTATGAAAATCTTTCTTATGTATTTAAATTGCATTTATAGCCTTAAAAGTGAATTCCCTCGTCTGCCTTTCGACAGATTATCGATTGAGTTGCACTTTCGGCGTGGGAAGCGCCAATACAAAGTGCGCGTCGCTCCGCAGGCGCCGAACCCCGCGTATTTCAACGGTTTAAGGACTGGGAAACATTAAAGAGCTCGTCAATATCTGACATACTATAGCTCATTCGAAAGAGAATTTTCAGCTCTACTAAATGAGATAAAAAACCCATGATAAAATGCCATATAAGATAACGACGCCTCTCCAAAGTCTAGAAGCCACAGTGGCTCTAAAATTGAATATTTTAAAATTCTACTTGAACTGCTTTCTAAAGCAATATCTTTTCTATTTATGGCAAAAATTTCACAAATACTGCTTTATTGTGCGCGAATCTGCGAACGCGAATGTGCGGACATCTCGGCTTGTCTCACCGAGCACTCGACTTTTATATCTCGCATAGCTCGCCAAAATGGCTTTTTAAGACTTCCGGACCCATTGCAATCGTTTCGTCGTGTTAAAACGTACCTATAATGAGCTTTTGAGCGAAATCTAATTTTGCCGGGTCCCCGGCCCTTTAGATCCCTTGCGATTCTCTCGCAAATCGCGTCATATGACGCGATTTGCGAGAGAATCGAAATGGTCGGGGACCGATGCACATCTGGGGTCATTGCGCCGCACTTTGTTGAGATATATAAACGAACATTTACATCTAAATAGACAAGATATCGCTCTTCGAATGCACTATCGGATTTAGAATACATAAGAAGTCTTTGATGTTTCCTGATCGATTATTTCGGTGTGGCAGTACAAATCAGCACGTCCGCGGATTAAACAGGTATTTAAGAATCTTTTCACACGTCCTAACATAAACAAGAGGAAAGAGAGTGAAATTTGCTATAAGTTGACCTCTCTCATTAGAAATAAAAAAAATTACGATTTTTAAGCATCTGCTTGTAAAAATTATTCAGGGAAAGGTGCCGAAAAAAAATTGGAATATTATAATTTGAATAACCTTAAAAAATTAATTATTGGGCCGAATGCTGGTGGCCTAGTTTTATGTATGATAACAAAACATTGTAGATTTGAAACTTTAGTTGAAAGGGTTTCAGCTTGTAGCAAATTCCACGCTCTTTCTTACCGTTTATGTATGGACTTGCGTAGATGATTTTGAATTTCTGATTTGTACTGCCGCACCCTAATAATCG
Source organism: Allodiplogaster sudhausi (assembly GCA_945643635.1). NCBI lineage: Eukaryota > Metazoa > Nematoda > Chromadorea > Rhabditida > Diplogasteridae > Allodiplogaster > Allodiplogaster sudhausi. The sequence goes on from CALZFC010000123.1 coordinate 730,116, forward strand.
AGCAGGAAACATCAAAGACTTCCTTATTTTTCTCAATCATATTATGTATTCGAAAGCTCTTTTCATACTCTATCCAACTGTAGGTTTGGTTCTGGTAAAATGAGAAATAAGTTGTCTGCGCCCTCTCAATCTTCAACGTCTACAAATGGTCTAGAGTTTTAAATTTTCACATTTTTCTTTTTTTATTATTTAGAGCGATATCTTTGCTATTCAGATGTAAATTTTCGTTTACATCTCAACAAAGTGCGGCGCAATGACCGCAGACTTGCATCCAACACGTCCCTCTGCGCGGCGAGCAGCATATTTCAAGACGTCATAGCAAACGAAAACGGCATTTTCCGATCCTTAGACCACTTCCATTCGATTCCACATATCAGAAAACACCTATAAGGATATTTAGAAGAAAATCCAAGCTGGTCGATTTTGGCCGGGTCCCCGGACCCTAAGCTTGTTTTTGATTCTCTCGTAAATCGCGTCTTATGTTCACGACATAGGTCGCCAACCTGGCGCAAAGTTTTACTCGCATTAAATCCAGCTTGTGAATAGAGTAAAAATACATTTATTCCTTTATCGGATGTAGTCAGTGCGGGCGGGAGGTGAAAGCGGGAGGAGATCGAGTGATGGAAAGCTCTCTCCGGTATAGAACAGGCGAGATGGTACCGCTGCGCTGCGCTGCAGAACGTACAGTAGCGCTGGAGAAAATAATTTTTATTCCCAGGATGACTCCTTTAAAATAACTAGACCTTCCTTGGATCAGCACAGAGACTGTTTTAGTGACGAGGAAACTGCTCTGGGTCGACCTCTTCTGCGTCCGCGAGACTGAAGTTCGTGATGAAATACAAATCTATATCCATGCGCTATAGGAAAAATGTAGAAAAATGCAGATAAGAGGGACAGTATGTAAAAGGTGCCCTATATTTATGCGTAGAAATTACTAGGTGGCATTAATTGGCAATTACTTTTATTTACTTTGTTTATCATATTGACCGATATTATAAAACAAAGTATTGAAAACATATGTATAATCGCTCCAATAGGGAAGTCAATCAACGAAAGGGAAAAGAATAATTAAACGAAAAGAAAATAATTCGCACTGCTCTTTCTTTCTTCTTCCGCCGCATCAGTGGAAGTATTTCAGATCTTAAATAAAGTACAGCGTTTCCTGATCATATTTTGGTAGTTCCCATGATCATTGATCAGTCGATTAAAATGCCTTGTTATGGATATTTCAATACTTAGACAAATAGAAAGTAAAGGTAGGCGCTTGGGAAAGAAGGGGGGAAGAGGGAAGATAGATTATTGCCCCTCACTAACCGTCCTTGACTACTTTCCCCGCGATCGCAATCTTTGTGTTCTCCGAGAATTTCGCGTACTGTTCCTTGTTCATCAGCGTCGACTTCAATCCGGTCGTCGTGATCGAACCGATGCAGAATTCCTGTGCAATCGACTTATTACGCTAATAAGTTCTTATGCATCTACTTTTATGGCTTTTTATTTTATTTTTCTGCTCAATGAAGACCTGAAGAATGGCGATGTTATGGCTGTCTGCCCAGAGAAGCTTCTTCTCCAATGGAATTTCGCGGCAATCCACGCTGCAGAGAAATTGAGCGCATTCACTCTGAAGGATCTGAAGGGCGAAGCGAACGCTGAGCAATCCACGCTGCAGAGAAATTGAGCGCATTCACTCTGAAGGATCTGAAGGGCGAAGCGAACGAAGGCACTCGACGTTCTCGGCTGTCGGAAAATAGGCGATAAGAGCTTGAACTTTCAAGATACAAAATAAAATTTTTTTAAATTCTTCATGACATACATTAGCATTTCTCTTGCAGCTGTACTGTATTGGCTTCTTCATTCAGAATTCGTGGGCTTTTTCTTAAATTTGAATCGATCATGCATACACAATATTAAAAAAAACACACCGGTGATCTTTTTCCGTGATGGATAAATGACTTGGAGCAGCTCATTGAACTCGTCAAAATCGACATCTTCAAGTGGAATCTCCGACATTCCCTGCTCGCGAAAACCCTTGAAGAACATGGTGTAGAAGACTGGCGAGAGGGTCGACAGGTACTGAATGCAACATGAGTTATTCTTGTCTTACTAAAAAAGATACTTCAAGCAATCATATTTTATATATTATGAGAGTAATATTGAAACAAGAAACAGAAATAAAAAGTAAATTCTTTGCCAATTCGTACCTCTTTTCCTACGTATAACGATGACCAGGGCGACATCCCGAATGTTCTGCTCAATAGTTGTAAAGTCGTCGAGCGGCGTTCGGAAAAAGAAAGGTATTTTAAATCTGATGTAAAAATCGACATAATTAGTTTCTTTTTTTGCAAAAATTGAATTTAGAAAATTTAATATGTCGGCAATAGTAGTAATAGATTGTTTTGTCCAATTAACAAAGCTTATGGTTAGATAAGTTACTGAATGCATGCGATCTCCTTTTCGACAGTGATCTTCGCCTCGATGGTGATATCCTTCGAGGAGTAGAAGACGTTATCCATCTCCATGAGTGACTTGGAGATAAAGCCATTCGCTTTACCACTCGATGTGTTTGTCAGCTGAAAAAGGTAAATTTAAAAAGTGCATGCTTTCTCTGGTCCTTCTCTATCTTTTGTTTTACGTCCTTTCTGTTTGTATTTTTTTTTTCTCTCTCATTCTCTCCCTGTTCTTTTGTTTCTTACCACATTGACGCTCAATGGTCTCGACGGGTAGCGCCGGAACGTTTCCTTCGATCTCACTGTGAGCTCAACTTCGCAATTCGAGAGTGTCGCGTTTGCTTCAATCGCATCGCATTGGACAAGTACTTCAAGGTGCGAGTAACGCTGCATTTCGTTCGAGTGAACCCGTCTCACCGAAAGGTTCCTTTAAAATGGATATACATATTTTTCATGAGTATACAACTCAATAAAAGCACTGCTACTGTACCATCGCCGATTTTCGATCAAGACCGGAGACGAAACGGTCGTAAGCCTCAGGCGATTTACATCGATATCTTCGAGCCGAATACAACCTTCAGTCTTGGAGATGTCTGAGAAAGTAGTTTTTTTATGTGTAATCAAAGTTCCATTTCAACTATTTATTAGAATTCTTTAACTCAGATCTTCTTCTGAGCGCAAACATTTCAGCGGGAAAAGGAGATGTCGATATACGCAGCATTACGATTGTTATATCATACTACCATTTTATAGTATTGCATGAAAATTAATTGCATCAATGATTTTTTCTTTAAAACAAGTATTTAAGTGAAATATATGTATTTAATAAAAATATGCTCACTTTGCATGACGCGTCGAGTGAAAGGCAGAGAAAGCCGGTCCGTGTGCAGCCTCAAAAAATGAAGTGGATTACGTTTGGAATCCAACGAAGAACTGCTAATTCCGTTACCGTTGCACTTAATTATTTCGGAAGTAACACTATATTACGTAATTGTGACAATGAAAGGAGAGATTACATATGTGAGAGTTGAAACATATGCGAAAGAGAGAGAGAATAGAGAAAGTGAGAAAGTAAGAGAGCAAGAGAGAAAGAGAGAGATAGACAGAACAGAGTGAGAGAGAGGCAGAGAAATAAGAAAACATGTATAATGCAAGAGACAGTGAAAGAAATGAAGAACGTGCATGACGAGTCTGAAGTCGAGGGTGTTATTTTTCGAGTAGACGTATCAAATAGAACGTGACTTTAATTGGCAGATTTAAGTATTTAAGTAGATTTAAGTAATCAATTAAAGTGGAAATAGAAAAATTAACAGGGGAAAAAAAAATACTACTTCGAATTCGCCTTCCTCGTCGTCGCAGTGGAAAACACAATTTCATTTGCTTTCTAAACTCCTTCATTTTTCTTTTCATACTTCATAACGTCTAACTTTTTATTCAAGGTACATACCTCTTAATTCTTTCGCTCAACGTTCGAACACTTCATAAACATATACAGTAAGGAGTTCACGCCCCATGACATCAAGTACGACGAGTTTGTTGAGTTCCTTAACTTCATCTACCAGTCGCATACGCCAATCACAATACCTTTCCAACGGATTTTTGGATGAACATTTGTTTTTTTGCTTGTTTTAACTACTTAGGTTTGGCTTCTAACAATAAGCTTTCTACTGTTATTTAAATAACACCGTCGAATTCGTTCGCGGCGACCGTTTAGGCTGCATTCATTTTCTGATGCACTGAAGAGCATAATAATAAGTTCATAATAATAATAATTATTATACACTCACGAAAGAATTCACATGATCGTTTCTCGACTTCATAAGTCAGTCTGAATATTTATGCTCACCTTGAGCGCTCCCTCTTCCATCCCTCGCCCACGTTCTTATGTTGTCGTCTTATGTTGTTGTTAATAAAAGCGTATAATTTTCCAAGTCCCATCCACACCAAACGACAGCGAAGAAGCCGGAGAGCTTTGTTATATGCAGATGAACCCGTCGTCAGCTGCTTGATCAATGCCACAAATTTCGTATTTTTTAAAATAATTTCGTAAACCCCTTTTAATAAACTTTCAAACCTATAATGTTTTGTTAGGCATGTAAAAGTATGGACAACGCATAAAAAAAGTAAGTCCATATAACTTTCTTTGTTATCAATATTTTTCGATTTTCTTTTTTTGGCTGATGCGCAATCGGAGAACACACAAAAAAGTCTATGATAATTATCCTGAAAATGTTCATTTTGAACAAGTTTTATGTACTTTTAGTTTTCAAATATTAGTTAGTTTTTGAGCTCTTCATCTATGTATGTGCCGGCACCGGCGGGTGTTGGCGAAAATCTTAAAAGAAAGAGAAGAAAAAATAACACAAAATTTGTTGTTATGAAGAAAATCAAGCGGCATTGCATATTTTGAGTGGTGGCTTTATCAAATGTCACTGATCATAGATAGATTGATTGTGATGAATCGTTGTAGACTTTCTACAGTCTTTAGAATGTGCTAAAGTAAATTTTTATTGTTTAAGTTCTACATAACATGCCGATATTTGCAGAGCGATTCGGTGTAACTTAATGATGACATGTTTTTCCTCTTAATGACAATGGAAAACTGTAGCATGATAACAGGTAGGTCCGTTGGAAGAAAATGGAATGGATACAATAATAATTTTAACCTTGACAACTTGGGATAATAATTTGCTATACTGACAATCAACAATTTAAATCACCAAAACAGGCGATAAATTGGCGCTAAAAAATCTTTTAGGATGTCCGTGCATTGGCAAGGGCATTCGAGCGTGAATTTGACGTGACGTGAGTGGGCATCGCCATCGGGTTCGACGCATCTCCATGGGTGCTCACGCGGAATGTGCGAAAGATGGCACGGCGAACCTGAAAGATTTATAAGCATCAATTATTTAATCAGTTAATATTGTTAATTGGAAAAAAATAATAAACTTATTTATGTTTATATTAAGTAATCAATATTGTTAATAAGTAATCAATATTGTTAATTTAAAAAAATTATAAAGTCTTTTTCATATTGTCGCCTTTTTCTCGTTTCAAAATTTTGTTTTGGAAAGAAAAGAAAAAAAGACAGCTATAAATTCCAGGACCTCCTGATTATTGATTAGATAGATGAGCGCATTTGTCGAGCTGTTCGCAATGACAAAAACGGAAGTGACGGCGTAGAAGGCGGGACTCGCGTCACTTGGAATAAGTAGTGGAAATATTTGGAAGGAGAGCCACACGAAAAGGAAGCACGCGGCCACCACGCAGAATTGCATGGCGTGTCTGAAAGAGTCAAACAATTCAAGAAATTGCCTCTCTGCCAAGCGCAAGGGCGAGAGCGAACCTTTCTTAACGAACAAAATTCAAATAGACAATAGAGAATATCATTCTTCTTAGTTAGCATGCTTATTAAGGATTTAGATATTTTATTTATTTACGCATTAAAATTTAACAGAACTCCTAAATCATGCAACACAAGTGCTTACTTGTATTCTTGTAGTCTTCGTGCTGACGCAGCTTCCCTGTTTAGAAATTCTCCTGAACGCGTTCGTCGCATTGTGACGATTATCTGTGTGATGTCTTCTTCTAATCGTCTGATTATTTTGATAATTTAACGAAAAAAAATTGGCGCTAATAATACTAGAAAGTTCGACCTCTTCTACACAAAGTTCATCGTTCAAAATCTCACAGTGCTATAACAGACTAGCGATATTGCCGATGAGAGAATGTTGAGAGGCAGCGTCACGAATTTATCCGAAATATTGTCCGAATCGCTTGGCTGCATGATGTAGGAGTAGCCGTAGTAGCGGAAGTCGAAGATGGCTCTGATTCATGCAAACATTGGGGAAAAGCGATTATCCGTGAATGAACAAATGAATTGCAAGTGTCAAAACGATTTGGCTCGGTTTATGGCTCAAAGAATTCGTTAAAATAACATTGAATGGGCGCCGGAAACTCTTTCTGAGAGATGTTCGCATTAAATAGGCGAGAAATTCCTAATGTATTCTGACTTGCAGCATGGCAGCACAAATTGTGAGAGCACTGCGAGGAGAGCCGCGATGCAGTGAACGGCGCACGTTAACACAATGACTCTCGGGCGCATGAAGACGTTCCATGTGTAAAAGACGACAATTACCATTCTGGAATTTTGGTTGTAAATTCTTTTTCATTAAACAACAGATTGTTCGTGGATTTAACATATTATTTTGGCCAATGCATTTCTTATTTGCTGGCTCCTTTCTTACATCAAATCAGTTTGTAGAAATAATGTCATTTTTTCAAGGTAAAAACTAGAAACGTTATGCTTTCTTTAGAAAAAAAGAAGCCTGTTTAGTGCAATGTAGACGTGGCTGAGTGTCGTGTGAAACCAGCAGTAGGACATAAGAGAGGAGAGTAGAATGACCGCGTTGCTTGTTACGCCTTCCGTGAACAACCAGTCCTTTAATTCTACCTCTTTTACCACCAAAATTATTTTTTTTAATATATTTTTTTCAAAATCAGATTTTAAAGTAATTAAGAAAAAAATTGTCACCTGCAGAATGATGCTCGGAATTTGATAGCCGATATGCAGAGCGAGCATGAACCAGTCAACGATGATAATCTTTATAAAAACAATTTTTATAATAGATATTGACAGGGCAGTGAAAAAGGGATCAAATAATACTACAAAGTTGGTGCCTATTTCATTTGAAAAGTTGAGCATTAACGCGCACTTGACTCGAAATAATATAGATTGGACTCGCAGCCCGCGACAGAAGTCGGCCCTTGAAGATTGCGAAGATGGCCAGTGAATTGACGGTCATCTATATGTATTTACTTAAATAATATATTTTATTATCAAAACATATTTGATTTACATTTCTCATTTCTATTACTTTGTGCTCACTACTAGTAGGCAATTTTTTTCTGAAAGAAAAATCTTCTGTTAAGATATGGAAATATTTGTAATTTCTTAAGAGAGAACCAAAAAAAATTTTTTCAACCTACTCCGATTACACAGAGAGTTGCAAGAAAGCTGCCGACTAGGGCAGCTAGCAACATCTCCTCCGAGGATAACGTGGGGATATCCACAAGACACTTTATCCGACGACTTATATATCTAACTGGAAGTGAACAAAGACTACTGATGAAGGGATCATGAGTAAAAGAACAACGACCACGCAGATCACATTATTCCCATTGTAAAAGGTAAAGGTTCAAGCATCATTCGTCTGTTTTTCGGTACGGTTACATGTCTATTTCTAGCTTCTTTTTTTCTTTTCGTTCTTTCCATTCTCTTTCACAATTCCTTGACTCAAAAAAGAAGCCAACAGGGTTTGAGAGACATCAGCCATGTTCAGCTTCACCCACGGATCTCTCTCTGTTCATTAGAGTTAAACTGCTGACCCTAACTTATAAGTAGTTCAATTTATGATGAGCTACATGTATACATATTGAACACCCATGCCTTGTAATAAAATTAGTTTTTTTTTACTGGATCCACCATCCTCTTTATTACTTCAAGTCTTCTACTATCTGGCTTTATTATTTGTGAAAATGCAAATAAATAAATAAAGTTCGTCTTAGCATTTTTTGCCGTTCTAAAAATATGTTCCACTCCTCCAGGAAGAATCCACTTGAAGGTGGACTTCGGTGAAAAGATGGAGAACATGTTCCCTCAGGAAGAATACGAAATTTGTGGCAGTGATCAAATAGCCGACTATATGTGACGAAGCTCGCCTGCTTCTTCGCTGTCGTTTTAATGATGATGGGACTTGGAAAAACTTTTTATTAACAACCTGTGTGACGGCAACAATGGGGGCGATGGACCGGAAGAGGGACCGCTCAAGGTGAGCACACAAGTGTGGGAAATTTCCAGCGTCCTGCCAACGACCCATGCAGTCGAAGACTGAAGAGTGCATTTTTGCGCTACAAAATCATGGAACAAATATAGACATATAACCGTACCGGAAAACAGACGAATGATACGTGAACCTTTACCTCTTACAATGGGAATAATGTGTTCTGTTACTCATGGCCTCTTTATCAGTAGTCTTTGTTCACTTCCAGTTAGATATATAAGTCGTCGGATAAAGTGTCTTGTGGATATCCCCACGTTATCCTCGGAGGAGATGTTGCTAGCTGCCCTAGTCGGCAGCTTTCTTGCAACTCTCTGTGTCATCGGAGTAGGTTGCAAACATTTTTTTTTGGATCTCTCTTAAGAAATTACATATATTTTCAAGATTTTAACAGAAGATTTTTCAATCGAAAAAAGTGCGCACCTACAACTACTTGTTCGCCATCGCTCTTGTGTCAGGCAAAGATGCAATATCTTCAATGTTTTTTTACTCGTTCAGACATGCCATGCAATTCTGCGTGGTGGCCGCGTGCTTCCTTTTCGTGTGGCTCTCCTTCCAAATCTTTCCACTACTTATTCCAAGTGACGCGAGTCCGGCCTTCTACGCCATCACTTCCGACTTCACCATTGCGTACAGCTCGACAAATGCGCTCATCTATCTAATCAATAATCAGGAGGTGCTCGAATTTATAGGTTTCTCTTTTCTTTTCTTTACAAAACAAAATTTTGAAACGTGAAAAAGCCGACTATATGAAAATGACTTTATAATAATTATTTTTTACTATTAACCAAATTGATTAATTAATATAGAAATAAATAAGTTTATGATTATTTTCCAATTAACAATATTAACTGATTAAATAATTGATGCTTATAAATATTGCAGATTCGCCGTGCCATCTTTCGCACATTCCGCGTGAGCACCCATGGAGATGCGTCGAACCCGATGGCGATGCCCACTCACGTCACGTCAAATTCACGCTCGAATGCCCTTGCCAATGCACGGACATCCTAAAATATTTTTTAGCGCCAATTTACCTCCTGTTTTGGTGATTTAATTTGTTGATCATGAGTATAGAATAGTCGAAAATTATAATTCCAGTTGAAAGGTTAAAATTATTATTGTATTCATTCCATTCCCTATTGTCAATAATATGCACTGAGAACAGAGGCAAAAAGAAGCGAATGAGGTATTGTTTTCTTTCATAGCAGACCTACCTGTTATCACGTTGCAGTTTTCGAATATTGTTAAGAGGAAAACATATTCATCATTAATTTCAACCATATCGTTCTGCTAATATCGGCATGTTATGTAGAATAAACAATAAATATTGTTTCTTTTAGCACATTCTGCCGCGCGTTTAATCTGTCCAAAGTTTGAAATATGTTCGGAACTCTTGTTCGCAACATTGGCGTTGTCGTCATAGTCTGAGAACAAGCTGGCAACATTCGGAGCTCATCACATTCTAACAAAACCTCTGCAAACGTTTTGTTAGCACGGGGATTCGAACCCTAGACTTGCAAACTGCAACGCAGTCACGTTACCCACGAGACCACGCTGCTACTTGGGAACGGCCCAGCTGGAGCAGCACACAATCTTTGCCCTATCGTAAACCAACATATTTTCTCCTACCTGACAATGAACGAGAAAACATTTTAACATATATTTTCGGATTCTTGTATCCCTGCTCTACTGCACATAAAAATCGCCTTTTTCTTTAGAAAAATGTAGGATAGAGAGAGACGCAACACCTTGGTTCTCTCTAAGTGGTTTTCTCAAAAGAAATGTAAGCAATTGGGGCATATTTTTTTCTCAGACTTCGGATGAGGAAACTTCTTTTTAAAGTGTAATCGTTCAAACTTACTTTTACACAACATTAAATAGCTCAAAAAATTCGCCTTTATGTGTAGAAAAAGGTAGGGTAGAGAGAGACGCAACTTCCGAGCTCTCTCCAACTGTTTTATGCTAAATTAAAGACTTTTGATTACATATGGCTGCATGTCTTCATGGCGTTTGGCAGCTTGCCAAGCTGCGAGAGAGACACTTTAACGTTGTCCTTTAATTACGTAAGGTACATCAGAAGAACCGCCTTTCTCTGCTGCATCGAACACCATAGAGAGAGGCGGCTCGTTTGGGCTCTCTCTATTTTTAATTATATTTTAAATAGCTTTTGTGCACATATGGCTGCATCTCTTGATACCGTTTGGTAACTTGACAAGATACGCAACGCGGCCGCGCCGCTACCTGGCTCGCTCGCTATTGGTGGAATCCTGAAATGGGCCAATGAGCGAGTGGGGCGGTGCTTCCGCGGGCTCGGCGATCTCGCGTGTCGCAGGCTCGAGGAGGGCAGAGGGGGAGGCAGGCAGCGAGTGGCGACATCTTTTTTCTCTGCCCTGTGCTATTTCGTTGGTGACGAGCCAGAGCTGCACCAGAGCAGCTTTTGCTCGCCACAACCTGCGTCTCCATCTTTGCGTTGTCTCTACATTTTCGTGCTTGTTCTGACCAAGTGACCACTTCAGAACTTCGAAACAGGAAGTGCACACAAGCGATAAAGTTATCACAAGCTGGATACATGTTCGGAACACATGTGTATTAAGATAGGCTGGAACACTGCCAATTCTTTTGTTTCGAACATGTTTCAAACAAGATTGTTTTGAACATGTTTCAAACTTTAGACAGATTAAAGGCGCGGCTGAAGTCTGCAGAAAGTCTACAACTCTTCATCACAATCAATCCGTCTATTATTAATGATCATTGCCAGAACCACCACAATAAAACTCAAAATATCAAATTTTAAGAGCTATAATTACTACTTCATATTTCATAGTATCTGTTGTTTCAAAACGAGAATTGGAGAGCTGCCAAAAACAATGTTATCTGATCAAGCATATTATTCATCCATTACATTGAGTAATTCAGTATGTTGTAGTTTTCATATAAAATAACAGGCGGTATGATATGAGGACCTTTCATTTAACGGTAAACCTTTTCTGTGTCACAAATTTGACTTTTTTTTGCCACAAGAAAAATTTGTGTCACTAATTTACTTTTTTTGCCACAAATTATTTTCTGTCCTTAAATTTACTTTTTTTTGTCACAAAATATTTTCTCTCCCAAATTTTACTTTTTTTTGCCACTAATATTTCCGTCCTTATATTTCCGTCCTTTTTGCTGTCAATGCTATAAATTATGTTATGTATTTCTCAATTTGCTGTGCTGGAATGTATGTTGGTGCACCTGTAGGTCTTCCGATGGAAGACGACGGACTGTCTTCCTTATTTCCAACGTCGAGTTCCGCGGATCAGGATGAACGTGAATCCGCTTCTTCATCCCATTACGACTCAAGCAATCCGTTTTCGGACGAGGATAGCGACTTGCGCGATGAACCTCGTTCGACCAAACGTAGAGGTTCATGCTGTTCTTGTAATTAGCATAGTAGCCTACGTGAGCCTCGCCTATTTCATAATGCATATTAGCGTTCAATCGGCTAGCTCAGAAAAGGGGTCGTCCCAAAAAGTCCGAATCGCAAACACAGCTGGCAGTTGGTGGTCGCCCTTCAAATGCTCCCAAGCAGAATCGTCATGCAGCTAACTAAGAGTTTTATGGCATGCACTTCTCAATTGTTTCTTTGTTGTTGTTAGCTTATCATCTGAGTTTGAGTTCTGTAACTGCTAAGTTTTATTAGGGCCTCAATGGTTTATTTTTATGAAGGAGATAAAGTTAAAATCCGACTACTTATGGTTAATCGTTAGAGATTATGGAGGAAAAACATTAAATTTGGAGCAGACAATAATTTCTGGCTAAAAGAAGTAAAATTAATGACAGAAAATATTTTGTGGCAAAAAAAGTAAATTAGTGACACGAAATTTTTTTGTGGCAAAAAAAATTGAATTTGTGACAAAAAAAGGTGCTCGCTTCATTTAATTATCTAGATCATTTATCAAATGTCGCCAAATTATAGGAGTTTGGGACATGGTGAATTTCATCAACAAACATTTTAATAGAACAAGCAGCGGATGATTAGATCCCCCATGGAACGTTCTGGTTCAGCTATTTTGAATGAGTTTAAAAAATATATATTTTTCTTTTCTTTTCTTCGACATTTCAATAAAAGTTACATAGTAGTTATATACAGATACCATTTTTGAACTCAAACACAACAAATTGATGTTTTCATTGAGTTTAATTGACATTGTGCACACTTTTTTTTTAGAGCAAATCGTTTCATTATTCCCTTTGTAATTTCACTCAACTACTTTTTCGCTGGAACATTGAGAACAAACGGTGGCAGTTAATTCTTTCCACAAAAAGTCTGATTGAGATCACTGGACTTAACATCATGTCTAGGTGGCATGTGATTCAAATATATATGTTCAGCTTGGTGCAAACGTTGACTCGGCATCAAAATCCAGCTTGTGAATAGAGCAAAAATGCATCTACTCCTTTATCGAATGGAATCACGGCCGCCCGCACTGACACCATCCGATAAGGTGAAAGCGGGAGGAGAGAGAGTGATGGGAGAGTGAGCATTAGAAGACTTGCGCGAGGGGGCGCGGGAGGAGCCGAGGGGAAAGGCCAGAGCTAACAACTTCCTCGAGGATCGGAGGAAGTGCGAGGGACTTGTCAGAGGACAGCTCGGCCCTCTCCCCTGCCAACAACAGAACCGGAGTACTATTGCTGACTGGGACGAGTTCATTATTCTTTTCTTCAAATAAAGTGATCAAAATTGCGAGACCAGAACATTCCCTGGAGGATCTAATCATCCGCTGCTTGTTCTATGAACATGTTTGTTGATGAAATTCACCATGTTTGCAAATATCACTGATATTAGACAGGTTAATTGTGATGAATCGTTGTAGACTTTCTACAGACATCGGAATGTGCTAAAAGAAATAGTATTTATTGTTTAAATTCTGCATGACAAGCCAATATTTGCATAACGAAATGATTGAACTTAGTGATGACATGTTAGATTTTTTCCTGTTAAAATTAACGAGAATGCATAGGTCTGCTATGAAGGAAACAACACCTTAGTCTCTTCTTTTTGCCTCTGCTATCACTGCATATTATTGACAATCTGGAATGGAATGGACACAACAATAATTGTATCCTTTCAACTTGGAATAATAATTAATGACTTGACTATACTGACGATCACCAATTTAAATAACCAAAAGAGGCGGTAAATTTTCGGTAAAAAATCTTTTAGGATGTCTGTGAATTAGCAAGGGCATTCGACCGTGAATTCGACGTGACGTTAGTGGGAATCGCCATCGTGTTTGACGCATCTCCCCTCATGCGGAGTGTGTGAAAGATGGCACGGCGAATCTGCATGGTTTACATTAATTAATTAATGTAGTTATTAGGAAAAAATCATAAAGCCATCTCCATGTTTCAAGTTTTTTTGGCCTCAAAAATTTATTTTGTAAAGAAAGGGAGAACAAATATATGAATTCTGACACCTCCTGATTATTGATGAGATAGACAAGTGCATTTGTCGAGCTGTTCGCAATGGCGAAGACGGACGTCACGGCGTAGAAGGCGGGGCTCGCATCATGTGGAATGAGGTGTGGAAAGATTTGAAAGGACAGCCACACGAAAAGGTAGCACGCGGCCACCACGCAGAATTGCATGGCATGTCTGAAAACGACTCTTGTCCTCCAACTTCAATATAACTCTTATATCAAGCGGCACAATTGCATACTTGTATTCTTGTCGTCTTCGCGCTAACGCGGTTTCCCTGTTCAGATGCTCGCCTGAGCGCTTTCTTCGCATTGTGATGATTATCTGGATATTTTGATAATTTGACGAAAAAAAGTTAGCGCTAACAATACTAGAAAGTTCAACGTCTTCAACACAAAGTTCTTTTCTGAAGCCGGGTTCATTATTCAAAATCTCACAGTGCTATAGCAGATGATCGACGTTGCCGATGAGATGACGGTGAGAGGCATCGTCAAGAAGTCATTCGAAACATTGACCGGATTGCTTGGCGGGATTATGTAAGAGTAGCCGAAGAAGCGGAAGTCGAAGATGACTCTAATTCATGCATACATTGTATATACTAGAGTTATTTGCCATATATAAATGAACTTAGGTATTGCATTTTTAATACACTTTGACTGGGGTCAAATAATTCAGTTAAAATAGTGTTGAATGGGCTCAGGAATCACTTTATGAAAAAGATTCTAAAAATACATTGTTGAGCAATTCTCAAAATTCCTGATCTCCGTAGCGCAGATATTCTGACTTGCAGCAGGGCAGCACATATTGTGAGAGCACTGCAAAAAGCGCCGCGGTACAATGAACGGCACACGTTAACACGATGACTCTCGGGCGCGTGAAGACGTTAGAAGACCATATGTAGAAGACAACAATTATCATTCTGAAACTTTTTGGTGTAACTTTTTTTTATTTTGTAAGAAAATATTTTCTTTGGTGCCGTTGGTGGAGTTAAAACAAGTTTGGCCAATGCAAATGCATACATACATACATGGCCAAATATGTTTTTTTTATTTGCTGGCAGTTTTATTTCAATTAATATGCTTTTAGCTAGAATGTTGTTTAAAAAAAACTAATAACATTTATACATTCCTTTGAAAAAAACCTATTAATCGCAATGCAGATGTGGCTGAGGGATGTGTGATACCAGCAGAATGCCACAAAAGAGTAGAGTAGAATAAGCCCGCTGCTTGTTGCGCCCTCGGCGAACAACCAGTCCTTTAATTCTAATTTTTGACCACCGCCGAGCATAAGTTTTCCCTAATTGGAGTTAAAAGAAATTTGATTAAACTAAAAGAAAAAAATTTTTCACCTGCAAAATGATGCTCGGGATTAGGTAGCCGATATGCAGAGCGAGCATGAACCAGTCAACGATGATAATCTTTTAAACAACTATTTTTATTAATAAGTAAATTTACAATCAAATAATAAGTACTAAAGAGACAGTGCCGATTGCATTTGAAAAGTTTCACATGAACACGCACTTGACTCGAAATAATATAGATTGGACTAGCAGCCCGCGACAGAAGTCGGCCCTTGAAGAATGCGAAGATGGCCAGTGAATTTGCGGCCATCTGTGATGTATTCACATACATACATATTGTATTTTAATATAAAACATATTTTATTTAATTATCTCATTTCTACTTATTTTGTGCTCACTAGTAGTAGACACTTTTTTTTTAAATGTTCTGTTGACCTATGAAAAATATAATTTCAAAGAGAGGACACGAGATAAATAACGAGTGCAATAATCTTTGGAACATACTCCGAAGACACAGAGAGCTGCTAGAAAGACGCCGACAAGGATAGCATGCAGCATCTCCTCCGAGGATAACGTTTGACAAGACAAAGAATGTCTAATATATATATTTAAGTACATCTAACTGGCTGTGAACAAAGCGTTCTTATAAAGGAACCGTGAAAAACTTGAGCAACGAAAAACGCGGATCGCACTCGTCCTATTGTAAGCGGAAAAGGTTCAAAAATTATTAGTTTTTAGAATTATTCACGGTTCAGTGTCTATTTCTAACTTCTTTTATTCTTTTCTTTCTTCTTTTGCACTTTCGCTATTCCTTGACTCACAAAAAGACAACAGAAGAGTGGCTGACAAAGAGTGCCGTCGCCATGTCCAAATTTTAGGGTTAGCAGAGACAGCAGAAACAGAAGAGCAGAAGTTTTTAACTCGCTACCATAGTTTATATTTCTTTTAATAAGTCAAACGAATGTAAACGCATCAACCTTGTAGGTTCATTTATCTTTTTTTCTGTTTTTTTTTAGGGGATTAGCTTCTGCAGGCAGTGACGAAATCGAAAATGGTGAACACAATCAGCGAAACTAGCAGCATTAGGATGAACAGGGGCATAGCGATACAGAGCTCCTGAAGAGGTGTTAAGACCATTGTTCAAAAGTAGAGAACAGGCGATATACAAAAGTGCATTGGATCCAACCATACTTGCATAGGAGCTGTCGCGGTTGGAGCGCTGGCCGTAGTGGTGGGCGCGGACAAATCCATGCAGCAGTTAAATTTGTGCGAACGATTTTCGCCATACACGCTGCGTGCTGCATATCTCACAACGATATTTGGAAGATCATCCCAAGCACCTCTCGGCTCAACCTCAGTCAACCAAAGCTCATTCGCAATCGCGCCAACTCCTTCTCCGTCGAGCGTCCACTGGAAACGGCTTCGTTTGACTGTCACGTTCTTCGGGTCCTCGTCAGACGCAAGAGTCGTACTGCCGAAGAAGCGAATGGACACCCAGCAAGGGGATACTCCTGAACAAATGAGAGCTACTCTTTATTTCATTCATTAAGGATATTCTAAGCGACGTGTGCATTCCCATTTTTTATCATGTTAATTCAAAAAAACATCACCTCTGACTGGATTATGGCATGCTTGAGGTTATCGGACCTTCATTATTATTCTCGAACCTATTATAAAAATAGGGAACATTCTTGTACTCTCGTCCTTTGACAGTGATGTTGTGGCGGCCAGTGTTGATGAGTGGATACAGTGGATAGGAACGAGTTGTAGGGGAAGGAGTGGCTGAGGAGAATTTGGCTATCAGACGCATGAAGCAGGCAGCACGTCGATTGGTTGCCGCGTAAGCCGTGAGCTTTCTGTCTTGGATCCAAACATTGAAAGCCATCTGACGGATTTTGGTCCTCTCGCTCAATCCAAACAGATCCGCACCATGCACTTGTACAACATTGTAGCGCTGTCCATTCAAGAACCTTAAAAGAGTCGGTTTAAAGCCGAAGTTGTGAACTACAAACAAAATTTTCTTAAAGATTTTTTTTGTCATGCGTGGTCAGGGAAGACAGTTCACTCCTCGTCCAACGACTTGAGGCGTCATACACGCGTTTGTATTTTTTCCGCAATTAGAACGCTTGCGAACCAATAAAAGTCAAGCCCCATGATCTTCTTCACGATGAAGTTATCATCTCTCGCTTCAGTTTCGTTCAACGGCGTCGCACTCGGATTCGGTTCGTGTCTCGCTCCGATGTAGCATCCATCTGTAACGAATTGAATGGGCTTAATTGTATTTGAACTTTCCTGAGAAAATGCACATGTACTCATCCCAATAATTTTACTACTGCTGATCAGGAAAGAGCGGCAATTCGAAATTTTACTAAACAGATATTTCCTCACATAAGCTTTAATATTGTGAAACGATACCATACGCCTCACAGAGAGTTACCATCGGGATATTTTGCTAATTCCAGGTTGGAATACACTGCAAGAGCAAGTCCGTTCTGGCATCCTTCGCTGGGATAGTTCATCAATGCGTTATAGGCGTATTCCACATTCTGAAGGAAAAAGTTTTTGGCATGTTCTTCTGTTCGTTAGATTTTCCTCATTAGGCTGCGAGGTTAAAGGGCTTAAATACTCGCTGTCAAGATCGAAAATTTTGGCAAGTGATGTAGAGAGGCTCCACTAATTGCATTTTGATAAAATAATAAGCATTCTGCTCTTCCGCTCCTCGCTTGTGTACCTCGTAGAAACTGTTGTACATTGCCAGATCAGAGAAGAGAAGAGAGGACATGCCGTACTCATAGTAGTCAAGATGCATCGCCTACATCTGGCCAGCTGAATGAGGACAAAAAAAAATAATATTTTTGCAAACTAGAGTATATTTCATGCTTAAATATTACTTCAGCTTAGTTGTTTCAATTAATACTAATTTTTTTTAAATTGAACCCATAATAGCAAAGATGAAACACGAGGGGCCGGCGAAGGCCGCTGCTTTCCCCAGCATGTGTTTACTGAAAGAAAAAAATTCAAACTTTTCTGAAATATTAAATAAGCTAAATATGTATATTAGTAACAATTTAAAAATTTCTGGAATATAAAAAAATCCTTTCTGTCTCGCCAAACTCTCTCTCTCTCTCCACACTCTAACTGGGACAAAAGGATCGACGACTAGCTGGTGGAGATCCGAGAAGCGTTGGTGATGAGCTGATGTGATGCGGGAACAAGCAGAGAAGAACAATGGGGTTGTCTTATATAGGGCCGGAGGATGGGGTCCTTTACGTAATTTAGATGTACTCCGCGTGCATAGTGCAGTTACATATGATAATTCATACATTCCTTTGTATCCTAAGTCACGTCTTCAACTGCTGCACACAAAACTCCACAACAAATTCGTGGTCTTTCAAAATAAAAATATTTTCTTATTGAAAAAGTGCAAGAAATTTGGAATTTTCTCATTTTAGAATAATAATAATAGAGAAAAAAAGTTTTATTGCTCTGTTAGTGAAGAATGTATATTCCACGACTGCGTCATTCTCCTCGCCTTCCTTCCTGGCAGCCAGTTGCCACCGGCTTGGCTCTCCCCAATTGAAAAAAGATATATATATATAAATGGATCTCTCTCTATGTCATTTTCTTTATCTCTCTCTCACTTTCCAGCCCTCTCTTTCTCTCGTTATCTCTCGTTATCTCTCACCCTGAATCTCCTTCTCTCCCTATCTATGTACCTCCCGATTCTGGTTCGTCACAGAGTGGCGCTTCATGTATCGAAGACTATTCTAACAATAAGAATCGCTTCTCTTACCACTGACTTGATACTGATAAAATATGCTCGCCGTAAACCACTCGAATCATTCTGGATTTATGATTCATGAAAGGGTGCCTACTCTTTTGCGACGCAATGCAATCCCACTTCTCGCGTTATTTTCATTGAATTACTGACTGAAATTATAAGTGTCAGCACAAGTACATAATGAAAACTGTATGCTTGCATCGTTTTATTCTTCAACAAAAGAGATAAATTTGAGTCTAATAATAAGAACGAATGAATGTATGCACATATTGCTATTGTGAAATGTCCATTGTTGGCGAAGGCACGTTGGAGAGCTCTCTATTTGGCAGTCCATTCTAGTTGTCGAGGCCCTCCGCAATGCGAATGCCTTTGATGAAAGAGAACGGCTCGAACTGGATGCCCGTTCCGCCGTAGAACTTGGACTGGAACTCGACCCTGAAACGAATTATCGATTCTCTTGTTTTTTTTAGTAATCTTCTTTTACTTTTATCATGTATGATTACTACATATTTGTTTACTGCTTGATTTTGGTTGATTCTTCACTGATTTTCTGGCATTCATCGATACTAATACCAATACCATTACCAATACCAAGTGGATCCATACCAATGCAGACGAATGGCGTGCAGGAAGGCGGAGAGGCCCTCCATGAGCACGAGGATCGAGACGGAGAGGATGGCGAAGACGGTGAAGAGAATCGTCTGCGCCGCCGCGCCCGCCCACCCGTCCATGCCCGTGCCGATCGTGAACAGCATGTTCCACAGCACTTCGGACAACTCTGGAGAGAAGGGGGGGGGGTGTTATTTGTTAGTTTGTTGTACTTATTACTCTTTGCATACAGATACAAAGTGAGTGAATAAAAAAAAATAAGTAATAATTTAATTAATCAAATTAATAGATAAGAATTAATACATTAATTAGTTAATTAACTAGTTAATTAATTAAGTAATTAATTAATTAAACCACTGACGCGCGTGCGCGAGGGAGAGCGCCCAGAGACGAAGATAGGAAGCAGTGTGCGAGACGCAGCCGAGCACGAACTCGATCGTGTGGATCGCCTGGTAGACCATCGTGTCAGCGAACGAGAACTGCAATGGGAAATATATTGTATTTTATTTATTTAATATATTTTATTCGAATTTGTTTTAATTAAAACGACATTCTTATAAAAAATAAAAGATATGTAAGCAAAAAAAAATTAATTGATAATATCTATTCAAATAATGACTATGAATAATAATTTTATAACAAGGCTCCGCTCGAACCTCGCCGCTGTCGCTGTCGCCATGGCTGTGGCCGAGAATAGGCAGACCGCGCGAGTTGCGCCATCTGAGATATTAGAAATATTACAAGGAGAAGACAAAAAAACATTTCATACGCACAAGGAATCTATGTAAATGAAGGGAATCGACGAGAACGAGTGACAGAAGGAGAGAAGAGGGAGAGAGAGAGTGAAGGAGAGAAAGAGAGAAAAAGAGAGGAAGAATCTGTACGAACTTGAGATAGAATGGCTTGACGAACAACATCACCGGCACGGAAATGACCGCAACAGCTAGCAGAATCTTTTCGACAATGTCCTCAATAATGACATAGTAACTTTATGAGAGATTCTCCACCAATACAAGGAATTTCTGAACTGATCTGTACCTGCAGAAGGATAATCTATTTGTTTTCAAATCTACATCATACACATCAGTTTAAAGGGTGTGGCTACCAGAGCCAGTAAATGGCCCAAAAATTTTGGGCCGGCCCGGCCCGAACCATTTCCGGCCCCTAGAATTTTGGGCCCGGCCCGTAGGCCCGTTTGATTTTCAAAAAATTCGGGTAAAAATTTATGATGAACTACTAAGTGCCTTAAAACTCAGAATTTATATTGTTCAACATGTTTACATGTTTTTTACATGCTACTAAGTTACACACGCGCAAAAATGTCGTGGCTAAATTTTGTTTAATGTCTGTGTTAGCCACTCTATTTTCACGCGCTTTCTAATCAGCCGCCGTAGTAAAGCGTCGCTTTTTAGGGGGGAGAACTGGAGGGACCTCCGCGACCCGGCAACTTGCTCCGGTACCTTTTTTCCCCCACCCATCACCATCTGCTGGGAGGACGGGAGCATCTCTGATGTTGCATTATGATGTTTGTGTCAACAAATAGTTCGGGCCTCCAACTGCCGAGTGGACGGCGGCTTTTCTGATGATGTCTGCTGACTGACATTGTTTAAACTCTTATCACTCCTTTTAGCTCGTTTGAAAAGGAAAGAAAATCAGACAGAAACAATGAAGAGAGAGAGAGAAGAGAGAGAGTGAAGGAAAGAAGAGAGAGAGAGAGAGAGAAGAGAGCGAGACAGAGACAGCGAGAGACTGAAAAATAGTTTATCAGAGCGAAAATTCATTACCGCTTCTCAAGAATATGTTTTCGCAGATTAGAAAATGAAGCACAACCCGAAAGAAAACCGAGAAGTCATTGCCTTTCAAAATAACCAAGGGGTATCATGGAGAATATACATACATATGTATAGACGTTCAGCCCTTGTAGTGCTGCAGAAGGAATGTCCTGCTCGGCTCGGTATGAATATTCTTCACAGGAAGAATTTCATGCAACGAAGATTCATTTTAAAGTACAGTAGTAAATATTTTAGAAAAGAAAAATTAATATGTGAGGGAAGTTTTGCATTTCATATGCCACCAGTCGTCCTGACTGGACGACATCGTGTGCTTATCGGGCCCAAACGGGCCTGCGGGCCGGCCCACCTTTTTTGGGCCGGGGCCCAATTTCCCAGGGCCCCGGCCCGGCCCGGCCCGGGGCCCTGGGAAATTGGGCCGGCCCGGCCCGCGGGCCGGGCCGGGCCGTTACCGGCTCTGGTGGCGACAGAATAATCTACAGTTTCTCTCTTCACTTTAAGTAATTTCAGTAATGAACAATTAAATTGTTACCTGACGCGGAACAATCAAATTGTTACCTGACGCGGAACAATCAAATTGTTACCTGATGCGGAACAATTAAATTGTTACCTGATGCGGAACAATTAAATTGATACCTGATGCGGATACCAGAGTTGCAGGCCGCACTGCTCGAAAGGCGTCACGATCTCGGTTCCATTCGGTGAATGTGTTATCTCCGCGAAGCCATCCTTGCGGTCCTGAAGCGATGAGCAAGTTCATTGAACTCTTTTGAGGTTAACTTATGAATTTAAGTCATCCCACTCGGAAAAAGGAGGAGCCTATAACTGCCAGGTGACAGCTACATTTGAATAGAGCCGCTCATTCAAGCATATAGTAACCAAGATCCTCATCGCGATGAATGTGAATCACCTTCATCATGAACATGTTGATGAGTCCGATGAGCAGAGATGGCGAGCAATTCGGGCCCGGGAAGCGGCGGCCAAAGATGTCGACGTTGGCCTTGGCCGAGAAGAAGATCCACTTGATGATAATCTGCAATTGTTAAAAAGATAAATCAGTGTCATTATTTGTGAAAGATGCTTTTTTTTTCTAAAACTTGCTGCAACATGAATAGCACAACCTAAACGAGCTCCTTTTATTAGAAAGTAATTAAATTATTAATCTTCGTTTAATTACTTGCAATCTAAAGATAAATTGTTCAGCATCTCTCGACCTGTACGCAGAGGTAGATGAAGATGCAGCCGAGGAAAAGCATCTGCGGCACGAACATGAAGAACACGTCGACGATCGAGCGATTATGGCTGAAGTTTTGGACAATATAAATTTTTTTTTTAATATTTTACTTTCCCGCCATTTCTTATCTTAGTAAATACCTTTCTCATTTCTTTTAACGATGTTTCCAAGAGTTTTTAAACTTCGGCATTCCCCATACCTGATAAAGGGCACTAATGTTTTTTTGCCAAATAGTTTCCCTCGACTAGATTGCAAAACGAAAGGGCAAAAATATGAAACGGTTTAAATAAAATATATGAAGATAGAGAGCTTCCTGACATGTGATTTGCCAGCGAGAGGAAGACGCCGAGAGTCATCTGGCTAATGCCAATGATCACGGACATCTTCATCTTCATCGTGTTCAGGAAGTTGAGCTTGTTCGAAGCGAGATTCCAGACGGGATCGAGGCCGAATGGATAAGGACCCTGGAGGCACAGAGTTCTTTTCCCCTTTACTTCGACGAAACATCGAAATATCTTTTTCATTACAGTGCTGCCGAAAGATGACGTTTCTTAGAATGTATTTCTTTGTCTTCAAATACATATATATATAAACATCCATACATGTGCATACTTCTCAAAAAATGAAAATTTGTATGAAAGAGGAAAATGATTTTTTTCGCACGGTGTTTGAAGCAATAGAAGTTGTCACCAGAATATTTTTGGTGCAGGAATAAATAAATAAATAAATAAATTAGAAATAAATAAACAAAAATAAAACAAACCTGGTCGTCCAAAAAGCCTTGAGCTGGATCGAGCATGTATTCAATCTTTGTGCTAGCGATGCGCTCTTTCATTATGTCCGCCTCGAGATCGGCGCGTCTGAACAGAATAAGAAAAAATATTCACTTCTTCTTTTATGCATTCTTTGAGAACACCATCATTATATTGTTTATATTTGAACAGTTTTGTAGAAATGTTTGGTGTTCTACGCTTCTATATGAATCACTAACATAAGGGGTCTTTCTTGGCTCTCACTGGAGCTACATAACATTAAGAAAACAACCGTGACATCTTCGAGAACAAAGAGAGGGAGTTATGAGCAAAATTTAAGTCTACCATTCGCCAGCACATTCAGTTGAAATTTTCAAAATGAAAAAGAGATAACTAAAGAAAGAAAGAAAAAAAAATTCCCTGACGGAAAGTGATTGCGCCAGCTGCTGCCGAAGATGTTGATGGAGAGCGAGAAGGCGTCATTGTAGATCAAACCCGTGTAGAAGGAGAACATACCCATGAGAAGGATGACGTAGCGGCCGCCGAAGAATGTGTTGAAAATCTCAAAAGTACATATTTTTGGTGTAAATTTTTTTCTTCGGTTTTTCTACGATCTTTTTTGTTGAATAAAAAAAGGCAATCAGTTGTCATGATGATAGAAGAATTGTTCAAAATAGATATAATAAATTTGCCTAATCTAAATACCTCGTCCTTGATCTTGAGCGCGATGAGCTTCTCTTCGAAGAGAATCAGCATGAGCGCCGCGAGGAACATCACGACCGCGTGGCCCATGTCGCCGAACATCACGGCGAAGATGAACGGGAACGAGATGATCGTGTATGGGGCTGAGAAAAAGGATCTTTGAATTCCCGCGCTTTTTCATGTCCCAGATTTTCTTTTGCATTTCTCTTAACACTGCATGAATGCTACCATTATAATAACAAGCGGGACTATTGGAGGAATTGGGCCTTCTTTTCTTTCTATATCCTTCTTTACTTCAAAGGATTATTATTTGTGCTAGCATAAATTTTTCTATCAAATATTATTATGTGATATTATTAGTAATTAGATATACTAATAATTATAATATTGCCTGCTGAATGCATCTCCCTACCTGGATTGACTTCTCGGTAGTTGGCAATGCCGAAGGCGTCGACAATGTTCTGGAAGCCCTGAGTGAACTTGTTGAGCTTGAAGTAGGTGGGCGGCGTGTCGTGGTACTCCATCTCATTCAGCACTGGATTCACCAGTGCGCCCGCGGTCGCCTTTAACGAAGCTCCTTTTATTATTATTATTATTATCGAAATTTAGTACATATTTTATATACATAAATATATATATAAATATAAATATGAACATAGTGCAAACTTTACAATGTATTGCATGTTGAATGTCATAAAGATAGATTGAGAGTGAGAGAGTGGGCGTTAGAGAGACAGAGAGAGAGACAGACAGAGAGCGAGAAATAAAGAGAAAGGAAAAGGCAAGGAACCAGAGAAAGAGGTACTGATTGTGAGAGAGAAAAGGAACTGATAGAGATAAAAGGAGAGGGAGAGCGAGAGAGAGAGAGACCCTGCAAGAGATAAAGAGCAAAAGATAAAAGGGGAAAGGGAGAGATTGAGAGAGAGAGAGGGAGACAGAGAGACAGAGAGAGAGAGAGAGAGAGAGAGAG